>JAJJMB010014022.1:2200870-2248799 GCA_023531105.1 Papaver atlanticum | reverse complement strand
CACTATCTTTGCGTAGAAACTCGTACGGCTAAAGCCGAGCCGATAATTAAACCAACTTATTCCAAAAGTTTACGCGGTTTTCGGTATTTTTTTATTTTTTGATATATTAAATAGGAAATATTAAAAAACACACAAGTCGTGTGCGGACGGATACAACTGATAAAGAGCGAAAAGCATACGGAAACAAAAATAATGCCAAAGTAAAGAAGATTCTAAGAATACAAAGAGTGCCAACAAAAGAAGAAAAAACTTGTAACCTTAAACTAAAAGGCATCAGGAGATAAGAAAGTCTTCTTCTCCTTTTGTGTTAGTAAGAGAAACTCATGTAAGAGAGAGAGAGAGAGAAAGGGAGGCACCAAAAGGGGGCTAGGGGTTCTTGAGAAGGGATTTGGGAAAACACCTTGTAATCTTGTTTAATCATAGTGGAATCGTATCGTTATCTTCGCAAGTGGATGTAGATCATCTTGATCGAACCACTATAAATCCTTGTGTTGTGTGTGCTTGATTTTACTTTGATTTCAATTCTATTTCAATTCTTGATTGATTGTGCTTGATTGAGCCATTTGTTTCAACAAATTGGTATCAAAGCTCCGGGTGGGAGCGATCTAGGATGACGGCTAAGTATGAGATTGAGAAGTTTGATTGAAGGAATGATTTTAATTTATGGAGGCTAAAGATGAGGGCTGTTTTGGTCCTGAAAAAGCGGGGGTACAACAACCACACCCTATATTTCGTTCGGCAATCTGAATAGACAAACTCCGATATACTTTCAATAGAATCAACTAGACAGTCAAACTCAATATATAGAAAAGTATATCAAAGAGTTTCATATCTCTATCTCTTAATTCAATCCATAATCAGCAAATAGGAATTTGCGAGCCCGATTGAATATAAGAGAAATAACTTGAACGGTACCAAAGACCAATGTTTAAGTGTCAATCAATTTATATCAACAACCAAAGGTTGGATTATCTAATTGATTGATCTTAACGCACAACCTGTGATGTTTCTATCATATAACAAAATATAATGCGGAAAAGAAATAACACAGATACCAGAAATTTTGTTAACGAGGAAACCGCAAATGCAGAAAAACCCCAGGACCTAGTCCATCTTTGAACACCACACTGTATTAAGCCGATACAGACACTAGCCTACTACCAATGAACTTCGGGATGGAATGTAGTTGAGACCTAATCAATCTCACACTGATCAAGGTACAGTTGCCCTCCTTACGTCTCTGAACCCCAGCAGGATTCTACGCACTTGATTCCCTTAGCTGATCTCACCCACAACTAAGAGTTGCTACGACCCAAAGTCGAAGACTTGATAAACAAATCTGTCTCACACAGAAAAGTCTATTGGAATAGATAAATCTGTCTCCCAAAGAAATACCTACGAGTTTTATTATTTCTTTTGATAAATCAAGGTGCACAGGAACCAATTGATAAACCGGACTTATATTCCCGAAGAACAACCTAGTATTATCAATCACCTCACAATAATCTTAATCGTATGGTAGCGAAACAAGATATTGTGGAATCACAAACGATGAGACGAAGATGTTTGTGACTTCTTTTAATCTTACATATCAAAGATAAATCTCGAGCAAATCTTAGCAAAGATAATACTCAATGACGATAGAACAAGTAAGATCAGAACACACAACTACAGAGAAAATAGTTGGGTCTGGCTTCACAATCCCAATGAAGTATTTAAGTCGTTAACCTACAGGGTTTCGTGAAAAACCTAAGGTTAAAGGAGAATCGACTCTAGTCGCAACTAGTATCACACGGGAGGTGTGGGGATTAGGTTTCCCAGTTGCTAGAGTTCTCCTTTATATAGTTTTCAAATTAGGGTTTGCAATTTAAGTTACCTTGGTAACAACGCATTCAATATTCACCGTTAGATGAAAACCTGATTAGATTCAAGCTAATATCTTTCAACCGTTAGATCGAACTTAACTTTTTATACACAAATGAAATGTAACTTCATTTAGGTTTGAGTAACCGTACCTAAACGTGTACACTTAGTTGGTTCAACAATAGTTAACCAATGGTTAGCCATATGAGCACTTTCATATCAACCTTATTCATCTTCACCATAACTAGTTCAAATGACTCAAATGAACTAGTTAGAGAGTTGTTCAATTGCTTAGATCTTATAGAAGTATACAAGAACACAATTGAAGCAAAATCGGTTTGATTCACTCAAATCAATTCATGAACATTATAGTCACGGTTTGCAAAGAATTCATTCCTTATTATATAAATGTATTTGTTCATGTCACAACCGATTTTAGAACTTTAACCATTCAAGTATGCAAACGGGTACGCATACTTGAAGTAGCCGGACCAAGTTGGTTTTCGCCAGTATGCGAATGGGTATGCATACCTCCAAACCCAGCAGAATTTTCCGGACATGAACCTTACGCCAGTGTGCGTACGGGTACGCGTACTTAGGTTCCCGGACTTCTCAAACCAACAGGTACGCATACGGGTATGCATACTATGGTTCCCAGACATGGATCACATATATGCAAGAGTGCATAACATGTTTATAATCTTATGTTGGTTAAGTGTTCTAAACTCTATTTCAATAATTGAAACATTCTTAGAGGATGACAATAGCCGTTTTTACACACTATTAGCATCAAAGCAATTTTCAAGTTATTGAAATAATCATAACAAAACATTCCAAGTCTACACCAAATGATTGTATCACACAAACCATGTAAGATGTTACTCGGCGAGATTTTCACATGATCATATTTTGACTTTCGTCAAGAATATAAGATGAACTTGGTTGAAGTGAAAGCTTACCAACACATATTTCGACAAATATGTAAGTGAGTTAAACTCAACTCGAAATCTCAAATGTGCATAATCTAAAACTATAGTAATACGACTTTTGTCTCAATATAGGAGACAGAGTAGAAATAGACTTTCTAAGTGATAGATGAGTTTTAGTATCCACATACCTTTTGTAGATGAAGTTCCACAAGCTCTCCTTAGTTGTTCTTCGTCTTCATATGATGAACGCCGTGAAGTCTAATGCTCAACTACACAATCTATCCTAGTCCAAGACATTACTATAAGTAGACTATAAATCAAGACTTATAGTTTTGATCACTAACATTTACAAACAAGCTTGAGATAACAACGCTTGCGAGTTCGACCGAGCAGTGCTCTAACAGGTACAACAAGGTTTGGTGAAAACTTTAAAGGGGAAAACGGCTCTAGGAACAACATTGAAGGATGAGAAAAAGGATGATCTCATGGAGAAAGTGATAGACGCATTTATGTGTCTATCTTTATCTCTTTTGTGTATAATGTTAGTACCCATTTTTGTAATAATTTTGGTATTTTATCCCTTTGTAGGTGTTTTTGGAGGAATAGGCTTTTGCGGAAAAATTGGCTCGAAAAGTTGTTAAAGATACCTGGAAGGAAATTTGTTATTCGGACTCTCATCTTGGATAAGGGGTAACCCATTTCCAGGAAGCTGCTAAGCACAGACCGGGATTGGATAAGGGGACTCCACATTTTCACGGTTTGAAGAATTGAATTTTGGCGGGGAAAATAAGCTTTCACCTGCGTAAACTTTTGGGCAGATTTTGGAAGTGTTTTATAGAGATTCAAGCTCGAAAATCTTTTGCTTTGGGCCTGTTTGGACTTAACAGGGTTGGTAGGTCCAAAAGTTTCGATTAAATTGGGACAAATTATTCGTTTGAAGAAAACAGGGGAGAAGAAATATTATCGACTATTTTTGGAAGTTTACGGTGATGTTTGGAGAGTTTAACTATGTTAGGGATTTGATTGTGTTCTGATGGTATGTTGACAACTCAGTTGACGCGTACAGGGAGATAAAAAAAAGGAACAAAATATCCTAGACTCGTAAGAAGAAGAAAAAAGAGAGAAAAAGTCCGTAGCTTTCTTTCGAAGAAAAGATAGAGATTCTCGGGATTTTAATTGCCCTGTTGTGTATAAAAGAGTTGGTTCGAGTCTTAAGAAGGGATGAACACTTTGGGGGAAGTTTAGAGCCTTAGAGAAAGCCAGAAAATCAGAGACGAAATTGTTTTCTGCTGCTGCTGCGAAGAAGGAACGAAGAACATAAGACGCACATACAACAGTCGCAGGGGCAGACTTATTTCAGTGATAATAAACGCCTATCGTTCCTGTCTGCAGTCACCGAAGCCTTTCAGCAACGATTCAGCCTTCTGTTTTAGACTTTCAGCGACTACAGTGTATTCTTTTACTCTTTTAATCAACTTTTGAGCTACAAAGATGTATTTTGAGAACATGATTAATATGAGGAGCTAAACCCCTTTGCTGAGGCGGTAGAGGAAGCTATTTTTCCAACAAAAAGTGGTATATTCTATTTTATTTATTTTATTGCAATTATTTTATGATTATTTGCCTTGATTGAAAATTGTTTGAATGATTTTTGTTGAGCAATTGTTATTTCTTTTGATAGAGCATTCTTGGACCTAGGTTTTTGATGTTTTATGCTTCGGATTTACACTTGTTATTTTGAAAATCTACATGTTGCAATAGTTTAGAATCTAATTGAACGAGAAAATTGCATGAATATAAATACTGGATTAAATCACTTTGAACTTGGAAAATAGTGGAATCTTAGCCTCAGTGTTCTTTTAATATTGATATCAACTTTGTCAGTGTTTGCTATAATTATTAGTGATTTTTCTATTTTAGTTTTGAATTTAAATCTAAAAGTTATCCTTCACAAGTTCGAGAATCGAATCTTTTTACCACTACAACTACAATACACATCAGAAAGCATATGGAATAATTTTGTTGTGTTTGAGTAATGAGGTCTTGAGAGAAGTTACGACGAAAACGACTCCGAACGAGATATGGAACAAGTTGGAAAAGAGGTATATGACTAAATCCGTAACTAATCATTTATATCTTAAGAAGAAATTACATACTCTTAGAATGCATGAATGAATGTCCATTATAGATCATATTGATGATTATAATAAAATTCTATTGGATTTGGAAAATATTGATGTCAAAATTGAAGATGAAGACCAAGCATTGGGTTTGCTTTGTTCCTTACCATCATCTTATGATAACTTTGTTGATATCGTAATGTATGGAAAAACCACAATTTTCCATGGAAGACTTTAAAGCGTCTTTGAACTCAAAGAAGTTAAAGAAGACAGGTATTGATGGCAAAGATAATTCGGGAGATGGGTTGTTTGTTAGAGGAAGAGGAAACCAAAAGAGTGGATTTGTTAGGAGTAGATCAAAGTCAAGGTCTAAATCAAAATCCGGTAAATTCTATCGCTTTCATTGTAAGGAATAAGGGCATTTCAAGAAGGATTGTCTAAAAAGGAAGAATGTTGATAAGAATACTAACCAAGGCACTGCAGCAAATATTGAAGTAGAAAGTGATGATGGAACGGTTCTCACAATTTATACCGAAAGCTCGGAGAGTGGGTGGATTCTTGATTCGAGGTGTACTTTTCACATGCGTCCTCATAGAGAGTGGTTTACTACTTATCAAGCTAGATAAGGTGGTAAAGTTCTTATGGGAAACAATGTCACTTGTAAAGTGGTGGGTGTAGGTACAATTCAAATTAAGATGTATGACGGTATAGTGAGGACTTTAACTAAGGTTAGGCATGTTACGGACTTGAGAAGAAATCTGATTTATTTGGGTACACTTGATTCAAATGGTTGCAAGTATCAAGGTGAAGGTGGAGTTATTCGTGTCTCAAGGGGAAGTCTTACAATTATGAAGGGAGAGAGGATTAATGGTCTTTATACGCTGCAAGGTACTACTGTGACAGGTGATGCAGCTGTATGTTCTACAAGTTCTGAAGAAGATACTACCAAGTTGTGGCATATGCGGTTAGGGCATATGAGTGAGAGGGTTGGCTATTTTGAGCAAGCAGGGATTGCTTTGTAGTCATAAAACAGGTAAGCTTGATTTCTGTGAACATTGTGTCTTTGGAAAGCAGTGTAGAGTTAAATTTTGTACAGCTATACATAACACCAAGGGTATTTTGGATTATATACATTATGATATTTGGGGTCCTTCTCGGGTTGATTCACATGGTGGTGGTAGATATATGTTGACATTCATTGATGATTTCTCAATGAAAGTATGTGTATTCATACTTAAACATAAAGATGAAACTTTTGTCAAGTTCAAGCAATGGAAGACTGTGGTTGAGAAGCAAACCGTAAGACAAATAATGCGTTTAAGGACAGTCAATGGTTTGGAATTTTGTGGGGGTGAGTTCCATGAGTTCCGCACGGAGCAAAGGATTATGAGACACCACACAGTCAGAAAAACACCACAGCAAAATGGAGTTGCAGAAAGGATGAACAGAACCATTATGGAGTAGGCAAGATGTATGCTCTCCAATGCCGGGTTACCAAAGCTGTTTTGGGTAGAAGCAGCAAACACATCATCTTATTTAGTGAACAGATCTCCATCGACTGCCGTTGAGTGTAAGACTCCAAATGAAGTTTGGACAGGTTCACATGCTAACTATGAAGACTTGAAGATTTTTGGATGTCCAGCCTATGCTCATGTAAATGAAAGGATACAGGTTATGGTGTTCTGAAGAGATATCAAACAAGTTTCTTATCAGTAGAGATGTGAAATTTGATTAGCAATCGATGTTGAAACAAAAGAATGAAGAACTAGATGGAAGAGTTGAAGAGGGTGTTAGTGATAAGGTGGAGCTTGGTGACCAGGTGGAGCTTGAGATGCAAGTTAAAGGAAACAATGAGATTGTTGTTTCTGATGATGATGATGATGATCAAGATATTGTGCAAGATCCTGCCCAGGAAGAAGAAGCAAAAGATCATCAGTACAATCTTGTAAGAGACAGAGAGAGGAGGCAAGTTAGACCACCTCAGAGATATGGCCATGCTGATTTGGTTGCGTATGCACTTGCAGTGGGTGAGAGCATAGATAGGGATAAGCCAAGGACCTATGAAGAAGCAATCATGGTGAAGAATCAGCAGAATGGGGAGCTTCTGCAATTGAAAAAATTGAGTCTCTTGACAATAATGGCACTTGGGAGATACTTAAAATACCTAAGGGACAAAAGATTGTGGGAAGCAAATGGGTCTTCAAGAAGAAATAATGTACTTCAGATGGTGAAAGAATAAGGTATAAGGCAAGGCTTGTGGCAAAGGGGTTTACACAAAGAGAAGGCATTGACTACAATGAGGTACTTTCTCCTGTTGTTAAACATAGTTCTTGAAAAAGCGGAGGTAGAACAACCTCACCCAATATTTCGCTTAGCAATCTGTATGGACTAACTCCAATATACTTTCAAGAGAACAGTTAGACTCAATCTAGAGAAAAGTATATCAAAGAGTTTATATCTCTAATTCACAATGTAATCAGCAAATCAAACAGATAGAAATCCGTGAGCCTGATTATTATGTGAAACAACTTGAACGGTACCAAAGACCAATGTTCAAGTGTGAATCAATTTAAATCAACAACCAAAGGTTGGATTATCTAATTGATCGATCTTAACGCACAACCTGTGATATTTCAATTATATAACAAAATATAATGCGGAAAAGAAATAACACAGACACAAGAAGTTTTGTTAACGAGGAAACCGCAAATGCAGAAAACCCCCGGGACCTAGTCCAGATTTTAACACCACACTGTATTAAGCCGCTACAGACACTAGCCTACTACAAACTAACTTTGGTCTGGACTGTAGTTGAACCCTAATCAATCTCACACTGATTCAAGTTACAGTTGCGTTCCTTACGTCTCTGATCCCAGCAGGATACTACGCACTTGATTCCCTTAGCTGATCTCACCCACAACTAAGAGTTGCTACGACCCAAAGTCGAAGACTTGATAAAAAAATATGTCTCACATAGAAAAGTCTATTGAATAAATAAATCTGTCTCCCACAGATATACCTATGAGTTTTTGTTCCGTCTTTTGAAAAATCAAGGTGAACAGGAACCAATCGATAACCCAGACTTATATTCCCGAAGAACAGCCTAAAATTATCAATCACCTCACAATAATCTTAATCGATTAACGAAACAAGATATTGTGGAATCATAAACGATGAGACGAAGGAGTTTGTGATTACTTTTCTATCTTGCCTATCGGAGATATAAATCTCAAGCCAATCTTACGATTGTACTCAATCACAATAGAAATAGCTAGATCAGATCACGCAACTACAGAGAAAATAATTGGGTCTGGATTCACAATCCCAATGAAGTCTTTCGTGAAAAAAAACTAAGGTTAAAGGAGAATCGACTCTAGCTTATACAACTTGTATCACACAGGAGGTGTGGGGATTAGGTTTCCCAGTTGCTAGAGTTCTCCTTTATATAGTCTCCAAATCAATGTTTGCAATCTAAGTTACCTTGGTAACAAAGCATTCAATATTAACCGTTAGATGAAAACCTGATTAGATTCAAGCTAATAACTTTCAACCGTTAGATCGAACTTAGCTTGTTATACACAAATGAAATGCACCTTAATTTAGGTTTGAGTAACCGTACCTAAACGTGTACACCTAGTTGGTTCAACAATAGTTAACCAATGGTTAGCCATATGAGCACTTTCATATCAACCTTATTCATCTTCACCATAACTAGTTCAAGTGACTCAAATGAACTAGTTAGAGAGTTGTTCAATTGCTTAGATCTTATAGAAGTATACAAGACACAATCGAAGAAAAATCGATTTTGATTCACTCGAATCAATTCATGAAAATTATAGCCACGGTTTGCAAAGATTGTATTCCTTATTATATAAATGTTTTAGTTCATGAACAAACCGATTTTAGAAAGTAACCTTTTTAAGTATGCAAACGGGTACGCATACTTAAGTGGTCGGACCGAGTTTGGTTACGCCAGTACGCATACGGGTGCGCATACCAATTCACACTTCCAAACTCCAGCAGAAATTCACGGACGTGAAACTTCCGCCAGTATGCGTACAGGTACGCATACTTGCCCTAGTTTCCAACAACCGCCAGTACGCGTACGGGTACGCATACTTTAGGTTCCCGGTTTTGGACTTTTACACAAATGTGAAAACACATTATGTTTATATCCAAACATGGTTACTTAGTCTAAACTCTCATTTCAATCATTGAAACTTTCTTAGAGGATGTTATAATAGTTGTTATTCACAAACTATTTTCATCAAAGCGATTTTCAAGTTATTGAAATAATCAACATGACTTTCGTCATGAGTAAAGATGAACTTGGCCAAAGCGAAAGCTTACCAAAACATATTTCGAGAAATAGATAAGTGAGTTAAACTCAGCGCGAAATAGCAAATGTGTATAATTGAAGTTTATATAGCAATACGATTTTCGTCTCAAAATAGGAGATATAATAGATAGACTTTTGAGTGATAGATAAGTTCAAGTCTCCACATACCTATTTGTTGATGAAGTTCCACAAGTTCCCTTGAGTAGTTCTTCGTCTTCATTCGATGAACGTTGTGGAGTCGAGAACTCAACTACACTTACTATCCTAGTCCGAGACTTAGCTATAAGTAGACTAGAAATCCATACTTATATTTTTGGCAACTAAACTTGACAAACAAGCTTGAGATAGCAACGCTTGCGAGTTCGACTGAGCAATGCTCTAACAATCTCTCCCTTTTTCAATTTAGTGACAAAACTATCAATACATATGGAATACAAAATAAATGAACTTTGTAGCTTCTCTTCCAAATGCTTGATCTCCTTGGTTCTTCAACATTACTCGAAATCTTCGTCACTTCCAAGTACTCCAATGATTCCAAAGGTATTCAATTCAGCATCATCGTTGTTGAAGATCCGTAGCCATAACAATGAGAAAACAATAGCTCTCAATCATTGTTATACAGTGTCATAGTTTTATTACACAACATCAAAGTTCAATTGTATCACAACTTCGACAACAATACTATGGTGATATGTATCACTCCCCCTTAGTCAATACTCCATCTCACATGAAAACCACTCCCCCTTACATAATGATCTGAAAACCATATGTATTTGTAGTGTGAACTACACATTAATTCTCCCCTTTTTTGTCAAAAAAGTTGGCAAAGGTACGAAAATTAATGGGATCCTCATGAATTTCCATAGAGACACTTCATGACCAAAAGAAAAGAACATATCAACTTTTTTAGATGCAATCATATAGCCGAAACTAAATGCATTCATCAAGGAGTTTATAAAGATACAAGATAACCCCTATAATATTCCACAGCCGCACTCCCCACAAAGATTTGGCAATTAAGCACAAGTTCAATTAAGAACTCTCCCCCATAAAATGTCATTCCAAAAGGAACAACAAGAGCGACCTTACTTTTACAAGAAAAGAAGAATTTCTTTGGACATTAACAAATCACATGAAACATGAATTTATATCCAAAAAAATCTCAATTAAATTAACCACAAGAGAACCCATGATTAATTTAATCGGAAATGCTCACATAAGAGAATTTACGGAGCCGCACAGTATTCACATAAAAATGTGGATCAGGGAGGATCAATACTGCGGAATAAACAAAGATTCATTCTATTTTTCATCATTATTTGCATAATGACATATAATAGACTTTAATCTTTGTAAACAAAAGTTCATCCTTTCTTCCATCAATATTTGCATAATGACATAAAAGGCTTAACTTTTGTTTTTGTCAAAAGTTCATTCAATCTTTTATCAATACTTGCATACTGACATATGAAAGACTTCACTTTTGACCACGTATAGGACAATCACAGTTCACAGATACAAACACACATATCCCATAACAAGTTGCAATATATAAAATCATAAAGGTTCATACTGCAAAATCATCTTCCAAATCAACTTTAGAATTTAAATAAATAAATCTAAAAACATTGCAAGATGAAAATCGTTGGAAATAGCTATGTGTACTCACAATAATGGCTATTCCAAACCCTAGTTATCCTCATAAGAAGTTTTCTAGACATAAACAAGAAAAACGACAAGCTAAGAAACAAAGAAAGACTCTTAAATCACCAAAACCGAACATCAACTGAAATCAAATAGTCTTTTCGGAATCCTCACGATCCTTGAGATCTTTGAGCTTGTGATTGACAGCATCTACTGTTTCTTCAGAGAAGACATCATCATTGAGAAGTGCTTTAACATGTGTCTTCATGAGAACAAGGTCATAATTAACCTTTTTCAACTCAATTATTAACACATCAAGACTCTTCATAATGTCAACGAGTTGTAGTTTTTGTTCCTCAAAGTATTTAAGAAAATCATGAACCACTTCAGCCGAAACCATATCCTCATTCTCAATATCCTGAAGTGAATAGGCATAGTAGCATGAGGCATTAGGACAATTTTATTCTACTAGGGTTATTTTCTTCCTCCCTTTGGACTCGAACCAATACCTTTATGAAGAAAACCTCTTGCAAAATCACCAGAGCTAGACGATGAAGACATTCTTGACAAAACAAAATCACCTAGAGTATGCGTACGTGACTCAAAAGGTTTGGTATTTAAATGGTTTCTTAGGGAAGGTAACTTTTAGGGTTTCCAAAATTGATTCGTGACAGTAACACGGGTACCCGTACGAACATAACTTGACCAAAGAACAAAAACTCACACAAAAGGTCGTACTTTTATGTCACGATCGAATTTTCGCTACGTGAATATTTTCACAAAATTTTGGTTCAATAAATTTAATATCTCCATCAATTCAGAGCATAGGAGTAGCAAGCTGACAAACCAAAATTTCAAGAAGAAATTAAAAAGCAAAACCTTTGTCAAAACAAAATACAAATACTTATGCAAACATACTTGTAAACATAATCCGGCAAGGAATGATAAGAAAATAGCCAGAGAATCAGGAAACACTTTGCCATCAAGTATACCTGACCATATCTCACCCAACCAGAATTTTTGTGAGTGAGATTTCAACCTTGTTATTACTTAGCACAAGTATGAGCCTTAAGCTCATCAAATGAACGTTTTTTTTCGGTTAAACCTCTTTCTCATGGTCTTTGGAGGAAAAATGTTATGATGCGAAAAGTTATCATAAAATTTTCTATCATCAAAGTACGACGCATAGTATGTATTCTTACCTGAAGAGTTTTGAGTAGAGGGAGTTGACAGCCTGTTAATAATATCTTTATATCCTTCGATTATCATTTTTAGGTTGTCTTCCATCTCTCCATTTTTGCTTCCTCCTTCTGGTATCTTTTTCACATTATGAACGACATTATCTCCCTTTTTGATTGAAGAAGACCCATGAGTTCTTCTTGAACGAATTGGTTTAGGAAGACTGTTTCGTATTTGGACATTTGAGGAACACATCGAACTGACTTTCCTGTAAGGATACACAGGGTGAGTACTAAAACCAATTGGTATAGACATACGAATGTCAGTTACACCTTTGAGAATTAAATCTAAAGTGTGTTGAAGACGAACAATAGAATTGTCATTCAACCTCAGTTTCCTTTTTTGTTCAACATGTCCTTTTGAATCACAAAAGAGACACATTTTCTGATCACATGAGTGATTAGACAGAGTAGTCTTAACACCATCGTTGGGAGATTTCTTCCTTCGATGTGATGTGAAACTTCCTTGATTAGAGGAGGCTATAAGCACATCCTTGAATAGAGAGTTTACTCAATAGATGTTTGATTTCCAAAGCATCCTTTTTTAGGTTCGCCTCGAGCAAGGTACGTGATGACCAAACTTCAACATTTTCCTTGTAAGAAGCTTTTTCTTTAGAGTCACAAGATCTCACTATACCGAGAAGAACATTGACATTGTTTTTCAACCGATTGATTCTATCAGCCTGGATTCTAACAAGATTTAGACTCAGTTTACTCTCTTCAGCTGCTTCCCTTTCATCAAATGAGTCATACTTATTTGAAGGGTAATAGGGGTAACACATGTTAGTGTTAGTCTGTTTCATTAGAACACTAGGTTCGTCTATATTTGAGATTGACAAATCTTTCTCTTTAATAGACATTATAGAAACAGAACTTTTGTTTCTGGTGACTCGTTTATCAGAGATAACACTTCTGTCCATAGAGTCAGATCGCTAAAAACAAAGACTTATGAGGTCTTAAATGTGTTTGTCTGCTCTGATACCAATTGAAAAAGTGGGGGTATAACAACCTCACCCAATATTTCACTTAGCAATCTGTATGGTCTAACTCCAATATACTTTCAAAAGAATCAACTAGACAGTTAGACTCAATCTAGAGAAAAGTATATCAAAGAGTTTATATCTCTATTTCACAATGTAATCAGCAAATCAAATAGATAGAAATCCGCGAGCCTAATTATTATGTGAAACAACTTGAACGGTACCAAAGACCAATGTTCAAGTGTCAATCAATTTAAATCAACAACCAAAGGTTGGATTATCTAATTGATCGATCTTGACGCACAACCTGTGATATTTCAATTATATAACAAAATATAATGTGGAAAAGAAATATCACAGACACCAGAAGTTTTGTTAACGAGGAAACCGCAAATGCAGAAAAACCTCGGGACCTAGTACAGATTTGAACACCATACTGTATTAAGCCGCTACAGACACTAGCCTACTACAAACTAACTTTGGTCTGGACTGTAGTTGAACCCTAATCAATCTCACACTGATTCAAGGTACAGTTGCGTTCCTTACGTCTCTGATCCCAGAAGGATACTACGCACTTGATTCCCTTAGCTGATCTCACCCACAACCAAGAGTTTCTACGACCCAAAGTCGAAGACTTGATAAACAAATCTGTCTCACATAGAAAAGTCTATTGAATAGATAAATCTGTCTCCCACAGATATACCTAAGAGTTTTTGTTCCGTCTTTTGATAAATCAAGGTGAACAGGAACCAATCGATAACCCAGACTTATATTCCCGAAGAACAACCTAAAATTATCAATCACCTCAAAATAATCTTAATCGATTAACGAAACAAGATATTGTGGAATCACAAATGATGAGACGAAGGTGTTTGTGATTACTTTTCTATCTTGCCTATCAGAGATATAAATCTCATGCCAATCTTACGATTGTACTCAATCACGATAGAAATAGCAAGATCAGATCACGCAACTACAGAGAAAATAATTGGGTATGGATTCACAATCCCAATGAAGTCTTTCAGTCGTTAACCTACAAGGTTTCGTGAAAAAACCTAAGGTTAAAGGAGAATAGACTCTAGCTTATACAACTTGTATCACACAGGAGATGTGGGGATTAGGTTTCCCAGTTGCTAGAGTTCTCCTTTATATAGTCTCCAAATCAAGCTTTGCAATCTAAGTTACCTTGGTAACAAAGCATTCAATATTCACCGTAAGATGAGCTAGTTAGAGAGTTGTTCAATTGCTTAGATCTTATAGAAGTATAAAAGACACAATCGAAGAAAAATCGAGTTTGATTCACTCGAATCAATTCATGAACATTATAGCAACGGTTTTCAAAGATTGCATTCCTTATTATATAAATGTTTTAGTTCATGAACAAACCAATTTTAGAAAATAACCTTCTTAAGTATACAAACGGGTACGCATATTTAAGTGGTCGGACCGAGTTTTGTTACATTAGTACGCGTACGGGTGCGCATACCAATTCACACTTCCAAACTCAAGCAGAAATTCACGGACGTGAAACTTCCGCCAGTATGCGTACGAGTACGCATACTTGCCCGAGTTTCCAACAACCGCCGGTACACGTACGGGTACGCATACTTTAGGTTCCCGATTTTGGACTTTTACACAAATGTGAAAACACACTATGTTTATATCCAAACATGGTTACTTGATCTAAACTCTCATTTCAATCATTGAAACTTTCTTAAAGGATGTTATAATAGTTGTTATTCACAAACTATTTTCATCAAAGCGATTTTCAAGTTATTGAAATAATCTTCATGACTTTCGTCACGAGTAAAGATGAAATTGGCTAAAGCAAAAGCTTACCAACACATATTTCAAGAAATAGATAAGTGAGTTAAACTCAGCTCGAAATAGCAAATGTGTATAATTGAAGTCTATATAGCAATACGACTTTTGTCTCAAAATAGGAGATAGAATAGATAGGCTTTTGAGTGATAGATAAGTTCAATTCTCCACATACCTCTTTGTTGATGAAGTTCCACAAGTCCCCTTGAGTAGTTCTTCGTCTTCATTCGATGAACGCCGTGGAGTCTAGAGCTCAACTACACTTACTATCCTAGTCCGAGACTTAGCTATAAGTAGACTATAAATCAAGACTTATAGTTTTGGCAACTAAACTTGAAAAACAAACTTTAGATAGCAACACTTGCGAGTTCGACTGAGCAATGCTCTAACAGTTCTATTAGAACATTTCTTGCTATAGTTGCTTTGAATGATCTAGAATTGGAACAAATAGATGTTAAGACAGCTTTCCTTCATGGTGATTTGGAAGATCGTATTTATACGCAACAACCAAAAGGGTTTTAAGTTCCTGGAAGACCATGTATGTTTGTTGAAGAAATCTTTGTATAGTTTGAAGCAATCTCCAAGGCAGTGGTATAAACGTTTTGATACGTTTATGATGGCAAATGGCTATGATAGGAGTAAGTATGACAGTTGTGTATATCACAGGAAACTCCAAGATGGTTCATTTGTGTATTTACTTTTGTATGTTGATGATATGTTGATTTCTTGCAAAGACATGTCAGAGATACAAAAGTTGAAGGTGCAGTTGAGTAGTGAGTTTGAGATGAAGGACTTGGGTCCAGCAAAGAAGATATTGGGCATGGAGATTCATAGAAACCTAGCTGAAGGAAAGTTGTATTTGTCCCAAAAGGCTTACATCGAGAAGGTCTTGGAGCGGTTTAGTATGAAATATGCAAAACCAGTAAGTACTCCTTTGGTAGCTCATTTTAAACTTTCTAGAAGGCAATCACCTCAAACTGCAGATGAGGCAAAGTACATGTCTCGAGTTCCATATGCAAGCGCAGTTGGTAGCATAATGTATGCTATGGCTTGTACAAGGCTGGATATCGCACAAGCTGTGAGTGTGGTAAGTAGATACATGGGAAGTCCCGGGAAGGCTCATTGGCAAGCTGTAAAGTGGATTTTGAGGTATCTAAGGGGCAATACATATGTTGGTTTGGTGTTTGATAAGCACTATGGTGATTCAACAAATATTTTGGGTTTTGTTGATTCCGATTATGCAGGTGATCTTGATAGAAGAAGGTCATTGACAGGTTATACTTTTACATTGTGTGGTAGTACTATCAGTTGGAGGTCGGTTTTGCAAAGCACAGTTGCATTGTCCACAACTGAGGCAGAGTACATGGAAGCCGCGGAAGCAGTGAAGGAAGGTATATGGTTGATGGGTTTGGTTGGTGATCTGGGATTCAAGCAAGAGTGTGCAGTTTTGTTTTGTGACAATCAAAGTGCCATTCACTTGACCAAGAATCAGATGTATCATGAGAGAACAAAGCACATCGATGTAAGGTATCATTTTATCAAGGATGCAGTTGAGGAAGGGAAGATAGCGATGCTAAAGGTCCCTACAGCGGATAACCCTGCAGACATGTTGACGAAGCCGGTTTCAAGTATCAAGTTCAAGCATCGCTTGGACTTGGTTGGTGTCAACAGGTGTTGAGAGCCCTTCAGGGGGCTGAGCGAATACGATGATGATGAATGGTGATGGTATTCAAGTCAAGGTGAAGATTTATTGTATTTAGTTCCTTGAATATGGTTTGTATTCTGTTTTGGGCTTACACTCTCATAGCCCAGCCCATTTCCTCTGTTTTGTAACCTAAAACTAAAAGGCATCAGGAGATAAGAAAGTCTTCTTTTCTTTTTGTGTTAGTAAGAAAAACTCATGTAAGAGAGAGAGAAAGGGAGGCACCCAAAGGGGGCTAGGGTTCTTGAGAGGGGATTTGGGAAAAGACCTTGTAATCTTGTTTAATTATAGTGGAATCGTATCGTTGTCTTTGCAAGTGGATATAGATCATCTTGATAGAACCACTATAAATCCTTGTGATGTGTGTGCTTGATTTTACTTTGATTTTGTTGTATCCTTACAACGATTAACACACAAAGGAGATAGAATTGGTGAAGAATCACCTCTTGAATCGAAGATTCAAGCCAAATCTGTGTACAGAGGCGCAACCAAGAAGGTTTTCATTAACAACAAATTTCAGGTCTGAAGAGATAAAACTCTTCTTACAGTTTTAAGAGCGAATCAATGAACCCTAACAGTCTCAATCCTCAACTGACACGTGGATACTAATCAACGGTCCTACAATCAACCAATAGACAGCTAAGCTAACTTATTAAGGCACACAACTAACAATAAGGGCAGACTACAGTGTAGCTTAGTTACAGGAGGGATACAACATTGCCTACCCCTGAAAATTGTCCTTGTCCTCAAGGAAAAATCTAGGGTAATGAGACCTAATATTGGAGATGTCCTCCCAAGTAACATCTTCTTCTGAAGAATTGGTCTATTGGATGAGTACTTGGCGCACAAGCCTGCTGCCTCTGAGAACTGTTCTTGTCTTCAACACCTTCTCTGGAAGAATGATAATTTCACTATGGACATCCACAACAGGTATAGTAGGTGAAGGTGTGTGTTTCATACCAATATGCTTTTTCAGCTGTGAAACATGGAAAACAGGGTGTATCCTGGAGTGTGAAGGCAGCTGAAGTTTGTAGGCCACTGCACCAACTCTTTGTAAAACCTTGAAGGGTTCATAGTATTTTGCTGAGTGCTTAAAATTCCTTCTCAAGGACACTGATGCTTGCCTGAATGGTTGGAGTTTGAGGTAGACCAAATCCCCTTCTGCAAAAGATCTTTCTACCCTTGAGGAATCAGCATAGAGTTTCATTCTGGCTGTGCTTGATGCAGAGATTTTGATGAGGTCAAGCATAGAGTCTCTAGATTTTAAGTAAGCTTCCACAACATCCACAGAGGTAGTAGCAGTAGAAGGAAAAGCTAGACGGGGAGGTAAATAGCCATACAAAGCTTGGAAAGGAGACATCTTTAACCCTCTGTGAAAGATGATGTTATACCACCATTCTGCAAGTGACAACCAATTGCTCCAGCTGCTTGGCTTGTGACCCATTAAACACCTTAAATAGTTTTCCAAGCAAGCATTTACCCTCTCAGTTTGACCATCTGTCTGAGGGTGATAGGCAGAGCTTAAATTCAAGCTTGTACCTAAAGCTTTGAATAAATCAGTCCAAAAGTTGCTTGTAAATACCTTGTCCCTGTCTGACACAATAGAAGAAGGAAAACCATGAAGTTTAAAAATCTGGTTGAGGAAAACCTTTGCCACAGAGGAAGCAGTGTATTGGTGTTGCAAGGAAATAAAATGAGCATACTTAGTGAATCTGTCTACTACAACTAAGATGACATTCTTCTTATTGCTGGCAGGAAGGCCATCAATGAAATCCATTGTAATGTGTTTCCAAGCATGATCAGGCACAGGAAGAGGTTGCAGAAGGCAAGCAGCATTAGTCTGATCACTTTTGTTTCTATGGCATATGTCACACTGAGAGACAAAGAGCAAGACATCCCTTTTTAGGCCTTTCCAATAGAAATGTGACTTTGCTCTTGCATATATAAGTAGTTTGAATACCAGAATTGCCTCCCACAGCAGAAGTATGTAGAGAGTGCAAGAGAGCTTTTCTTATGTTACCACCAGTACCAATATACAGTTTTGTTTGATATCTTAAGATGCCCTCCTTGTAAGTGAAATGCTCTACACTTGAAGGGCTGAGTAACAGTTTAGAAATAAGGTCCTGTGCTTTCTCATCATTGGATAAACTAGAAAGTGCCTCTTGAGCCTATGCTGGTGTAGAAGCAGCTAACAAGTTGCAATGAGCTGAATTATGAGGCCTTCTAGAAAGTGCATCTGCCACTACATTCTCAGCTCCCTTCTTGTATCTTATATTATAATCAAATCCCAATAGTTTGATCAACCATCTTTGCTGTAATGGTGTAGTAATCTTTTCTCCAAGAAATACTTGATACTTTGATGATCAGTTTGAGTTATGAATTTGGCCCCTTGTAAATAATGTCTCTACCTTTGAACTGCCATGACAATGGCCAAAAACTCCTTCTCATATGTTGATAATGCTCTAGCTCTTAGACCCAGTGGTTTGCTAAAGTAAGCAATTGGCTTTCCTTCTTGAAGTAATACAACGCCAATACATAAGTCACTTGCATCACTCTCAACCACAAATGTTTTAGTGAAATCTGGTAAGGCTAAGATTGGTGTTGTTGACATGGCTAGTTTGAGTTGTTCAAAAGCTGTTGTTGCTGCTGAAGTCCAAAGAAAAGAATTTTTCTTGAGAAGATCAGTGAGAGGTTTACTGATTGCTCCATAGTTCTTGACAAATTTCCTATAGTAGCCTGTAAGGACAAAAAATCCTCTTAATTCTTTGAGAGTGGTTGGTGTTGGCCAAGATTGTATACAAGCAATCTTACTTGGATCAGCACAAACACCTGCAGCTGTAATAATGTGGCCCAAATACTCTAGGGAGGATTGTCCAAAACAGCATTTAGATATCTTAGCAAAGAGTTGATGTTGTCTGAGTAAGGAGAAAGTAAACTTGAGATGCTCCAAATGGTCAGACATACTTTTGCTGTAGATTAAAATATCATCAAAGAAAACTAGGATAAATTTCCTCAATGCTGGTTGAAATACCTCATTCATTAGAGCTTGAAATGTAGTTGGGGCATTAGTGAGGCCAAATGGAATCACTTTAAACTCATAATGGCCTTGATGTGTTCTGAAGGCTGTCTAGAAAATATCTGAAACATGCACTCTGATTTGATGGTACCCATCTCTCAGATCAATTCTTGTGAAGATAATAACTCCATTCAATTCATCCAATAGCTCCTCAATAATTGGTATGGGAAATTTGTCCTTAATTGTAATGTTGTTTAACTTTCTATAGTCAACACAAAATCTCCATGTGTTGTCCTTCTTTTTGACCAATAGAATGGGTGAAGCAAAATGACTATGGCTAGGTTGGATGATTCCAGTGTCTAACATTATCTTGACCAATTGTTCTACCACTTCCTTCTGTATGTAAGGGCATTTGTAGGCTCTTTGATTCACAGGGGTGGAGTTGGGGTGTAAGGGAATTGTGTGGTCTAGATTTCTTTGTGGTGGTAGCTGAGTTGGTTCTGCAAAAATGTCAGAAAATTCTTGAAGTAGTGGAAGTATTTCAGGATATGTGGATGGTGTTGTAGTGGTGGTAGATATGGAGTAAAAATGACCCACCATGCCATGAGAATTGGTGTCAAAAAATTTCTTGACTGCATCACTGCTCATCATGGAGAATGAAGGCTGTAGTGTAATTTTATTATTCTTGTACTTGAAGGAAATACACAACTTGGAGAAATTGAAAAGTACATCACCTAATGTTCTGAGACAGTCTGCCCTAAACACAATGTCACATCCTCCTAATGGTAAGACTCTGAGATTTTCTACAAATTGCTGGCTCTGCATGGTCCAAGTAACCTGTGGACAAATACCATTACTGAATGTTCTCTCCCCATTTGCAACTGTGACTACCATTGGATCAGTGGATTCAATATGGAAGTGTAGTGAACTTGTTAAAGCACTATCAATGAAACTTGTAGTGCTGCCTGTATCTATCAGAATGAATACTGTTTGGCCATTGAGAAAACCAGGAATCCTAATTGTGTCACCGGTAGCAGTCCCTGTAAGAGCATGTAAAGATATTTCAACATCAGATTGTACTGGAGATTCAGTAGTTTCTTCAAAAACTTCTTCCTCCTTCTCAGTTTCTGGAGATTCAGCATTGTCCATTTGAAGCATGAAAATCTTCTGTTTGCCTTTACAAAAGTGTCCAGTCTTATACACCTCATCACAATTATAACATAAGCCTTGAGCTCTCCTTCTATTCATTTCTTCAGGTGTAAGTCTTTTAATTGTAGGAGTTGGGGAATTAAGTTTGGTTGGAAGGGTGAAAGAAGATTTAGGAGTGAGGGGAGCAGATTTTGGAGAAGTTAAAATGGGTTTGGGTGGAAAGTTACTATAAGAATATTTCTTGTTAAAATTGAAGGAATTATTGAATGACTTAGTAAATGGTTTAGTTGCAGCTGCTGCTAGTGCAATCTTTTGTTCTTGTAACCTAGCAAGGGAAAAAGCATCTGCTAAAGTTTTTGGATGAAACATAGAAATAGTTTTGCCAATTTCATCTTTCAATCCACTAAGGAAACTCATAACAAAGTATTCTTCACTCAGAGAAGGATTCATTTTCAACATCAGTGTTTTGAGCATCTCAAACTCCTCATAATAGTCATCCACAGATGAAGTTTGCACTAACTTATTAAAACTACCAACAAAGTTTTCTTCAATAGGATTTTCAAATCAAGCACAAAAATTGGTAGTTAAATCCTGCCAAGTTATTCTATGTCTATTGACCTAAAAATTTAAAAACCAAGTTTCAGCCTTACCCTCAAGATATATTGCAGCAATATTCACCTTCTTGTGTTCCTCAATATCATTCAGATCAAAGTATCTTTCACTCTTCTGTATCCAAGCTCTAGGATTCTCGCCGTCAAATCTGGGAAAATCCATCTTAGGAAGACGATGATGTTGAAATTGATGTTGATTTGAATTTGCAAATTGGTGAGCTCCATGAGCATCTGTATGAGAAGTACTAGCCGGCTCTGGTATTTTATCTAACTTCTGTAGTAGTGAATCAAATCTAGAAGTTAGATCTGAAGAAAGGGTGTTGAAATTGGTCTGTAAATTCGCAATGGCAGTGGTGTTTGCTTCCACTTTATCGTTTACATCTTTGAGAGTCATTGGGAAAAAAATTGGTGGAAATTTGAGTGGATATGAACGGCTCTGATGCCAATTGTTGTATCCTTACAACGATTAACACATAGAGGAGATAGAATTGGTGAAGAATCACCTCTTGAATCGAAGATTCAAGCCAAATCTGTGCACACAGGCGCAGCCAAGAAGGTTTTCATTAACAACAAATTTCAGGTCTAAAGAGATAAAACTCTTCTTACAGTTTTAAGAGCGAATCAATGAACCCTAACAGGCTCAATCCTCAACTGACACGTGGATACTAATCAACGGTCCTACAATCAACCAATAGACAGCTAAGCTAACTTATTAAGGCACACAACTAACAGATAAGGGCAGAATACAGTGTAGCTTAGTTACATGATACAACGGATTTCATTTCTATTTCAATTCTTGATTGATTGTGCTTGTTTGAGCCATTTGTTTCAACACCTTGAGCATCACAGATAGTTAAGTATGGTTGTGGTTAACTCCAAAGATGAACCCTCCACACATAAGACGAGTCACCTGCGACAGTTTAAAATGAGAATGTTTTTGTTAGTTAAGTATCGAATTTGCTTCGTTATTAAACAATTTCAAGGTGAACCATCTCACCTGTATGAACAACAAAGGGAAAAAGAGGATATCTTCAGTATCAGATGGGGCGTAAATAAGTTGTTCCAAACAGGGAAATGGTGGTCTTAGGTAATCGCCACCTAATTGATCAAGAGTAACATCAGCATCCGCCTCGACGAAAATAGCACCTTGACCAGCGCATTCCACACATAATTTACCTCCAGGGGCTTCTCTAAGCCTACCAGCAAATGGGTAGTAAAAAGCAAGTGTGTTCTCCAATGCCTTTTTAATGATATCCACCATGTCATCTCCACTAGCAGTAGAAGGATCCTTGTTGTTCCGATAAAAATGTATAGTAGGCGAATGAAAACGTAGACCTTTCCTATCATCAATATCTGACAAGTACTTGAATCCATGTGGTGTAGGTTTAGCTGGAACTATTAGTTTTGGTTCCCTCCTTCGTACCTCGAACACAGGACAAGAGAAAGTCATGCCCCAAAACTATAGAATTGCTATGATCCTTGTTTTGTAACCAGAGGAAACCTGCTTGAGCACATTTATAAGAAAAATGCAAAATTGTTTACCTAGGGATGCAACAAAAATCTTTGTGTGGTCACACAATAACGTTAACTGGTATTCAAAGGTGTAGGTTTACCGCACATCAGTTAACGGTCGGTCAAGCTAACGGCATATCAAGCATCGCAGACCTTTCTCAAGTGTGAAGGGCCATTTTATATGAAGTGTACTACTCAGATGGGGTAATATATAATACCCTGACATGTACGTTCCTGGTGGCATTATTATAAGTTCTGGGGGGATCTACTGCCGGTTCCAGGTCAGGGACAGCGGAGAGAAATTTGCCTTTCGAAACAGCCAAGGTAAAGAGACTAAATTCAACAAGTGGACAGAAATGTTTATTATTAAGGAAAACATATGTGTAAGAGAAATAAAACTGTATTTATTTGGAAGTGAGTTGGTTTAGTGACTTTGTTCTTTGTTCTTTCATGTAGGAACCATAGATGTAAGAAGTGAATCCCCAGAGTGTTAGAGCCAATGCCATCCCCTTTTCTGCTGGAAAATTTTCTTGAAATGTTATCACCGCAGCGGTCTGCGTGATCGGAAGGAAAGTTGCCGAAGTGACTGAAGCAAAGAGAGAAGACGCACAAAAAATAATCCCCACTCTTCCGATAAACATCAGCTGCCAAACTATCATGTTCGAAACTAACACGAGGTAGTACGTTTTAGCTCCGAAATCGAATTCACTTGCTTCACTTTGAATTGCTGAGAAGTCTTTGTTTATCAGACTTCCAACCGTGCAAGTTATGGTAGCGAAGAAGGCCAAGCAAAGCTGAAACTGCAACACGATGGGGTAAGTCATGGCTTGATTTGCCTTAGCATAAGCAACCTGGGTGCCTACGAGAATGAAAGCCACAAGTGCAGCAGCAGCTATAGTTATAAAGAAACCCTGCAAATACTGAGAAGTCGTAACACCAGGAGGACGATCTCCGGCTCTTTTGATACCAAGTAGTACTGATCCCATCGTCATTACTATAATCGCGTTAACCGTGTAATGAGTAAACTTCTGCTTAACCCAGATGAATGACATAAAGGAAGTGAAAATGAGTTGGGTTGTAACAAGGAGAGATGAAGTGGATACAGGAAGGAACGACAAACCGTAACAGTACAGAAAATTGTCTACTCCCTGAGCTATGCCTATTAAAGCAGCGTAGAACAAAAGCTTCCGAGAAGCAAAGAAGATGATGTTAGGTAGACTTCGATCGCGTTGACAGTAGAGTATCATGAGTGGAATGATTAGTATAGGGAAGCCAGCCATCTGCAACCAGCTGGATAACCATTTTCCATTACCACCATGTAAGAAGTAAAGTCGAAGAAGTATCGGTCCTCCTGTCATTCCTGAAAAATTCAATATGCAGCTTAGCAGGAGTAATCCCCATTTCATTACTTTTGAAGAATCCTCCGGATTGTTTGCTTTGGTTAAATCTCCTTTTTCTATGATGTCGATTTTGATTCCCATATCTTCTCCTGGATACACTTAGTCTTCCTAGCCGCCTGCCACAGCAAATTATATATATTCTGCATTCCTCTGCCTTGTAGATCTCAAGTCAAGTGTAGATATTAAAATTGGAAATTTTATAAATTGATTCAGTAAAAGACAATGGAATACGCGTTAGCAGGTAATGGGACGAGTAATGATGCCATTATAATGTGTCGAATCTCACTGGCTTTCCGACAACGGTGGGTCATCCGAGGGCGAAAGCCTATGATTCTCACTTCCTAGGAATCAACCTCGTCAACTTTGAAGTCTTTTTTTTTTTTTTAATTACTTTTTTTGGAATTCTTTGATTTAACAGCGAAAATGACTAGTTGCACTCCAAGTAGATAGTCATATGCACTAGTTTTGCTTGCAGCATCACATTACTTGGATAATTCAGGAGGTAAAGAAATTCACACTAGATAGAACCCTTGATCACCTGTTAACCGTTGTCACTGATAATCAGATTCATGAACATTGATACTAAAGAGAGTGACAGCGAGACGAATCAAATCAAAATCACACAATAACATATTTTGAAGAGCAAGGTAGAGCTTTGAAAAAGTCAAGGGTAGTGCAGGCGATTTTTCTGGTGACGTTGACCGCAGTCAAGCTCCTAATTTCTTCAAGATCTGAATCTCTTTTTTGAGATTTCATCTTCCTGTTAGCTTCTCTGTTTCAATGATTGGTGGTTTATAGTTCTTTTCTCTCTTCTTTCTGGATTTTTTCTTTGTTTCTCGATCTAATTATGGGTGGTAAGCAGAATGATGTTATTCTTCCGGCGGTGATAGGGTTATTAATCAATCTGAGTTGATTTTTGGTACTGTTCCTAAGAGATCTGGTATTCCTAAATGGTCTGAAATGTTGGGTTCTCAAAAGGATGATGTTATTCAGGAGAATCTTTCCTATACACCTCCTGGTGTGGTTAATGGTGCAAAGTTTACTGTATTTTCTGATGAAGAAATTGCGGAGGAAGTAAATCTATGTGAAGATTTAGTTGTTGGGTGTTTTGTTGGTAAGAGATTGTCATTTTTAATGGTGAAGAATTTTGTTCAAAGGGTTTGGAAATTGAAAGGGGATATGAAAATGACCCTTCATGGAGATTCAATGTTTGTGTTTGAGTTTGATTCAGCTGAAGATAGGTCTGCTGCTTTACAACATGGTTGTTTGTTCATTGCTGGTCATCCTTTTGTTGTTAGACCATGGTCTCTGTTAATTGAGCAGGAATTAGCTTAGTTGAAGACTATCCCAATTTGGATAACATGAGGAATGTTCCTTTGCACTTGTGGAATGCAAAAGGGTTAGGTAAGCTTGCAAGTTTTATTGGTGTTCCATTGTTGTTAGATAAACAGACTGCTACTAGATCTCGTATGGCTTATGCTAGGGTTTGTGTAGAAGTTACTGTGGATTCTGATTTGCCCAGTCATATTGATGCTTTAGTAGGTAACACTAAAATTAAAGTTCATGTTGAATATACATGGAAACCACAAAAGTGTTCTCACTGTGCAGTCTTTGGGCACTCTCAAGATAAGTGTGCTGTTGCTGCTACCATTGCTGCCAATGAAGATGTTGCAAGACTTGTTTCTTCAAATCTGGAAAAAAGTAAAAATAATGGTGGTGATGGTTGGATGGTAAAGAACTTGAAAAGAGGAAGGGGTAAAAACTTCAATAAAGAGAATATTGCTCAAAATATAGGAGGTGCTTCTAGTAGTGGGACTTCAAATATGAAGGAGAATACATTAACTACCCAGAATAAGTTTAACCAGTTGGGTGAGGATGGTGCAGGAGACAATATGGAAGTGGTAATGCAGTCTGGAGTTAAGGAAACTAATAATGTGCTTACTCCTATTATTTTAGACAATGTTACATGGCTTAAAACTACACAGACTACCTCAAATGGAGTATGATGTGATTTTAATTGTTGTAGAAAAAGTGGTAATAAGATTCGTTCAACTCGGACTTGTGAAGAATAATTTTTAGACTTAATTTAGAAAACTATAAAAATCAAAATAATGTTTTGGTCAAGATTATAAAAAGCACTGAGACTCAGGATTCCGCCAAATTCCATTCATGTGATTCAAATAATAATTCCAATTAATTTTAGCTCAAATATTAAAAATATGGACTCTTATTCTTTGCCAAAAGTAGACTTTTGAAAAGCAATGACTGTAAATCAAAAGCATGATGTATCAAAAATACATTGACCAAGCATACATCATCAAACAATATCACACCCATTCAATAAAAATCATAAAATCAATTAAAAATCAATGCAAGTAGTCATAAAAGAATTATTAGAATTACCACATGCGTGAAATAGGGCTTCCTCCGTCATCCCAGTGTTGGGGTTTAGCTCTTCATGGTGAAAATATGCTCAAAAGATAGAAACATGGCTCAAAAGGTGTTTTTATTTAAGGAGAATAATAATACATCGAATCTGCAACGCTTTTTTGGCGTTACAGAAATCACCGTTACAATAAAGAGCTGTTTATAAACGATAAGTGTTGTCTGCTGTTGAAGAACGATACTTCTTTGCGACTGTTTTCTGTGGGTCAATGTTCTTCGTCTCCTTCTTCTTCAGCAGCAGCAGCAAATAGCAGCAGGAAGTTTGTTGTTCGTCTTGATTTCTCACTCCTCAGCCTTCCTAAAGTCCCCAAACTCTCGACAACCCTTCTATATGACCCAACCAATCTATTTATATCAAAAAGACCGATTAAATATTTCCAAAATCTTCCAAAATCTTTTCCTTTCTCTTCACGGCAAAGTTGTGGCAATTTCTTGTTTTAGAATTTCTACGCGTTTATGAGCTTTCCTTTTGATTCTAAACTCTTCCTTAGATAGATACAAATCTTTGGGAAGGTTTATAGCACTTTAATCTCTCTAAAATTTCCTAAAACAGGTCACACACGTGACTTTCCATATTTTGCTGTTGTGATAAAAATCCGTTGATTGAGCCCAGTTTAATCGATTTCAACACCCATATTAGATTCCTAGACCCATAAGGAGTCTATCCTATGAAAATCAAAGGTTTAGTCGACCTCAAACTCCTCCAAATCACGATCACCAAAACTGCCAGGAGTTTTTATTTTCCCGCCAAAAACAGAATTTGAACGTGAAGGGGAAAGGTTATCCCTTATCCAGTGGTCGCCCCTTATCCGTTGCTGGAGTCCGCATAACACTTGTCCCTTGGGTGCCTTTATCAACTTTTCGAGCCGATTTCTCCAAAAATGTTTATTGCCCAAAAATACCTACAAACACATAAAACACCATAATAAGTACAAAAATGGGTACTAACAATATACACAATAGAGATAAAAATAGACACATAAATGCGTCTATCAGAGTACAAGGAACTGATGGTAATTCTGTTATGGACTTAACTGAAGGTCCTGGTTTTGTGCAAGCCCAAGTTGATAAACTTGATGTGGTCCAACAAGAAGGGGAGATGGCAGGAGCAAGAGCTCATTTTTTTTCCTAAATCTTCAATTCAAGGTAAGAATTTGTTAAATGTGAAGGCTTCTGAAAAGAAGCCTGGGAAGATTAAGAAAGTTAATCCTCCCCATGGTTAATATGATAAAATTAGGATGTTGGAATATAAGGGGTTTAAATGACCCCTTAAAGCAGGTGGAGGTTAGTAGTCTTATTCATAACAATAAGTTAGCTATGGTTGGCATTGTTGAAACTCATGTTCAGGAAATCAATAAAAGTAGAATTAGAAATAATTTGTGTCGCTCTTGGAGTTTTGTGGATAATTACTCTTGTGATTCCTCTGGGAGAATTTGGGTAGGATGGAATAAGGAAGTTATGTCTGCAACAGTTATTCATACTTCTTCGCAAGCTATCTTTCTAGATGTTACAACTTTTCAAAATAAGAATTTTATTGCCACTTTTATTTATGGTAGTAATGATATTATTCAAAGAAGAATGCTCTGGAATGATTTGAGAGTTTTTGGAAGTGTTAATGGGAAACCCTGGATACTTGGGAGATTTTAACTCAATGTTGGAGGTTAGAGATCGAGTTGGTGCAGCTGTTATTACTCCTTCTCATTATTCTGAGTTTAGAGATTGTGCCCAGGATTGTCATATTTTTGATCTTATATATAGTGGGTTTTTTTATTCTTGGAGTAACAAGCAAGAGGGTGAAACTAAAATTGCTTCTAAAATTGATAGAGTAATGGTAAATTTAGAATGGTTGGATTGTTTTACTGAATCAAGTGCAAAATTTCTTACTCCTGGTGTTTCAGATCATAGCCCGGCCATTGTCAGTATTTTTGAAGGAAGGTTTCATGGTCCTCCCCCTTATAAATTTTGTAGCTTCTGGGCTGATGAACCTGATTTCTTAGAAGTTGTCAAGAATTCTTGGAAAGATCCTATTCATGGTAATCCTATGATGGTTCTGGTTAATAAATTAAAGAGACTCAAAAAGGTGTTGATAGCTTGGAAGAATGAGAGATTTATAAGATTTTCTGAGAAGGTTGAGCTTGCTAAAGCTCAGATGAATAATCTTCAAACTCAACTTCAATCTTTTCCTTTTAATAGAGACATTGATAAACAAGAGAAGGTGGTTGTTCAATCTTATGCTAAATTAGTCGGATATGAAGAATCTATTCTTAAAGTTAAATGGATGGCAGTGGGAGATTCTAACACTAAATTTTTTCATTCTACTTTACAAGAAAGAAGGTCTATGAATAGTATTTTAACCCTCAATTCTAGAGATAATGTTAGACTGGAAGATAACAGAGACATTTGGGCTGAGTGTGTTGATTTTTTCAAGTCTTTATTTATTGATGACACTTATTCAGCTGAGTCTGAGGATGTTATAGCTAATCTAGATTTTGAGAAATTGGTTTCTTTTGATGATGCTAATGAGTTGGATAGACCTGTTTCTAGAGATGAGATAGTTGCATCTCTTTCCTCTATTCATTCCTCTAAGGCTCCTGGGCCTGATGGATTTAACAGTTATTTCTTTAAAACAGCTTGGTCTATGGTTGGAGATGATTTTGTGGCAGAAATTATGAACTTCTTCAAATCAGGCAAATTACTGAAGGAGGTAAACAATACTTTTCTTACATTAATAGCTAAATGTGAAAATCCTACTTCAATTTCTGATTTTAGACCCATATCTTGTTGCAATGTCATATATAAATGCATTACAAAGATTATTGCTACTAGAATGAAGTTTGTCTTGAAAGGTTTAGTCAGCTCAAATCAATCTGCTTTTATTTCTGGAAGATCAATCCAAGACAATATTCTACTTGCTCATGAGATTGTAAGGAATTATCATAAGTCTAAAGGGACACCTAGATGTGCTTTGAAAATAGACCTTCAAAAGGCTTATGACACTGTAAGTTGGGAGGCTATAAGAGCTGTGATGTAGAAATTTGGGTTTCCAAGTAAATTTATTGATTGGATTATGGTTTGCATTTCTTCCTCAAGATTTTATGTCATGGTGAATGGTGCTCCTTATAGTTTTTTTGGTGCTCATAGAGGAATACGACAAGGCTGCCCTTTGTCTCCTTATTTGTTTGTGATGGTGATGGAAGTTCTTAGTGTATTATTGAAGAAGCAAGTTTCTACTGGTTCTTATGATTTTCATCCCAAGTGCAAAATCACTCAACTAGCACATCTCTGTTTTGCAGATGATGTTCTTGTTTTCTTTAAAGGCAATGTGCAGTCTGCTCACGTTCTTGCTAATGTTCTTAAAAAATTCAGTAAGTTCTCAGGTTTAGTCATTAATGCTCAGAAGACTTCTATTTTTGCTTCTACTGTTGATGAGAGCTCTCTGAATGCTATTATTAAATGCTTATCATGTTCAAAAGGAAATCTTCCAGTGAGATACTTAGGAGTTCCTTTAATATCCACAAAACTTTCTTATATGGATTGCATTCCTCTTATTAACAAGGTAACTAAAAGGGTTAAATCCTAGAAAGCTAAACATTTAGCTTTTGTTGGCAGATTAATGCTGATTAGACATGTTTTAAGTGGCATGGTATACTTCTGGTTCACATGTTTTGTTCTACCTAAGAGAGTCATAAAAGAGCTAAATACTTTTTCTAAAAGATTTCTATGGTCTGGCTCGGATTTAGGGAAGAAACATAATCCAGTTAGCTGGACTCAGATTTGCACAGATGAAAAGGAGGGTGGCCTTGGAGTTCAGAATTTGGAAGTTACAAATGTTGCTGCAAATTTACGGCATATCTGGGATATTACTTCTGGTAAGGAGACAATCTAGACTACTTGGATTCATGCAAATCTTATAAAGGGCAGAGATTTTTGGTCTTTAAATGTACCTCAAGACTGTTCTTGGAGTTGGAGAAGAATTCTTGAGTGTAAAAGTGCTGCTCAACAATTCATGGGTGTCTGTATTGGCAATGGAGAGAATATTAGTTTTCTTTATGGATTTTGACACCAAAAAGGAAGAATCTGTGATTGGCTGCCTGCTGAGTGTATTCAAGATATGTGTGATGATGCTTAGATGACTCTTGCTGATTGTATGGAGGATGAATACTGGAATTTTCCTAACTGCAGACACAATGTGGATTGTCCTAGTTCTTCTCAGCTGCTGGGAGAGGAATTTGATAGTAGAGATGCTGATCTTCCTATATGGAAAGCAAGTATTAAAGGCGAATTTTCAATGCATCACACTTACAAAGCCCTTTGTGAAAATGCTGCTGAGGTAATTTGGCATAAAATTGTTTGGTTCAAGAATAGAATCCCTAGGCATTCTTTTATTTTCTGGGTAGCTATTTTGAGAAGGTTAAAAACTAGATATAAATTACAGAGGTGGGGTTTGATTGAAAATGCTAGTTGTATGCTTTGTGAAACTGGCATTGAGGATGAAGACAACTTATTCTTTGATTGTCCTTTCTCAAAATCTATTTGGACTGGGCTTTTAATCAAAATGGGGTGTACAAGAGAACCAGGAATAAATTGGGAGATAGAGCTTCAGTGGTGTATTGAAACTTTTAAAGGGGATGGAGCTGTTGCTTGTATGCGTAAACTTTGCATAAATAGTTTTGTCTATCATATCTGGGGAGAGAGAAACAAGAGAATTTTTTCCACTCAAAGTACCAGTGCAGATGGAACTAGCTATATGATTGTTAATGATGTCAGGTTGAAATGCATCTCTGCAAAATTTGTAGAATTAGACAAACCTCAGGTAAGGGAGCTGATGGATGGATGTGGGATAAATTGCACTTTTCAACCTAAGAAAATTGTTCCATGTTCTTGGCTACCTCCCAGTGAGGATGAAGTTATGATCAATATAGATGGCTCAAAAAAGGATGCTTCAGGTGGTAGTGGTGCTATTATAAGGAATCATTCAGGCACCACTATTGCAGCTGCTTGTGGAGGTTCAGTTCCTTCTTATGTGACGGCTCATGAGCTTCAGGGGGCTGAGTTAGGCTTTAAGCTAGCAAAGTTTAAACGATGTAAACGTCTTCATGTTAGTACAGATTCAATGGCGGTTTATAAGTTACTCTCTGCTCAGAAGCCTTCCCCTACCTGGAATGTCCTTCATATATGGAGACGTATTGTTCACTTAAGGTTGATCTTTGAGTCAATCAGATATTCTTATGTTTTTCGAGAGACCAACAGGGCAGCTGATCATCTTGCGAGCATTCATCCTAGTGCCAGTTTTGTTGAAGTAGACCCAAGCAGTTTTGACAGTACTTTGAGAAATATAGTAGAGGATAGTAGTCATAAAATCTATTTTAGACAGTAATTTTTTGTTTGGTTTTTTTAGGTTTTTCTTTTGGTAGTTGTTTGTAAGGTTCTGGGTTCTCCTTAAACCCTGTGGATTGTGTCAAACCCCAAAAAAAAAAAAAAAAAAATTTTTTGAAGAACCAAAATTATTAATTGGCAGAAAGCTAGCTCTTGCAAGACAAAAAAAACACTAGGAGATTGCATACTCGAAAATGAACAATAAGATGTCTCAATAGGTGCAAGTCTACTTCAAGGGTTTGGGCATTTTGGGCTAAAGTAATTCAAAATAACTTGAGAGTTTAGAAGCTCCAATATGGGACCAAGCTTCACGCTGCGAGGTGTCTTGTATTGACTAACTGAAGTACCTTGGTTGATTGCATAATTCATCAGCTTATCGAATGTTCCTGTCTCGACAATCTTCAACTCTAATGGTCCAATATGTTTATTGTTAACACGTAAAGAACGGTACTCTGCGCCAAGTGATTCTTCAATTATGAGACAACATTTCTCAAACACTGGCAGAGAAATTGATGCATTGTTATTGCTGTACTGAAGTTCCCAGTAGATTACATAGTGTCCTGGATTAGTTGATGCATCAGCAAAACTAGTGTATTCAACAAGAGATACATTTAGCTTACTCATGAGCTGGTCAAACGCATTTCTCACAGCATTTTGGAGCTCGACTTCAGTTGTCTTATCATGATCAATGGTCAGAACTGCATTCTTACGGCACACAAAACTGAACTGAGGAGCACTGTTCTTGAACCCGGACACCTGTAGAACGTCTCCAACTCTATAGCGATAAAGTCCTACAGATGTTACATAGGTATATGCAATTATTCTTACAGTAATCAACGATATATATACACAATATATAAACTAGCTATACTTGTTCTCTCTTATACAAATTACCTGCATAATTGGTGATGACAACCTCGTACTCCCGACCAAGCTTAACATCGGCAAGGTCAACTAGTTCTTGATGACGTTGTTCCTCCTCCAGGTTGCAGTTGTTGTTCTGCTGAACATCTTCATTAACTATTGGCAAGAACTCGCAATACGCCATTGTAGGGATAATGGTGTAGGAAACTTCATTGGGCTTGCACAGAGGGTTCAGGTTTAAACCTAATAAGCTCTCTGAACACCCGTAGGCTTGGCTGACAATGGGAAGTTCATTAGTGTAGAAGTTAATGATAGGGATATGATGAGACATGGTACCAGTGATAATAGCGTCAATGTATTTAGCGTTAGGCCACAACCGAGATAAGATCCCTTTCCATGATTCATCTCTCGTGCATTCCCTTTCGACGAAATCAGCAAGCTCAGGGTTCGGCTTAACCAATATATTCATGACCGCCTTTTTCACTGTTTGGTCAGTGATTTTGGTGTTGCCCACTGCTATATTTCCATTTCGGATGTCATCACAGAGAAGGATCCAGTGTTCCTGCAAAAACTTAACTGCTTGGATAACAGCAGAAGAAAAAATAAATCCTAGTCGAAGTACGTGACTGTTTTGGTACAGCCCACAAAGTAACTGAGAATACATACTTTGGTAAGTATCCTCACATAAAATGATTTCAATGGGACTGGTGAAGTTGCGGTATGGATCAACATTTCTAAACAGATTTTTGAAATATAAGCTTTTGTGCATGAACGGAACTATTGAATTAGCTATTAGTCCTCCTGGTGTAGTACTATCTGGAGCTACAAACAGAAGATGCATCGCTTTCCCTTTGTCCAAACCGGGAACCTGTTGACTAATGACCGGCATTACCAAGTCTTGGAAATGCCATATTTTATCTTCTTGTTCTTGTGTTAATGGTATTAGTTTCCTCACCCCAGATGAAGTTCCTGTGCTACGAATAAACTGTTTAATATGTCGGCTGCCAAGAATTGAAGATGTGATACTATTACCATTGGCGATGAGAGGATCAATGTCAGGAATAAGATCTTCATAACAAACTACGGGGATGACTTTCTTGAATGTCTCGCGATCTGTGTGCCCATTTAAACCATGTCTTTGCAAGTACTCAACTTGTGCATTGCCAGATAAGATTTCCGAGAGAACTTGTGTTTGAACTTCATCCACATTAGTTGTAATTTCTTCTATGAATTGAAGTATTTTCCTTCTATTCTCTTCATGGAAATGTTCATCAGTAGCACTAATGCAGGTTTTGCTAATAGTACTACTGTTTTCTACAACGACGATGGAATCATCTGTTGCAGCTAATGTGTTCATTATCACTGATCTGGTTTTTCTGTGGGGGCCTAAAAGAGTACTACTAATACATATCAATTAAAATCTACTTGTTTGATTTTCGAGTTCATCGCCCCTAGTTGCTCTTGAATATAGTACTATATAGTATTGGGATGAATCTAAAGATATATAACACGGTAAGTCAGAAATGTCATGAGATCTGCATCTCAATCTCGAGTTCACCAACCCTAGTTGCTCTAGAAAACTAGTTTCTCTCCCGTGCGATGCACGGGCCTATTTCTTGCTTTTGGAATATTGGACACTTATAATAATTACCAACATTATAAAAAGTGGTAACAAATTAGTAAGTATGATAATTTTCCTACAAATAAAACATTAATAAGCTAATATTTTGGTTGGTGTGCATGAGAATAAAATGAATCCAAAAGAGTTAAAACTTCAAACAAATATAGACTCCAAGGGAGAGAATGCACTGAAAATGTACTTCTTCTTAGCGTTTTTCTACATCCTCTTTGTCATGGCCTTAAAAATACTATTTCCTTGTCTATGTAAGGAACGATCGTTGTCTTGGATGTAAAGCTTTCTTTTGTTTCCGCTTTGTCTTGTATCATATGATTATTGACTTCCACGACCATGAACTTGTTTGATCCAGTTTCCATGTTGAACGTACATTGTGTATATGTGAATTCTTATATGACAATGTATTTAAACCTAGAGAATGTATTGCATGTGAGTTATTTATACAACCAGTGTATGCGTGCTCATGGATTCTTATGTGGGGAAGAGAGTGAGCATTCCATTTCGGTGCGACAAAAAAAAAGGATTCGAATTAAATGGTTGTACCTACATTCAGTAACTGAGCAAGTGTATATGTATGTGTGTACTTGGTGGGGATATAAGATGAACCCCAAATTAATTCGATAACATAAATTGTTTTGAATAGAGAAAATATTGTGAATGCAAGTTATATTGATAGAAAGAACCTGCGAATCACATATGTGCTAAGTAACTGTAGGTATCCCTTGGATATATCACGTGATTGATGTTGTATTTGTTTTTTTTGTTTTTCCGAATTGGGAGTTTTTTAATTTTCTTTCTTGCAACTCTAAATGTCATCAGAATGAAGTGTTTTTTAATTTTAGGTAAGGCATAACAATCTTATCGTCAGTCACCTGATATATGACTTTTAAGATCATAGTTTTCATGATTTTAGTGATTACATATTCAGGGTCGTTGAAGATGTGCAGTGCGACATCGGTACCCTTATGCCAGCATCTTGTTAGCTCCTGCTGGATATGCTGCTAGGTATCGTGATACAAAACTTATTGGGAGAACATTCATTGATTTCACCTGCTGCTCCTATACTTTATTTTTCCTTGTATATCTCATCGTAAAGCTCATTTTTCTTCGTACAATTGAACCACAAATAGTTTTAGAGCTTTCCAAAAATAAAGATAAAAAAGATGGTTTTCATCATTAAAATTCTTAAAATGGGTTCCATTCTTTTTGATTTATAAAGATCATTCAGAAGGAAGATGCTAGTTATAGCGGAATATCTGAAACGTAGTAATAACGTCCTCGAGCAACTGTCAAGCTACCAAGATAGAGGTATAAAACTGCGAGTGCCTCATCTTCTCTATAAAAGAAAAGAAAAGAAATTATTGTACATGAACAGAATTTTTGTTGATAAGGACGATCAGCCAAATCTGAGAGCAAGGTGCAAAGAAAATGTGAAATCGATACAAACCTCGTGTGTCAACAAATTGAAAGCTACCAAGATAGCGGTATAAAACTGCGAGTGCCTCATCTTCACTATAAAAGAAAAGAAAAGAATTATTGTACATGAACAAAATTATTGTTGATAAGGTGGATCAACCAAATATAAGAGTAAGGTGCAAAGAAAATGTGAAATCGATACAAACCTCGTGTGTCAACAAATTGAAAGCTACCAAGATAGCGGTATAAAACTGCGAGTGCCTCATCTTCACTATAAAAGAAAAGAAAAGAATTATTGTACATGAACAAAATTATTGTTGATAAGGTGGATCAACCAAATATAAGAGTAAGGTGCAAAGAAAATGTGAAATCGATACAAACCTCGTGTGTCAACAAATTGAAAGCCATCCTTTTCAACCTATGCAAGATTAGTATAATTAGACCAAGCAAATCATTTGAACAGTTATTTTCCTTCTCACCACTGTAAGAAATGTTTAAAACTCCATGAAAATATGATTTGCAATCTAGGAGGATCTTGCGCACCAACTAAATCAAAAAGTGAATGAATATGGATATAAACAACAACAATAAAATCAAAACATAAGGAAACACCAGCAGAAGTACTGAAGCAATTCTTTTAGCCCCATCAGTTTTGGTTGTACTATTAGCAGAGGTACCTGATAAGTCCAATGAATAGAGAAAATGTCGAAGAATAGTCGAAACAGGTATTTTCTTACACATCTAAATATACGAATTTGTGCAGAAGAAATGAAAAGTGTCTATCCAAGACTAAAAAGGACGGAACAAAAATGAATGATTATGATAATGGGAAGCACATCTTATCCGGCCAAAGAATCAAAATGATATTCAATATAATAATATTTCTACTTAATAGAGAGGAAAAAAGAAAGAAAGATGGTATATACTTTGTGCAACTTACCAAACTAATTGAAGAGCAGTAAGACGATAAATATTTTCGAGAACAATGGATGAATCTGAAGCTGGTACAATTTTTGCGGTCTTGATATTCAGTGTAAGGTAAGTAGGTAACAAACAAAACACCTCTAACGTCAATATCGGTAATCAAGCAGGACACTGACAACTGGGCATGTAACGAATATCAATTTCACCTTCTAAAATCGGCATCAACAACAGAAAAATCAAATTCTATGTAGGAACTCAGTTGTACCCCACGGTATTCTGTTAAATAAAATAAATAATGTTTGTCATCAGATGCGCAGTTCCGGACTGAACCTTTCGTAAGTTCGTAAGAAATTAAATAAAAATAAATCAGTCGGAAAACATGGTTATAAGCCAATGAGATCAACATATGATATAGTTAATATCCAAGGATGGACACAAAAGGTAGATCCCTTCCTGCCACACATCTTCTAAAGAATATGACACCTTAGAATTATTTCATGTAGTGTTAATATGAAAGCTAGATGCAATTTAACATTGACGTTAACCTAATTGACGACAGTTTTACCCCATAAGATTTCATGTCTTTTACAAAGGATATAGAAAAATGCACCAAGGTACCCCAGTGAACGTACCTGATCATAACTCTCAGCATGATCATGAAGACATAACACAATGTATTGAAAAAAGAATACAAATTTCTCAGAAGAAAATGTGCACCATTGCATGTTTAGATAATTTATCTGACTTAGACGATTGAACTTAGACGCTAGAGAACTTTCCTCTCTCAATCAAATAAATTATGTGCCATACAAAGATGTATTTATCTGGGCCATATTATCCCCTTTATAACTTGGTAGCTTCACTCCACTCTTTCCCATATTATCTGATCTTGGTCTTGAAAATTTTCCATCCATTCTTTCCACCTAAACAACATACAATATGGAAAAATCTGATTATTAATATGGATCCAAGATCTAAAATTTTACTTTAAAAATAAAATCTTTTTTTAACAAATTCTACATTAGATAAAATATTGACAGACATTTGATTGCCGAACTTAAAAACAACACCCGTTTATAGAAGAATTCTTAAAGAATCATGGATGCGGTTGAGCATGAATTCCTTGAACTTGAAAGATTCAGTACAATCACCACCTTGAAGGAAAACTTTTCGCTTAGCAGCATCACTATTTTTCTCTTAACTTCTTGATTCACCAGCAAGCAAAATACAGTCGATGGAAACTGTCAATTGTCAAACCTCGTCAATATTTTTTGGTTGGATTAAAATTCAGGCAACTGCTAAGCTTTCTAAGTTGTCCAACTATCAATTGCCCATATTGTTTCAAAATGGTAGCAGGAATGTATAGACATTTGAATGACAAAGCTACTTATCAGTTCTTACTATGACAGTGCTTGTGATATCTGCAAAAAAGTAAGATAATAATAGCAAAAAAAAAAGTCACAACCATGAATCAAAAAATGTGTTATATATAGGTTCAAAAGATGTAGATCCCAACATCACTCGAATGGGAGAACAAATACCACGGTATTGGATTCCTCATGCTACGACTTATTCATATATTTTTTTATTTCAGAGATCGTACACCAATCTATAACAAAAAAGTAAAATTGGAGGGTTAAATTCGAAGAAAAACGACAGTAGACATAAATAAAAACACAATGATTAATTTCATCACCTCTAATATCAGCATTCACGAGCTCCATTGCCGCAGCTATTACACTTTCGATGGTGCATGCAAAACAAATCACAAAAATAGATTAGACATCAAAAAGACAAACCCTTCACCTCCCAAGAGCAAAAGGAGAAGAAAAAAAACCAAGAAAAAAAAAAGACGTGCAAACATTGAGATTTGGCTCATGCTCAGTGCTTTATACAGTCGCCAAAACCAAAAAATTCTGTAGAAAAAATTATTTTTTTATAACAATAATATCTTAAAAATATATAATTTCTATAATCAGAGATTTCGTACAATATTTTATGTTACTACATTTACTCGCTTAGATATTTTTGTCCAAAAACCATTGAATATCTTTTACGCATCTAATAATAGTAGTATAAATTATTTTATTTAATCTTGTCATTAAGAAAATAATTGTACACAAAATAATCCTAGGATCTCTTCTTCTTTTTTTCTACTGACGATATTTAAAAATGTATGGGATTTTTATATTTTTTTCTAACAATATTTTGCTATTGTATAATTTGTATTACTTTTGGCAAGTTCAGGCTACGAAAATTTTAGTTTACCTAATTTATATTTTATTTTCTATTAATGGAATTTACTCGGTAAATAGTAATATATTTTTCTTACACAACATTTTTAACATATTTACCTATAATATAAATAAATAAATATTATTTTTGGACATCTATATTTATTTGTCGATTTATTTTTCCAAAAAAATTATTGAGTATCTTTTCCACGTCTAAAAAGGAAACTGTTTTTATTTTTTATGAAATGAATAATATTAAGAAAAATAATGTTAAAACCAATATTCATTTTCGTCGATTATACTTTTTTATCGAGGTTTTTTGGTACCTCATTTTTAGTTTTGTTTAAATCATGTTATGTTATTTCCATGTTTTTTATTAACAGTTTTATTTCGAACTATTGGACAGGATTAACGATCGATGTTTTGCGTAACAGGTAGCACGTTTTGATCCGGTAAGCATTCACAACTCTATGTATATTGATTTATAAACTTTGATCAAAGTTTTTACTTCTTTCGAATTGTAAATGTAATCGCAGTTAGAGTTAGTTTTAATATTAATTAATAGCTTGGAATTGTAATTAAGATTAGTTTAATTATCAAAAACTGTAATTGAACATTTGACATTTTTTCTTTTTGTAGTTTTGTGATTGATTTAATTTTGTGATGAAATCATGATCAACAATATTTTTTTTGATGTGATTTTATTTTAATTTTGTTTGTACAATCTTTTTTTGTTTATTTTGTTTGTGAATTTAATTGTTAAGATTAAATGTATTATATTTTTTAAATATTTTTGGAAATGTATTATATTTTATTATATTTTATGTAATTCGTTTGTTTGTTGTGATTGGCCGAAAATATTTTGTGAATAAAAAATATTATAAAATTACTAAAAATTTTTTTATGGTGGGGCCAGAATCAACCGAAGTTTCGGTTAATGAGAGCGCTCGAAAAAACTCTATTTTTATATAAAAAATAGTACTCCTATGTATTGGGACGAATCTAAAGATATATAATACAGTAAGTCAGAAATGTTGTATAATAAATCTGCAATGTCACCTGTCAATCCAACAAACAGTGGGTTATCCTTCGTTCCATTCTCCTGCATGTACAAAGATGATGTTTTTTTTTTCTTCAAAATAGTTGCTTCTTTATTGGACCAAATATGTTGATTACAATTGGTAATATCTTCCTTTGACCAGTGCCGTGGAAGATTATCAATGTACTCAAAATCTACTTGATCAGTTTTAGCTTTTTTTTTTTGCTATTTTATCAGCTAGACCATTCTTTAACCTATTCACTGATTGGCAAAAAGAAAAATTCATGACCCTGTAATAAGAATTTGATATCAAGGATAGTTCCTTGATTCATCCAGTGAACACAAGAGTTTTGTTCATTTATTGACCTCACTAAAACTTCACTATCAGACTCTAGAATAACTTTGGTGTAGCCTCTAGCATTTTCCCATTCCACTGCAAGTTTCATAGCCAAACATTCCAGCTGCTCCACCTCCTGATCATCTATCATTCCTCCATTGAATAATTCCCCTTTGGCTCCAAGGCATTAACCTGCAAAATTACTCACTATTAGAACTATGCTCCCTATGTAAGGTATCTTATCAAAAGATGCATCAATATTAATTTTAATATAGTCTCTGTCTGGTGGATCCCATTTGAGTGCCTGCAGATGAAGATTAGAATTAGAAACAATGTTACTATTGTTAACAACTTTGCAACTTTCAATCAGAGTAGCAATATTGCTTATGGAGATCATTCTGTTTTGTTTGATATTCTGGAAAATAGCATTAAATCTATCTTTCCAGATTATCCAGAGTGTAATCATAAGCAAATTTAGTTTGTGCTCTTTGTCAGCAGGTGAGACATATCCTTGATGAGGCCCTGTATCAAACCAAGTTAGAATCCAATGCAGCAAATCACCATGAATGGTTAGAATATTTCTAACATTTACATTAACACCAAGCCATAAAGACCTGGCATAAGGACACTCTAGAAAAAGATGCTCAGTTGTTTCAAAAGCAGTATTGCAATGGCTACAATGAGTATCTATTTCTGGCTTATATCTAAAAAAATTATCCCTTGTTGGGATGATATTCTTAAGAGCCTTCCATACCGACAGTTTAACTTTTTGAGGAGTTCTACATTTCCAAAGAGCTTTCCAAGTCACACTAATAACAACCCGAGGAACAACATTATCATTATCATAGTTACACAGTACTTTATAAGCACTTTTGAAAGAAAATATTCCTTTTCTATCAGGTAACCAAATTAAGGTATCTGATCCATCCAAAGGGACATGCATTGACAGAATCTTATTAGCAGTATCATTAGAAAAACTATCTTGATGAACAAGCTGAACATTCCAGGTTTTAGTTCCTGGTATGAACAGATCTTTAACAAAAGTTATAGTGGAAACAATATCCAAGCTAACAGGCTCAGGAGGGTGATCTAGTCCTACGATCCAATTATCCTTCCAAATTTAACTTTATTTCCACATCTAATGGCCCAAAAACTGTTCTCCTTAATCACAATTACACATCTATAAATACTTGTCCAAATCCAAGAACTATTATCTTTAAGTTTTTCTAAATGAAGGAAACTGTCACTCTGAAAGTATTTAGCCTCAAAAATTTGTATCCATAACTCATCCTCTTTTGAACTTATTTTCCAAACTAGTTTCATGATTAAGGCCTTATTGAAAATTTCTAAATTCCTAAAACCTAGTCCTCCTAATTCCTTAGGCTTGTTGAGATTAGTCCATGCTAAGAATTTTATACCTTTGTGACTATGATGGCCCCACCAGAAATTTCTCTGCGAATTATCAAGTTTATCAATAATGGTTTTAGGAATCTTAAAACAACCCATTTGGTAAGTAGGAAGAGAAATCAAGACATACTTAACTAGAGTAGTTCTACCTGCTAGACTAAGAGATATACTTACCCAATTCTTGAGCCTAGCTTCAAAGGACTGAGTTATAGGATTAAAAGATCAAACTTTGGAGTGACCCAAGAGCAAAGGAGCACATAAATAGGTTTCAGAATCATTAACAAGTTTCATATTAAGTTTCATAGCTAGGTACTCACAAGCACCTGGATTAAGATTTCCACTGAATAACACAAGATTTGTCAAAATTCAATGTTTGACTAGAGACATTACCAAACTTATGTAGAATATTCAGAATGTTATCAATATTTTCCACATCAGCTTTGGCAAAAATGAGGATTGTCATCTGCAAAAAGCAAATGAGAAATGTGTGGAGCTCTTCTTGCCACTTTAATACTTGTAATAGCCTTGTTAGTCTCAGCAACCATTAAGCTTCTAGATAAGAATTCCATTGCTAAAATGAACAAGTAAGAAGACAATGGATCACCTTGTCTAATACCCCTAGTTGACATATACTCTTGATAAGGTGATCCATTCAGCAACACACTTATGCTTGTAGTAGCAATACATTGATGAATTAGATTGCAAAAAGCGCATCATTGAAACCAAAATGAGACAAGATTTTTAATATAAAATACCATTCTAGTTTATCAAAAGCTTTAGAACGATCTAACTTAAGAGCCATGGTACCACTAATTCCTTCCTTTCTTTTCATTGTATGAATGATTTCAAGAGCAATGATGATGTTGTCATGGATTGCTCTACCAGGCACAAAAGCATTTTGGTAAGGAGACATAAGTTTTTTAAGGTGTGGCCTAATCCTGTTAGCTAGAATTTTTGAGACTATTTTGCAAGAAACATTACACAGTCCTATTGGCCTAAAGTCTGATTGCTTAGTGGGGTCTTTAACTTTAGGTATAAGACAAATGTAAGTTTTATTCAGGCACCTAGGCATATGACCAGAATAAAAAAACCTTTGAACAACATCTATAACATCATTTACAACAATTTTCCATTGAGTTTGGTAAAAACCATCCTGAAACCCATCTGGGCCAGGAGAACTCCAGGAAGGCATGGATTTTACAACATTAACAATCTCATCAACGGTAGGCATAGCAAGCAAAGTGATATTATTATTATCAGTGATAACATGAAGAATAATCTCAAAAATTTCATCATTATGAACAGGATTAGTAGTACTACCAATAGAACTAAAATGAGTAGTAATAAAATTGGATATGTCATCTCTATCCTTAAGCCAAACACCATTAGAATCACAAAGAGTGTCAATATTGTTTCTATGCATTCTCTTATTAACCAAGGAGTGAAAATACCTAGTATTGTTATCCATGTCATGAACATGTTTGTCCCTAGGTTTTTCTCCATAGAAACTAGTTTGAATATTATACCAAGTTTCTAACTCCTTAGTGATAGTTTTCACCCTAGAGAATTGATTCACAGAATTAGGTTCATTTTGGACAGATTCTGACTGACTTTGAAGGCTAAGAATATTTTTTTAGGTATCACCAAATTCCATTCTTTTTTCTCTAGTTCTCTCTATGTCTATTTATACATATCAATAGGACTAGACACATTCCTTAACAAGGAATACTTTCCTACAAGTATAGGGTTTCCTAACTTAACTCTAAGAGAAAAACCTCTTAAGTTGCTATACTTAGGACACTAGTAATTGGTTTCCCAAACCAACTAGATTTCCTAATCTAGTCCTTGACCATCCTACCAACAAGTACTCCACTGCGCAACACACTTGATTTCTTCAACATCCTCTTCTCCATAAGAAGATATAAGTTTTCTAGCACATCGGTTCTGATTACTACTCAGACAAGCATCAATCCTAAAAATAAAATTCGAAAGTTCTTTTAAGTCTAAAGCCTTCAAGCCATAAAGTATAGACAATATACAGAAAAATTGTGTATCTGAAATGGACCTAACCCTAGAATGATGCAGAGAAGATAAACTTACTGAGAACAATTGTTACAGCATTTTTCTGCTTGCTCGAAGTCGTCTGCGTACAGGTAGACTATTATTGCACTGAGATAAGCCTGAAAATCCAAGTAAAAAAATATTAAGATTCACACCACTTGCACATTTATGGATAATAAGAGTAAGTGTACGATGAGGTAGAAGTAACTGTGAAATTAATCAAGAAATGTATTAGGAACTGATAATGACTACTTCTTTGTACCTTGGACTGACTGTTGGTATCTTTGCACTGGTATAATGATAAGCCCAGTTGTTATAGAAAAGTTGTAGCATCAATATACCTGTAAGAAAGCAAAACAAAATTACATACACGGTTATTTTGAACTGACAGAAACCAGAAAATACTAATTACAAAAAAAAACTTAACGGTACCAGGCAGTTGGCGTACAACTACAAGGCAACAAGCAGCATTGTCACGATTACAAAACACTTATATTTTTCTTAAGTAATTGGAAAGGGGCATCATCTGCTTCGTTCCTTCAAAAAGACAATGATGATTCTTTCTTATATCAACATCATTGGACATGTGCCAGAAAGTTTAAACGAAGATTGATACTAGGTTAACAATGAACATTGTTAGAGCACTGCTCGGTCGAACTCGCAAGCATTGCTATCTCAAGATTGTTTGTCAAGTTTAGTTGATCAAAACTATATACTTGATTTCTAGTCTACTTATAGCTATGTCTCGGATTAGGATAGAAGTGTGTAGTTGAGCTATAGACTTCACGACGTTCACTAATTGAAGAAGAAGATCTACTGAAGAGCTTGGAGGAACTTCATCAACAAAAGGTATGTGGAGACTCAAACTTATCTATCACTCAGAAGTTTATTCTATTTTATCTTCTAAAGAGATTAAGTCGTATAGCTGTATAGACTTTATCTCGTTTATACATTTCTCAAAATACGTGTTGGAAGCTTTTAGCTTTAGCTATTCATCATCTACTTAACGAGTTTTGTTGTAGACGATTCATTTATTGGAAACTAAATATTAAGTGAAGATGATCATGTGGAAATACCTTGAACATCTTACATGATTTGTGTGAGACAATCATTTGATGTTAACTTGGGAAGTTTCGTATTGATCTATGAAATTACTTCAAGCTAGTGGTATGTGTATTATTAACATTGTTGTCTTCTAAGGATGTTTCAATGATTAAATGAGAGTTTAGAACGACTATCAATTCCCGGATATAACACAGTATGTATACTTTGTATGTACACTGTGAAACTCTAGTTCTGGTCCGGAACTCTTGTTTGCGAACGGGTTTACCTGTGAAAAGGTCCGGAGCTGTTATTCGCGTACTCTGTTTGCGAACGGCTAGACAAGTCTGAGTCGGAACTGTTGTCACATACTCTATCTGCGAACGGCATGGCAAGGCCAAAGTCCGGAACTGTGGTTCGCGTACTCTGTTTGCGAACACAGTGGTTAGGTTCTAAAATTGGTAAATTATGAAATACATACTCAGGAACTCAGGTTCGTTTGCGAACTAAATTCCCTGGAACTTTAATGATTTAAGGTATGCGAACTTATTTTGCAAACCGTAGCATTATGTTCATGAATTGGTTCTTGTATAAGTACATACAAACCAAACTGATTTTGTTTCAAATGGTTCATATATATTTCTATGAGATAGTGAACATTTGAACAACTCTCTTGAAACACATTTAGATTCGTTTGATTATCTATCATGATTGATTTATCATCATATTTGATCTAGAAGTGTTAGATGAATGTGGCTAAACTATAAGTGTTCATATGGCTAACTTCGGTTAACTATTATTGAGCCAACAAGGTATACACTTTTGAGTACGGTTCATCCATACCTAAATATAGGTATATTTCCTTGGTGTATCAAGCTAATACCATCTAACAGTGATGATTGATTACTTAGTTTCTAAGAAGACTTAGCTTGAATCTTAAATCAGGAGTTCATCTAACGGTGAATACCAATTGCTTTATTACTAAGCTATATTAGCTTTAATTGTAAGCAACCCTGATTTGAAAGACTATATAAGGGAGAACTCTAGCATCTGGGAAACCTAATCCCGACACTCTCATGTGTCCTAGTTGCAAACTAGATAGAGTCGATTCACCTTTAACCTAGGTTTTCCAAAACCAATTATTAGGTTAACAACTTGAAGACTTCATTTGGGATTCGTAAAGCCAGATCCAACTATTTTCTCTGTAGTTGCGTATTCTGATCTTACTTGTTCTATCGTATTGAGTTTTATATTCTCTAAGATTTACTCGAGATTTATCTTCGATAGGTAAGATATAAAAAGTAATCACAACAGTTCTTCGTCTCAGACTCTTGTGATTCCGCAATAACTTTTTCTGTTAATCAGTTGGAGGTGACTGATATTTCTTGGCTCTTTGAGAGTATAAGCCCGGATTATTAGTTGGTTCCTGTTCACCTTGATTTTTGTATCAAAAGACGGAACAAAAAGAATAAAGGATAGACATATTCGTGGGAGACATATTTGTTTATAAGTCTTCGAATTTTGGTCATAGCAACTCTTAGTTGTGGGTAAGATCAGCTAAGGGAATCAATTGCGCATAATCCGGCGTGGTTCTAGAGGTGAAAGGAACGCGACTGTACCTTAATCGATGTGAGACTTGGTTAGAGCTCAACTACATTCCAGTTCGAAGTTAACTTGTAGTAAGTTAGTGTCTGTAGCGGCTTAATACAGTGTGGTGTTCAAAGCTGGACTAAGTCCCGAGGTTTTTCTGCATTTGCGGTTTCCTCGTTAACAAAATTTCTTGTGTTTATGTTATTTCTTTTCCGCATTATATTTATTTATATAATTGAAATATAACAGGTTGTATGATAGACGCATCTATGTGTCTATTTTCATCTCTTTTATGTATAGTGTTAGTACCCATTTTTGTACTAATTTTGGTATTTTATCCCTTGTAGGTGTTTTTGGAAAAATAGGCTGTTGCGGCGAAATTAGCTCGAAAAGTTGTTGAAGGCACCTGGGAGGACATTTTTTATTCGAACTCTCATCTTGGATAAGGGGTAACCCATTTCCAGGTAGCTGCTAAGCACAGACCGGGATTGGATAAAAGGAGGTCATCCCCTTTGTTTGAAATTTAGTTTTGGCGGGAAACCAATTGTATCGCCTGCGTAAACTGTTGAGCAAATTTTGGAAGTGTATTATCGAGATTCAATCGCCAAACTAAGTTGGGCTGGACTTGAATGGAGTAAACAGGGTTGGTACATCTGTTTGTATCGATTAGAATGGGCTGAATGATCGGGTTTTGATAAAACAGGGAAGAAAAATAAATAAAAATGGAAACAGACAAATTTTCGAGTTATATTTAGAAGTTACCTGCTATATTTTGCAAGGATTTGTTTGTAGAAGCATAAGAGGATAGTTTGGATAATTCAAGAAGGAGGTGAAGTGATAAAACAGGATAGAATATCCAAAACTTGGCCGAGAAGAAAATTTTATTTTTGTGGAAGAAAAAGAGATTTTGATCGAGTTTTAACCGACCTGTGAGTTATATATAAGAACTAGAGAGGCCAAGGAAGTGGGACGAACACTTTGGAGAAGTTTAGAAGAGAACAGAGAGCTGAAATCACGAGTTGAAATTTGTTTCTGCTGCTGCTGCGAAGAAGAACACGAAGAACATAAGACCCTCGGAGTCAGTTGCAGAGGCAGACTTATTTTCAGTGACAACGAGGTACGGTCGCATCTTCCTGCAGTCACCGAATCCCTTCAGCAACGATTCAGACGTTTGTTTTAGACCTTCAGCAACTACAGAATCCGCTGTTTTAACACTTTTCTCCCTTTTAATCAAC
>JAJJMB010014022.1:2181190-2200860 GCA_023531105.1 Papaver atlanticum | reverse complement strand
TACTTTGGATTTACACTTGTTATTTTGAAAATCTACATGTTGCAATAGTTTAGAATCAAATTAAACACAAAAATTGAATAAATATAAATATTGGATTTAATCACTTTGGACTTGGAAAATAGTGGAATCTTAGCCTCAGTATTCTTTTAATATTGATATCAACTTTGTCAGTGTTTGTTTCAAATATCAGTGATTTTTAATATTTTAGTTTAAAAATTTAAGTCTAAAGTTATCCTTCACAAGTTCGAGAATCGAATCTTATTACCACCACTATTTCTACAACATTGTACGTAGTTCAATCACAGTTGATCCGACCTTATTTGTTGGATAGAACTTGATTGACTCTCGGACATTGGTCTTTGGTACCATCCGAGTTATTCTCATATCAATCAGTCTCACGGATTTCTATCTAGTTGATTTACAAATTGTATTGAGAAACAGATAAAGCTATTTGATATCTTTCTTGATTGAGTCTCACTTTTAAGTTGGTGCTCTCGGAATTATATTGGAGTTTAGTCCATACATATTGCCGAATGAAATATTGGGTGTGGTTGTTATACCCCCGCGTTTTCAAACAATTCTATAATTTTCATTGTGGGAGATGTTTAACTAAGTGTAAGGACTAAAGTACCTGACCCTTTTCTTCGTGTCTCTCTAGAGAATTAAATCTTTGACCAACTTCAACCAAACATCATTCACTTTACCAGGCTCAAGGACTTTCAACAGCACTTGCGTGCATCCAAGAAGTTCAGATGTTTGAAATCCTTCCTCGTCGTAAACTTTGACTATCAAATGTTGAGTAGAAGCATCCTCAACTATAAATCCAAAGTGTTAAGCTATTTGTTCTGCAAACTTATTGCACTCTGGAGCATCATGATCCTTTCACAGCAATGCACCTAAATAGAAAGTACATAACCAGTCAGATACCCTGGAAACAATACAAGATGCTGTCATGCTTTCGTTTTATGTTAAACCATGGAACGTAAAATGCAAATTAAGTCAAGTATCTTTTGGGAAAATAGTTTTCTAACCTACGGTGCTGGGCATAGCAGGTAAAGCAATGTCTCGATTGATTTGAAGTTGGGAAACAGAAATCCACTGGTGCTGTTCTAAGCTGGATTTCTAGAAAAATCTCGATTGAGTTCAAGCTATTTCTTTCCGGTTCGGCAGTAATATGATCATAATCGATCCTTCCATTACTAATGGAAGTTTCGCATCCTTTAACACCACCAAAAGAAAAATTAATCAGCAAAAATAAAAAAAATAAGTGTAACGAATTACCGTACTAAATTCTTAGGATTTTTCTAGCCCTATATCGACAGAACCCAGATGGATTAAAAAAAAGGTTTCAAGAAATACTAACCCTATATCAACATAACCCAGATGACAAATTGACGAACAAAAGGAACTTATTTTGAATATATAGGTTAGGGTTTCATCTCTTCTTCTACTTTAGTTGATGAAATTAGGGATTTTTCTATTCGTTTTTGTTCTTTCTTCTCACAGTCACGATGTTGATAACTTTGTACATCCATTATCCATGGAGATGAAACGAAGAACAATCACTATGTTGATAACTTTGCACATCTATTCTTTCCCGCTACTGAAATTCCCACTGCCGAAAGAGCAAAAATCACCGATAAAAATCTATATAACGAATGTACTCATCGTCCTCTCCGCAATATGGACAACACGGACAACAAAGGACTGAGCGTGACATTGATATTTGTTTGTCTACCCTTTTCGGCAGAGAGTTCCTTAATTAGGAAATATCAATTAACGCGTCCATAGGAGAGCAATATCAATTTGCCCGTCCCCGACTCAATAATTCTTACATACATATATATATATATATATATATATATATATGTATTCAAAAAAATAATATATAGATAGATATTTAATGCTAGTTATTTTCTCAAATAGGACACCGCAAGAGTAGTGAACCATGAAGAAGCTGGGAAAGAAGCGTAGCGCTGTGACAAGAAATATGATATATATTGTCAATCTAGCCTGGTCGTTCTGTGTTTCATGTTTTTTTGATGTTAAATAAATGTCATGTGATGACTGATAAGTCGATTTCCTCATATTGACATGGGCATCAGATAGTTTAATGTTCAATGTTGTTTGTTACTCCCTCGTCCCTATTGTAAAGGCGGAGAAGTAAAAAATTGTAGTCCCTATATATAGGCAAAAATCCATTTCCAATGTAATTTCTTCCCTGTATACCCTTAATTAAGGTTACGGGTATTAACGAAGCTATATATTACTAACAATGATCCCCTAGGATAAATTATTAGTTATTGCTAACAGTTATTTATTGAAAAAAATTAGGGGAAAAAAGTGGAAGATGAAGAGAAAATTTTGGGATTTTCTTTTTCACAAATGCATGGTATTCCTAGAATTATTGTCTTACCTGATTTATTCCTAAACTTAGGTTTATTAGTGTGATTGGAATTAAGATAAGCATTAATGAAGAATATCATTAATATGGGAAGTTTAGAAATATTTGTAAAATCCAAAAAAAATCTTATTCTACGGGATTTCTACTTCTCCGCCTTTATAATAGGGTCGGCGGGAGTAATAAAAATTTGTTTTTATATATTCAATGAAATCCTATCTTTGATTACAAGAATTTTTTTATCATAATCACAAAATTTGATATGTTATGAAGTCCATGAGGCTAAGTAACCTCGAAAATTGGCTTGCAAGATTAGAGTTTCCCAAAACTTATAAACCGCAGGATCGTAGATACCATACTATGTGGGACTAATAATCTCAACGCTCCTCTTCACATTTAGTCTCATTGGGTCTAACACGTGGACATTAAATCGGGTGACGCGGTGTAAACGTGTGGTCAAATGACTCGACACAAACAAATAACCTGCTCCGATACCATATTAAAGTCCAAAAGCCTAACTAACCCTGATAACCGGCTTCCAAAACCTAATCCCCCTTCTTGAATTGAACAAAGAAGTAATTAACACAGACAAAATAATTAGCTTGCTATGGTGAAAAAAAAATGCCAAACTGGAATAATGATTGGGTTTTAGATTCTCAGATCATTCCTAGTATTTTTGGAATCCCAATAGTTTTACAAAAGACAAACAGGTTATAAGTCTAATGACACAAAAACAATTCTTACATACGCACAAGGTTAGAATTCAAGCTCTTCCAGAGTGGTATCTCGCTGATGGCTCGGCCACCCCCCACCCCCCACCCCCCTGCCCCGACCCCCCGGCCTTCTTTGCCTTGTTATCAACTGCGAAGTCGATATTTTGGAATGGCAAGTAGATGTTCAGCTCTCGGCATTACAAAACCAAACGCTTCATTAGTATTTAAATCATCAGGCGACATATTATTTGGAAGATCCCAATCGAAGCAATGAACCAATTGTGCCAAAACCAGTCGAACCATTAAAAATCCTAGCGATAATCCAGGGCAACTTCGACGCCCTGATCCAAATGGAAGGAGTTGGAAATCACGTCCTCGAACATCTATATTGCTTCCCACAAACCTTTCTGGGATGAATTTTTCTGGATCAGTCCAGGTTTGTGGATCCCGTCCAATTGCCCAAGTGTTAATTATTACTCGAGATTTTTTGGGTATGAAGAAGCCATTAACTTGGCAATCTTCAATGCATTCATGAGGGAGTAGAAGTGGTCCAACTGGATGAAGCCTGAAGCTCTCCTTGATGACCATATCCAGGTACTCCAGTTTTGGTAGATCTGATTCTTCCACTAGACGGTCCAACCCGGCCTCTCTCTCCAACTCTTCCTGAACCTTTCGCATCACTCTTGGATTTTTTATTAACTCTGTCATGGTCCATTCGATTGCCACAGCTGAAGTGTCCATTGCTCCTACGAGCATGTCCTGCAACAAATAATCAAATGAATTAGTTCTCAAAATTATCACACTGCTAAAAGTACTGTTTCTGCTATATATGCCTCATTATTAAAAACCAAACTTAAAAAATAAGTTGCACTTACTATTGCGATGGCTTTGATATTGGATCGGTCGAATGAAAAATCTGTATCTTTAGATTCCATAATTTCCAGTAAGACATCGATGAAGTCCTTCAGATTATCCTTATCAAATACCTCCATGTGTTCATCAATAATCTTATCTAACATTTCATCATATACTCTACGAACTGCCTTCATCCCTTTCACTATACCTTGAACGTCAAATGGAGCAATAAAAGGAATGCGTTCAGCTAAATTTGGAACCGCAACAAGCCTCATTCCATTTATCATAGCTTCATGAAACGACTTCTTATCTTGGTCATTTTCCACACGCTTCTTCCCAAACACCATTAAACATGCCATATCTTTATTTAGAGCAAATACTTTACTAGTAATATCTACTACTTCATGTAAATTTACAGAGTCTTTCAGTGATGTTATCAATAATTCTATCTCCGAACTTCTCATGGACCTGAAAGACTCAATTTTGTTATGATTAAGTAATTTTAACGTGCTTAACTTACGAATATTTCGCCAATACGTACCATCTCTAGTGATGAATCCTTTATGATCATAAGTTATAATCTTGGCAGCTTCACTAATGGGTCTACTGGAAAAATTGAGATCGTGTGTTTTGAGAAATAGTTCGGCAGCTTCCGCGGAGGAGACAACAATAGTTGGATTAGCACGTAGACGGAGAGTCATAATCGGACCATACTGAGTCGATAACCGATGGAGATCTCGATGAACGGCTTCACCTAACATAAAAATGTTGCCTACAACTGGAAGGCCTTTTGGACCAGGAGGTAAGGGTTTAAGTTTGTTTCTGGATTTTGATAGGAAGGTCTGAATTAGATAGTAAGCAAGTAGAAAGAAAGGAAGAGATGAAATCCATGTAACAGCCATGGAAGACATTCTCATTGAAGCACGGTTTAGTTTAGTGGAGAGATGGAGAGAGATTTTTTTTTGGGGGGAAATTAAAAAGTGCCGATGTGGGGAAATAAATTTAAAAAAATGTTTCCATTTTTGTTATAATTTATTTAATGTCCATGCAGTTATGATTTATTTCCGGACCCGCTGTTTCAGTAAAATTTCGTTTACTTGGTTAATATCTTTGGTTAATATCTCATATAAAGAGAAGATATGTTTTTGTTGGAAATTTCAAAACTGTCCATAACTGATGAACGGCTTAAGATGGAGCAGATGAATAATGACCGTGAGATTCTCTACAAACCCTACCTTCCCCTTAATTCATCTCTTTTCTTCTCCCCCACCGTTTCATCACTTACAGCAACCCCATCTCTTTCCCCTTTTCTCTGTGTATGGCTCTAACTCTTCCTAATCAAACATCATCGTCCCCGTTTTATGAATTTGTAGGATAATTGGGAGTTAAGATAACTTTATTTACTACCGATTATAGGATAATCAAAATTCAAAAGATAGAGGATTTTATTTTTGGGATACTTTATATTCGGAAATTATATAAACTAAATTGACTTCCGATTGTGGATTAACTTCCCGATTGTAAAGTTATCTACCGATTGTAAAAGGTAGTTTGGCTATTAAAAAAAACAGGAGATAAGAGATGGCTACATTTTACGTTTGGGTGACCTTTTTTGGCTTTTTGTGTCGCCCCTAATTCTTTTGGAGTCGACTCTAAAAATGTTAGGCATAAAATGTGGAACTCTTATCATATTTTTTTCTTGTTTTTGTTAAACGTACCGTTCAAGTGGCTGACAAGGTTAACAGATGAACTTTTAATATGGGAGGCACCCTGCATTGCACATGGCATTTTATTACTTAGCTTTATTTTTCATTTTTTATTTAATATTTTTAAGCAAAACTGTCGACCGGCATAACATTAGGAATTACTATTAAAAATTGGAGAGAGAGAGAGAGGGGAGGTTGACGCTCCCCCTACAGAAACCTCGTGGTAAAAAGGGGAGGGCGATGTTATGTTGATACAAAATTTTTACCGGGGAAAATCCCCATAAAACAGGCACCCCTACAGGATCAACAGGGGTGGGCATTGCCCACTATGGGACCCACATAATATGTCTCTACCGGTAGTTCTCACGGGATTTTACCCCCGAAAGACTAGGTATTATAGGATGTTATCCCCGCTTATATGAGAAGACTGATGATGCCTTCGTTGGCACGTCGTAACTTGGTGATGGCCCCATTTACCAGCACTATATATAATGTGTTTATTAGAAACCCAAATATTTCTAGCTCAAATATTTATTTATTTTGTATATAAGAAGAACTCTGTTTTAGGGCATACAAACCAATAATCCCATCTAAGGTGCCCTTATAAGGGGTATTCATTGGATTGTACAATTACCTATACCCTCAAACCGTTTTAATTACTAATCTACCCTTACCCTTAATATAAAAACCTAAAATCAGTTTTAAGAAAATAAAAATCAGTTTCTATATCATTTCTTCGTCTTCTCCTCTAGCCGAACCCTTCTCCCTCACGAGAAATATTTTTTTCATCGCCGTGATTAATCGTCGATTCGCGAAAATTTGATCGATGATTAAACTCAACTACATAATGGGTCGTACAAATGAAAAAACAGGAAGTAAGCGTTCTAAATCGTCTTCAAATCACTCAGTTGAAGAAGAAGAACCAATTGAAGAAGGAGTTAGAGAACCTGAAATTGAACAAGAAATTGACCAACTGCATCTCAAACTCCGGAAATGAGGATAAGAAAATAAGTTCTACAAACCCAATATCTTATTTGCTGTTTTTCATCGATTCAATAGGGTAAAATCCAAAAAAATAGGGTTTTTGACGGTTACAGGAGATGGTTCGGTGCAAAATTTAGTTGCATTTTGAGCCGAACTGTTCTTCACAAAAGGTTCCTGAAACTGTATATGAACAGTTAGGCTTGAAATTGCATAATATTTTACGCCGAACCTAGTCACATATAGAGATGCATCATGGGTTCGACGTGTTCGATAATTCTAATTTTAAGCCGAACCCTTTACTGTGTTTATGATTCAGGTGATGGTGGTGGTTGGGTTCGGCATGAAATAATTTTTGAATTATATGTCGAACCACTCACTGTGTTTAAGAATGAACTGACAGTTATTGGGTTCGGCTTATATTTTGTGTTTCGGGTTAGCCGAACCTATTGATTTACTTTAAAAATGGCTCTTTTAGGCTAATGTTTTAAACAAACACTACCACATTTCAATCTATATATCTTACATCCCTAAACTAGATTCACCATTTTTCTAATTTTTTTCAACGCATTAATCAAGTTTTAAACTTGTTTTAGGAATAATGAAGCTAAAAAGAGGAAGAGGATGGAGGTTACGCCTTCTAATTCTAAGACTCCTGATCCTCGAGGAGGAGGTCACAAAAAATTGGGAGCAGGAGGCAGAGGAAAGGATAAAGATGCTCTGTTTCAAATTCGTGAATCACTACGAGAGATACAAAGAGAAGAAGGAAGAGAGAGTGATGTTGGTGATGTTAATGAAGAACCTTAACATCAACCAAAACCTCGGAAAGAGAAGAAGCTTGCTCAACCCCGGGTTACAAGTTTGCACATTCCTTATAAGGATAACGTAATCTCAGCTCGAGATCATGGTTTGCCCCATGGTCTTCCGGAAGATGGAGGCAATGTGTTGATTGGTTACGCCGAATCTTGGGCAAAGAGAATATATGAGACTCCTGATCACAATGATGCCGTCCGAGTATTGAGACACCAAAGGGCAGCAGAATGGAAATTGTCTGGAGAGGTTCCTGAGGTGCTTGTTTACGTACAATCATATGCTTTATGGCCTGTGATTGAACATGGACATAAAAAATGTGATAGAGTGACTATCTCCGCCTTCACGAAGTGATTTTTTCCAGAGACTTATACGTTTCACTTAACCATTGGGGACATGACAATCACTCCTGATGACGCGAACAAGATTACGGGGATGAAAATGAGGGGTAGAAGCGTGGATGCTGACTTTTATGATATGAGTTGGGCGGAGCTATATAACTTGTACAATGAATGTTTTGGTTGGGATGATTACAAGACTGAACTCGAGTTTTTCCGTTCCGTTAAAGATGTAGACTTTTTTCATGAGGACGGTGTGACAAACAAGAAGCTTAAGAAGATCAAGCTTACTAACTTAAGAGATGAATTTGGGGACACAAAGGAGAAAGTAAAGAATGGGGAGCTGGTAATAGATGAGAGAAAAGTGAAGCAAGTCGGAACCGCCTATTTGCTTTATACTTTTGGCAGAGATATCTTCCCCGACCTTACTGGAAACAAGGTGAATGCCAATTATCTTATATTGGTAAAGGATCTTGATACTGTTAACAAGCACGCTTGGGGAACTGCTGCTCTAGCTTACCTTCTTGAACAACTTGCGACCGCCTCTAGGTTAACAAATACAAACATTGGAGGGAACTTCACTATGCTTCAGGTAATTCTCGACAATCCATTATCTTTTTTTAAAATAATTTTTATCTGAGGGATCAGTGAAGGGTTCGGCTTGTTGGTGATTTCAATTACAAGCTAAACTCTCTTCTGAGACTTCAACTTAGATGGGTTCGGCTTGTTGTCGGAATTCATTTCAAGACGAACATTACACTGAATTACTTTAATTTTCATCTTGTCACTTCGTTTCCTTTTTAATTTTGGATGTAGGTGTGGGTATATGACCATTTCTCCATTTTGAGATTGGCCAAAGAACTTGAAAATGATGTAGATTGGGTTGATACACTTCCAACAGCGGCACGGTACAAGTTTGAGGACGAGATGAAAAGGAATAAAGAGGATATAGTGGCAAAGTTGATAGAGAAGTTAGACTCTTTAGAGGTCAATGAAGTCGATTTTGATCCATATAAGAAGGGGGATGAAGTCTTTGTCGATGAAGTTGTTGAGGATGAAGACATGCCGGTGGGTATGTGGTATGAAATTTTAAGTTGTAGTGAAAGTGGTGAGTAAAGTTCGTTCAACTCGGGCTTGTGAAGGATTTTTGAAAATTAAATAAAATTGTTTCAATAATAATAAGAAAATACCGAGACTCTGGATTCCACCATTGACCAATTAATTGATAAACTCTAATCAATATTCATGCAATATTCTTCTTTAAAGTGATTCTAATATTTTCCTCTAATATATTTTTGAAGTAGTAGTTGTAATCACAAAGCATGAAACATCAAAAGTTTTAAAACCTAGCATGTTCCATCAAAACAACTCACAACTACTCAATAAAAATCAATTTTTCTTTTAAGTTCTATGCAAATAATCATGTAAAATAATTGCAATAAATAATTAAAATAGAAATATACCACTTTTCATGGAACAATGGCTTCCTCCGTTGCCTCGGCTAAGGGGTTTAGCTCCTCATATTAATCGTGTTCTCAAAATACATGTTTATGGCTGAAAAATTGATTACAAGGGAGAAAAGGGTATACTGTAGTCGCTGAAAGTCAAATACAGGGGACGGAATCGTTGTTGAAGGGCTTCGGTGACTTCAGGATGATGCGACCGTAACTCGTTGTCACTGAAAATAACTCGTTCTCCGGCAACAGCAGCAGCAGCAGAACCCGATCTTCTTCTAATGATTTTTCTGGCTTCTCTAAGGCTCTAAACTTTCCCCTAAGGTCTTGGTTACCTTCCTAAGACTTGTCCCAACCTTTTTATACACCACAGGCTCTCTAAATCCGTCCAAAAAATCTTCTTTTTTTCTCCACAACAAGTCACGATAATTCCTTTTTCTCAATCAATCCAAGCTGTCCAAACTCTTCCTGTGATAGAAACAAATCTCTAAGAAGAGTTTCCTTCCTCTTCTTCACGTAAGTTTCCATAAATAAACCAAGAAACTTTCCCAAAATAAACCGTGATATTTTTAACCTTTTCTTCGCCTCCAATTCGAGTTCTAACCACTTTTGATCCATTCCAACACCCTTACCTCGCCTGTTAGGTCCATAGGAACGAACCCAATCAAATTCAGCCTTTTAATCTCCATAAAAATCGATCAACAATCCAACCCAAAAATCCGTCTGTTTTCTGGAAATTTTCCCGCCAATTTTCTGTTTTTGAAAATGTAAAGAAATGTGACCTCCCCCTATCCAGTCCCGGTATGTGCTTAGCAGCTGCTTGGAAATGGGTTACCCCTTATCCAAAGTGAGAGTCCGAATAGCAAATGTCCTCCCAGGAGCCTTTAACAACTTTTCGAGCCAATTTTGCCGCAAAAGCCTATTTTTCCAAAAGCACCTACAAGGGATAAAATACCAAAATTAGTACAAAAATGGGTACTAACACTATACATAAAAGAGATGAAAATAGACACATAAATGCGTCTATCAAATACACCCAAACTTATTATTTGCTAGTCCCGAGCAAATTAAAACTACAAAATAAAATCCTAACTCACTGTCGCAGGCATCGTCGGTTGCACTTAGCATGTGCAACAAGCCTTTAAACCCCTAGCCGAGTTATAGTCTCGGGAGGGTTTACCAGAGGTGTACCCACAAAACCTTTACTCCAGACCCTAGCTATCTATAAAGAACCTTGGAATGCACTAAAGAACCTCCTTGGTTGGCATACTTATTGATTACGGGAGGAAGTACCCTGATGCGAAATTCCAATTGTTGTATACAAGTTTGCACTTAGGTATACTAAAATTCATATATAAGTGGCAGAGCTCTACTCAGATAGTCGCACTATGGACATCAATATCCGGAGTCAACAAATCACATGGAAAGATTAAGAGATGGATATAAAAAAACATAGCTGGTTTTGATGTTGACTAGGTGAATGGTGTTTTCTCATATCTGTCTGAAGGCCTCCACCAAGATGAACCTATCCTAATGGACTGAGATACCGGTCTTACTAATATCAACACAACTGGCATATACAAGGGGAACCAGTGGTCGATAATCCTAATTCTAGATCAACTCGTCTGTCATATACAAGGGAACCAACGGTCGATTTATTGAACACACATTTATTATTTAATTTTTAATTTTTTAGAACTAACGACATGATTAGATCTTGTGGATCCAAGCGCATGCTTCTTGTCAGCAGATTACATGGTAATTCCCGTGGATCCTGCATTCCACGCTTGTTTAGGCGACGGAGACAAGGAGAACACACACATATTGCTATCCAAGTGTTAAAATTTATTCCGATTGGTCTAATTGGTCTGGTCTTTTTTCTTTCTTTTTTTTGGTATCTCAATCACTCTATTTCACCCCTAGCATTGGTAACAACTTGAATCGTGAGCCCCACCTAATCACTTAGAGAAACATATTTTTAAAAGAAAAGAAAATAAAAATAGAAATGTAAAGGACTCAACGAGATATGGCGAAACTATCATGTTATTTCTAACACCTGAGCTCTGTGCTTTTATGAATAGACTCTTTTAGATGTTTCCATCTAATCAGATTGGTCCCTCAACTCTTAAACCAAAATGCTTCCATCCACTTAGATTGGTTAGTGCCATCCTTAATAGGCATAAATTTCTAGGCTCTGGAGTTTATAACGCAACTAAAAAGTTTCTCCCATACCCCCAAACTTAAATCTAACAATGTCCTCAATGTTCTAAATATAAAATTAAAAGCATGAACAAGGAGAAACTGTTACCATTTGAAGCAAAAGAGTTAAGGAAAGATATTACCATGTTGCATGAGCATGGGTTACCTCCCAAGAAGTGCTAAGTTTCAAAGTCTTCAGCCAGACATCAAGTACCATAAAATGTCTAATTCCCTTTCAAATCATATATCAGTCGAAATAACTGTGGGTCATCAGAACCAAATAGCACTGCCACTAATATGAAACAACTGCACAGGATTATAAAAATTAACAGATGGAGCACAACCTGATCTAAACTCTCTTTCAAGACAACTGGGTTTATCTGTGACGCCCTCTTAGGCTTCATGTGATTGTCTTGACAAACATATTTTTCCGAACTATGAGTTCCCACTTCCCGGACGGTATCAGGAGGATCAGGTTGTGGAGTCGGGACAGACTCAAGTAATACCTCAGGCACACTAGACTCGAGTCCCAAGTTAGGGACTTCTAATAAAGATACTTGACCATCACTACCCCCAAAATTAGGGTAGTCAGTATTCTCCGACAAACCTCTAATTATTGCTTGAATTTCCGGATCCTCAGAGTCTTTAAAATAATCAAGAGCTTCTTCCAGTTCTCTAACCACAAACTTAGAGTCATCATTACTCACAGAAAGACCTAACACTAGTGACTGAATTTCTGGGTCTGTAGAGTCCTTGAAATATTCGAGAGCTTCTTCTAGTTCTAAATTTTGGTCATCTATCTTACCTAAGATAATTGTCTCATCAAATTCATCTAAAGAATCACCAAACAAAGTGTCGTCCCAACTATCCTGAACTAGATCCTGAACCAAAGTACTAATCATATTCACTTCCTCTAAATCATCAGAAGGTTGTCTAGTAACATTAAAGACATTTAGTTCAGTGGTCATATTACCAAAGGATATGTTCATAAGTCCGGTTCTACAGTTGATAACGACATTAGACGTGGCTAAAAATGGGCAACCTAAAATCACCGGTATTTGATTCTCTGGGTCAGGGACAGGTTGTGTATCTAGGACTACAAAATCCACAGGATAAATAAACTTGTCGACCTCAATAAGAACATCTTCTATAACACCACGAGGAATTTTAACAGACCTATCAGCTAACTGCAGTGTTATCTTGGTGGGTTTCAATTCACCAAGTCCCAGTTGTAAGTACACATGGTACGGAAGTAAGTTCACACTAGCTCATAAGTCAAGTAAAGCTTTTTCTACCCTGTGTTTTCCTATCGTGCAAGCAATGGAAGGGGCACCTGGGTCTTTATACTTAGGAGTTGTGGTGTTCTGTATGATCGAACTTACATGAAAGACTAAAAAGGCTTTTTTAGGGACACTAAGCTTTCGCTTTCGCGTACACATATCCTTGAGGAACTTGGCATAAGACGGAAGTTGCCTAATTGCTTCTAGTAACGGAAGGTTTATGGTAACTTTCTTAAAAACCTCCATAATGTCATTAAAGTTGAATTCATTCTTTGTTGGTACTAGTAGCTGTGGAAATGGGGCTCTAGGTACAAAATCAGACCTCCCATGGACCGAATTTACATCATCAGAAACTTTATCGGTCTCTTCAGCTATGGGTGGTCCTTATGGGTGAGATCCTGCGGGGTGAACTACTGTAGGTTCACTATCGGGCATGGTTACCTTGTTGTCTACAATTCTACCACTCCTAAGGGTTCTAATAGCATTCAATTGTTTTATATTTACTTCATGAACTCCTCTAGGGTTGGGTTGTGTTTGACTAGGAAACCTACCTTTTTCTCTCAATGACTCAATTATCAAACTAATCTGGGTTCTCAACTCGGAAATAGCCTGACTATTTTCTTGTCCTATCTTGTTACTAACTTGTAGACTTCGTTCTACTTATTGCTGAAGTTTTGCAGTTTGCTGAGTTAACAACACGATAGACTCCTCTAGGCTTAGAATTCTCTTATCCGACTGATTCTGAAATTGAGCTGGCCCTGAAGGATTCTTAGCATAACTAAAATCTGGGGGAGTATTAGAGTTACTAAACTGACCTTGATTCTGGCCCTTAGACCATGAAAAGTTCGGATGGTTTCTCCACCCAGGATTATAGGTTTCTGAATATGGGTCAAATTTCTGACGATTATCGAATCTAGTGTTATTATAAAGAGCATTGGCTTGCTCTGCATTATTCTGGACTTCCCAAAAAGGCTCCAATCTACCACTAGTGCGACCCATTTCTAGAGCTTCTAACCTTTTAGCTATTGCTGCAATCTTGGCATCTAATTCATAGCTTCCTTCTACCCTATTAACGTTTCCTCTGTTTAGAAAAATTGTTTTCCGGGGTTCCCTACTATTTTCCCATTGTTGGGTCTTTTCGGCGGCTTCATTCAAAAATGCAATTGCCGCATCAACAGTTTGGTTCTCAAACCCACCTGTACACAAAGCTTCTACCGTGGTTATTGTGGAATAATCTAAACCCTCATAAAGGATCTGAACTAGCCTAACCTTTTCTAAACCATGGTGAGGACATTGTGTTAACAAATCATTGAACCTTTCCAAATACCTATACAAAGATTCTCCCTCTTGCTGTGAGAATGTGCAGATTTGCGTCCTAATAGACGATGTTTTGTGCCTAGGGAAAAACTTATTGAAAAAGGCAGATGTAAGTTGTTCATATGTTTCGATTGACTCAGCAGTCAAACTATACAGCCACGATTTGGCTTTATCTTTCAGGGAAAAAGGAAATAACCTAAGTTTCAAAGCATCATCATCTAAGCCTCTAATTCTTAGGGTACTGCAAATTTCTTCAAAATCCCTAACATGGAAATAGGGGTTTTCATTTTCTTTCCCTAAAAAGATTGGGAGCATCTGTATGGTCCCAGGTTTAATTTCATAGGTGGCTTCTGTATCAGCTAACTTAATACAGAGGGACGAGTAGTCCTAGTCGGATTTAATAAAGCTTTCAAAGTAGCCATTTCTGGTGCAATCGGAGTATTGGGGATTCTCTCCTCAGTAAAAGGAGTACGTTCAAAACAGGACTCTCCGAAAATCGGACCTTCTAGGTCAAGGTAATTGAGACGCTTAGAACTGCTAGGTTGTTCTTTAACAAATCTACCTAGGGCGTCTCTTTTACGTTCAAGCATACAAGAATTCCCTAAATTGGAAGGATAATCAATCGCAAATCAAGGACGACTCAACCAAATCAACCCTATTGATTTCTAGCAAACAAAAAGAATGATGGCTCCACTTAGATTGTTACTAGACCAGCTTCTACTCTTCCAAGAGGCAATTGGGTATAATTTTAGCAAACCTCGTAGGACGATCCGAATAAAGTAAGTCGAAGCGAAGTAGGAGAAGCTCAGAGGAGCTTTGATACCCCCACCTCTTTTGCAACGCTTCCCTGGGTTACAAGGCAGCTCTAATCGACTTACATTAATCTTCCTGAACTTTGAGTTAGGATAACAAGATACCCAATACGATCCTTTTGAACGACTTTCCTATAAGCTCGTTACCCTATCGGTCTCGTTTTAGTCAATATCTTAAGCTTGGGTTCGCATTCGGTATCGTTTTCCTAAGGCGGGCAAGAAGAGAACGGTGATGAAATCCGAACCCTTATCTTGTATGGCCAGGCCTTGCCCTTTACTAGGAAAATAAATGTCAGTATTCAGCCCTCAGCATATATGCATACGAAGGAAGACAGTAACTCGCTGACAGGGGATTCGCGAGTGTTAAGAATCTTACCTCCCGTTCCAGACGGGGGATGAATCGGTTGTAGTCGACTCGGGCCACTGACTCCTGTGTCAGTGTACGAACCCAAGGTGCAGAGACAATATCGTAATTGTCCTCCTTCTCTGCAAACAGTTTTTATATTTAAGGATACCCTTCCGTAGGGTATATAAAAATAAAAAATAAAAATAGTGTCCAAAGTCCAAAAAATCCAAAAAAAAAAAAAAAAATTACAAAATAATAAAGAAACCCTAATAAAAAAAATTCTTCTTTTTTTTTTATCTTTTTTTTCTAAATAAATAAATAAATAAACAAAACCCTAAAAAAAAAAAAAAAAAAAAAAAAAAAAAAAAAAAAAAAAAAAAAAGATAACTAAAATAAAATTGTCTTCTTTTCCGTTCTTTTCGCTTTAATCTTTTGCTCCAAGTCTTTACGAAATCACCAAACTCCTTGGCTCAATTTTTTTCTTTACGTTCCAAAACCTGTAGACAAAAGACAAATACCCAAAAACGTAAAATAGAACAAAAATAAATAAAAATAAATCTAAAACCCTAAAAACAAGTCCGCGTCGGCGGCGCCAAAAATTGGTGTGAAATTTTAAGTTGTAGTGAAAGTGGTGAGTAAAGTTCGTTCAACTCGGGCTTGTGAAGGATTTTTGAAAATTAAATAAAATTGTTTCAATAATAATAAGAAAATACCGAGACTCTGGATTCCACCATTAACCAATTAATTGATAAACTCTAATCAATATTCATGCAATATTCTTCTTTAAAGTGATTCTAATATTTGCCTCTAATAGATTTTTGAAGTAGTAGTTGTAATCACAAAGCATGAAACATCAAAAGTTTTAAAACCTAGCATGTTCCATCAAAACAACTCACAACTACTCAATAAAAATCAATTTTTCGTTTAAGTTCTATGCAAATAATCATGTAAAATAATTGCAATAAATAATTAAAATAGAACTATACCACTTTTCATGGAACAATGGCTTCCTCCGTTGCCTCGGCTAAGGGGTTTAGCTCCTCATATTAATCGTGTTCTCAAAATACATGTTTATGGCTGAAAAATTGATTACAAGGGAGAAAAGGGTATACTGTAGTCGCTGAAAGTCAAATACAGGGGACGGAATCGTTGCTGAAGGGCTTCGGTGACTTCAGGATGATGCGACCGTAACTCGTTGTCACTGAAAATAAGTCTGCCTCTGCAACTGACTCTGTGGGTCTTATGTTCTTTGTCTTCTCCGGCAATAGCAGCAGCAGCAGAACCCGATCTTCTTCTAATGATTTTTCTGGCTTCTATAAGGCTCTAAACTTTCCCCTAAGGTCTTGGTTACCTTCCTAAGACTCGTCCCAACCTTTTTATACACCACAGGCTCTCTAAATCCGTCCAAAAAATCTTTTTTTTTTCTCCACAACAAGCACGATAATTCCTTTTTCTCATCACTTGCACGTCTTCTCAGTCAATCCAAGCTGTCCAAACTCTTCCTGTGATAGAAACAAATCTCTAAGAAGAGTTTCCTTCCTCTTCTTCCGTAAGTTTCCATAAATAAACCAAGAAACTTGCCCAAACAAACCGTGATATTTTTAACCTTTTTTTCCGCCTCCAATTCGAGTTCTAGCCACTTTGGATCCATTCCAACACCCTTACCTCGCCTGGTAGGTCCATAGGAACGAACCCAATCAAATTCAGCTTTTTAATCTCCATAAAAATCGATCAACAATCCAACCCAAAAATCCGTCTGTTTTCTGGAAATTTTCCCGCCAATTTTCTGTTTTTGAAAATGTAAAGAAATGTGACCTCCCCCTATCCAGTCCCGGTCTGTGCTTAGCAGCTTCTTGGAAATGGGTTACCCCTTATCCAAAGTGAGAGTCCGAATAGCAAATGTCCTCCCAGGAGCCTTTAACAATTTTTCGAGCCAATTTTGCCGCAGAAGCCTATTTTTCCAAAAACACCTACAAGGGATAAAATACCAAAATTAGTACAAAAATGGGTACTAACACTATACATAAAAGAGATGAAAATAGACACATAAATGCGTCTATCAGTATGTACTATGGACCATTGTTTTATCCCGGTGGTTGTGTAATTTATGATCCTCAGCGAGTACTACGTCAATTAGGAATCGTCCAAAAGGTCCCTTTGTTTGACGAGAAATTCAGGTTGATGCCAAATGGTCCTACTGGAACTAAAAGCACCACTTCTTCGTGGAGTCCAAAGTATGATCCCGAACCGAGCATTGAGCATTGGAAGAAGTTAGAAGACAACATATTAAATATGGCTGGTTTAGCACCTATGCATGATGATCCTCGTGAAGTTGATCCGTGCTAAATGGATTGGTACAACCAAATTTCACATCCCTTTATTATCAATAAGGAAAGCCAGAAGAAAGTTGATAAGGTGAAAGCGAAGCAAAAGGCGACCATCATCGCTCAGCGCTAACGCAACGTCATTGGAATGGTACAATGAATGTAATCATGTACTTAAAAGTAACCATTGACATAAATTTGTTTTATCCCTGCAAAGACATAAAAAGGAATGCTAATGAAAGTGCAATCCAAAAGTTGTTGATTATGAAGGAACAATAATCTCTTATCCAACAAAAGTAATCGAGGGGGAGATATGGTAGACTATTTTCTAAGTCATTACCAATATTCAGTTTCGAAAAGTACATGACTAAAGGAACTGTCTAGAACAACTCTGAAAGTAATCAGGGGGAGGATCCAAGGATATGGTGTCGAAATATTTCGCTTCGAACTTGAAGTTGTGTTGTACTCTTTTTTCCTTCGATCGAGAATAGTTTTTCTCAAAGGGTTTTGTTACTCGACAAGGTTTTTAGCGAGACGACACTAAAAGCATCAAGTATGTTGAACATTAAAGACATAAAGATCGCGTTGATATTATTGAAAATATCTGAATCAAAGAAATGAAACATGATAGTCCGTTAAGCAACGTAACTTCCAGAATCAACAACAGGGTCTTATAAACATTCAAGGCACCAAAGCAATGTGTGATAAACTCCTTTTGACTGCATTAGACTAATGAAAATTGTCTGACATCAGGGGGAGCATCTAATGGTTTTTTGAACTCTTTTCCTTCACCGAGGTTACTTTTTCCCACGGGGTTTTGTTGCTCGGCAAGATTTTTAATGAGACAACAACAAACACCGGGAATTAACTTCCCAATTAAGGCTATTGTCTTTTCCACAAGGATTTTCTGCCTAAGAAGTTGTGAAGCAACTAATCTGCTTCAACGAAGCAAAGTGATAATCTGCAACGGATCACCTTTACTTGCATCTGTCACGTTGTACTCTTTCCCCTTCGTCCAGGTTTTGTCCCACTGGGTTTCCTTGTCAAGGTTTTAACGAGGCAACGTATACGCATCCAACTATGCTCTAAGTTTAATTAATATTGTACTCTTTTTCTTTAGTTCAGGTTTTGTCCCTCTGGGTTTTTCCTAACGAAGTTTTAACGAGGCAATTAACTTAGACTCATCAATCTTTGAAGATCGTATTGCATGTGATGAACTACATGTAAAGTACAAGGCAACGTGTGAAGAGTTGTACCAAGGTTTTATCCCACTGGGTTTTTCCTTGTCAAAGTTTTAATGAGGCAATGGACTTCGACACAAGTCATCAAGGAGAACAACATTTGAAGGACTATATGTGAAGCACTATGTATTAATTTTTGTTATTGAACCGCACAAGGGGGAGTGTTAAAGGGCTCATGCCCATGGATGTGCGGTCCAGATTTGGTGTCTTTTGATTTTCCCCTCTCCATGTATATATATGTATTATATCCATGTAACTAATAGAACTCATATCAATACAGAATCCTTCCCCTTCTCTATATCTTTCTTTTTGCCTATCTTTTATACTAAAACAACCCTAGGATTGTAATCATTTAGTTTGGATTATTTTTAACTAAAAACGTCATGTTATTCTCGGCTAAGTCAGAGCCCAAGCCCAACGTCTTCCATTATTCACTACATGCATGCCTACACTTCCACCTCTCAGATGAATGGGATGCAGACATATAAAAGTACAAAACTAGCTTCACAATGCTCCAAGAGAAGAAAAAATAAATGAATCAATGAGATGTAATCTTTCTATAAAACCTAATTTACGTTCCCGAAGCGCTCCTCGTATTTCATTTTTTTAGAATTTCACGAATCCCGTTTCCGATCTCTCGCTCCCGTTCCCGCTCCTGGCTACTAAGGTAATTTTAACAATAGTCCTTTATAGATGGGTGCCCACAATCAGTTGGTTATAAGATTGACAAACACAAATAAGCACAAAATACTCACACATGTGTTTGCATAGTGGTTTGGATCCGCATTGTCCGTAAAAGAATGAACTGAAGGTAATGGTGGTGGTGGGGGGAACTGGGCAGTGGATGAGGAGATGGTGGCCTATCTTCTGGGAGCGGTGGGGCAAAAGGCAAC
>JAJJMB010014022.1:2083506-2181180 GCA_023531105.1 Papaver atlanticum | reverse complement strand
GTAACAGCCTCAAAGCTCTTCTCATCGGTATCACTTCCTTCCTCTTCGGCTTCAAGCATACGAGGCATAAGAATTCCTGCTAGCTGAAAATTTGCATTGCTGAGGATGGAAAACATATATTTAGTAAGCAGTTTTTTATCGGCACGAGAAAATTCTTCTGTCAGACAAAACTAGATAGTAAAGAGTCACTTACCTTCCATACTCATCAACAAGCATACCCTCCATTTCCCTGACAGGATCATCCAACGACCTTTCTGTTCTCGAGGGACGACGAGAAGTTGAACCTATAAAGGGTGCATCAGCAGAATCAAGCTCCTGCATGTGGTGGCGGATGACGGATTCTGGAAGGGTTTTTCTTTCAAGCCAGAGTTTTAGAACCTTAACCAAATGGAGAAGCAATAAGTCATAATCAGATTAACCGGAAGGAACTTGGACAATTAAGATCATAAACTACACAGCTTGCTTACCTTGAGGCATTGCCTTCGATTTTCTCTTGCAACACTTCCAGTTCCAGGAGGAGCTGCAGAAGCTAACAAACGCGGAAGTGCTGCTTGGATTGCCGAAAGGAAAGAGTCCCCAGCGTCACCTGGCATTTTTCAGTAAACTAATTAGTGCACAACCCTCTCCAGACAACAAATTTAATCAGGCAGGTTAAAGTAGGATCCTTATGCCGAACTCCATATAACTGGAAAAAGACGCTAATTATAGTAATCAAAACCTTCAGTCCGGCACGGGTTATAATACCTGCCAAGCAGATGCCTTTTTGACCACGGGAACACTGAGTAATAGAATCCACCAGGAAGAAAAGGTCAACTCTTCTGGGCAAACTTGATTCATTTTCTAAACTTCGAGCAAGAATTTCCACAACCTAAATAGTATAGTACGGAAAGGGAAAGAGTAAGTACAAATGTAATAGGCATGTTGTCACACCTGGCATGCAATTAAGATCCAAAAGTATTGTTTAAAACATAATTAAATTCTAATGGTTAAAGCTAACAAAACCATAACTTGGTAAAAAAAACAAATTAACAAGCCCCGGAAGACTACACATCATGGAAATTGATGAGTAGTCTGCTCTTTTCATTGTGTGCACTATTTACCCTAATTCATGTTCCCCACTATTACTTCAGATAAACTATTTCCAAAGACCACAGAGAATCTGGAAGAATGATAGTGAATACATCAGACTGACTAGATGGTTGCAAAGAAGCTACCTCCAAATGCCTCAAAGTAATTCCAACTTGAGAGCATCTGGTTCCATCTAGCAATATGAAATACATAAGTCAATGAAGAGGTTTAAAACCTAAAATGACCGACTCCTTGTTCGCAAAATATTTACACACACAAATTAGTCAAATGCTTCAAATTTTTGGTATAATTCCTATTCACTGCACAAAAGAAAGGAAAAAAACTATGCTCGTATGTTAAAGCACTGTGCATAATAGATTAGATCAGCAAACCATTTTCTTCTTTGATAAGCACAAACCTATATAACTAGAAAGATTGTCCACTTAGACCTCACCTGTAGAGTGTACTACGACAGACAGCCATCATAAAAAACAAAGTAAAGAAATGGAAATATGCAGAGCGCAATTCAATTCCAAACTAACATAATGTACCAGAGAGCAATGGGAAGAAAGCCTACCTCACCAGCAATGCCACATTTTACACAGTCAATAGCCAGACGTGTTGCTTTACCGATGCTATCCTTCGTCCTTGATAATGTTCCAAGAAAACCCTCAAACGATTTCTGGGCTAAACTAGTTTCAGATGCATTCCATTTGTTCAAAAACTGCCCATTAGATACCACGGGTTCTATCTTCCCTTCTTTGTCCATCTCAAATACATGGCTAGGTTTCTTACAATGTGGAGACACTTCTGGACTTTCACTACCTTTGTGTAGAAGATGATTATAATGATTATCCAAGGCAGGCAGATGGTAGATCGAGGAAATATGTGGAGTCACTTTCTCCAGATAACCTATCCTATAATTTGTGGAGGGGCTAACAGTAGTATCAGAGACAGCTTTATCATCTAAAGAATCACCAGAAAGAGAAGTAGCATGAGGTAACTGCCTTTTAGCCTGTGCAGCAGCAATTAAACCCCTCATCGTTGTCTCAGATGATGGGGCATAAACATCTTCCACTACTAGTTCCTCCCGAACTTCTCTCACAACTTCACTCCTACAAATGCAGAAAATATAATCAGCAGTAAATAAAAGAGCGGAGGTCTACTAATCCTGTTATTCCCAAAAGAAAAACACGGCAATGATGACAATTTTAGTAACCATTAAGAATATTTAGTACTTCTTCAAAGTGATTAAATTAGCACTGCGGATAGAAGAGAAAACATACTACGATACCAGAAAACTTACATGTCCGCAACTTCAGTGTTTTCTTCTGATGGAGATTCTGAATACTTAGTATCTACACAAGAACTACCACCAGATAGAATTCTATTGCTTGCAGGTGAAACCCTGGGATTATCTTTAGCCTCAGGAGCAGGTTTTGAACTCCAGACCTCCGTTTTTGATATACCATTTTCCCCATCTGGCTTATCTGTGAGAGGAGGTAGGTCTCCCCCTTTTGGTCTGTCAACAATGCACTGGTTGCTAGGTCCACTCGAATCATCCTGGTCCATCGGTGATAGTTTACAAGGATCTATCACACCAGGAGCCGATTCCAATTTTTCATGCTTCTCGCCATAAACAGATGAAGGTTGGGAAGGTTCAATGGGCACCTCAGTTTCACTAGATCGAGTATCAAAAGATGAGTCACCAAGATCGATGACAATCTTAGAACTAAGGGCCTCTGGCGACATTCCCTTGCGCTCACAAGATTTCTCTTCTGAAGACGCTTTGGCGGGCATCTCACAAGATTTCTCTTCTGAAGAAGCTTTTGTGGGCATCTCACAAGATAGTGAAGTCAAACCACCAATCATTTCAGACCTACCGCTCATATTTCTATCTTCATCCCCGGCCTCGGAGACATTCCCTGTTTCGCTACTTTCGGCTTCTTTATTCATGGCCGCCTGAGAAGAACCCTTCTCCTGATAACTAGAGCCTCCATTAGAAGATATTGTTACTGATGGTTCCTGGTTTTCAGTAGTTCCCTCTTGGACATTCTCAGCTACATTGGCAGACATAGCTTCAAGAGCCCGATGAAGTCGCTTTGATGGTGGTAAAGCAGCTTCACCGTCCACTGAGCAGCCACGAAACTGAAATTTCTTGGGCTTCCAAGCCAGAGGCTCATTTGCAGTACAATGATTCGAACTAGTCGTTGATGATGAACCATTTCCAACTCCTTTCATCTCCAAGGATGTTATTCCGTTAAGAGAACTATTCACACAACCAGAGAACACTGAAACAGAGTTATTGACTGAGGCTTCCTTTGTGGTTTTATCATCAGTGCATTTTAAGCCATGAGTTTCTTTCTCCTCTGTGGGCATTTTACCCATGCGAACCCTGGCTCGTTTTACCAGTGGCAAGTGCTCATCGCCATCTGCCTTCCAATAACTTTCAGTTACTTTTTCGGTAGCATTAGGCGACATAGAAACAGTGTTATTACCCTTAACATTCAAACCAGACTCTTTGTCAGGGCTTGCTGCAATTCTGGGTGCAGAATAAGGAATTCTTTTCCTGTTAAGTTTCCTTCTCTTCTTAATGACAAGTGCCTTAGCCTGGACATGAAGTGCTGCACACACCTGAACATCTCCATCGATGTAATCTTCACCAGGATCAGGGATTTCAGATTTGCAAGTAGATTCTAATGTACTGCCCTCATTCAAACTGACTGTATCAGAGTTGGTAGCAACTATCTCAGAAGTATTATCTCCACTGCTACCATTAGAAACACAAGTTGCCAAACAGACAGGTGACACTGAATCATGCCAAACAGCATCATCAAGAGTTTTCCTGATCCGTCTATTCCTCTTTACATTCGGAACTTCATAATCATCATCATCGTCATTCTTACTGACATCATCTACAGCCATGATCAGTGTTTCAAAATTGCTTGAATCAACCTTTACTGAACTTCTAGGCTTTCTAACTGCTCTTTTCTGTATGACATGATTCTGAAGAGGTTTATCTCTAGATCTCTTTCTCGAAAAGTTTGAAGCAGACAGTTTTTTTTCTTTAGGATGATCAGGAACCATGGTATCTGCAGCAGGCTCTTCGGATTGACGATCAGTTAATTCAATTGCAGAAACAGGAACTTCAACAGGATCACATGACGCATTTCTATCCGCAGATGTACATAAACTTCCGTTGTGCATTACACCCGGACTTTTTCTCTGACTCCTCTCTGAAGATTTGTCAACTGAATCTCCACCAGCCCCAGTATTTGACACAGTACCTTCATCACCAGAATTCATTTCGTCACCTCCTTCCTGCTTTTTTGACTTTTCAAAGCAATCAATAATCTCTTCTACTGCACGAACAAAATCGGAACCTTTTCCTTGGCGCTTACCTAAAAGAGTTTTCTTTTTTTCTTCTGTAAACGCTTCAACATCTGCAGGGTTACAAAAGGCACTGCGCAACACAAAAGCATCATAAGGATTTTTTTAAAGAAAAGGATAAAATAAGACAATTAAGATCACTTTTTTTTTTACACGGGAGAGATAAGATCATAAATTAAAGGAAGAATAACCATCCATTAGAGATTCAGTGACCTAAACAAGGTCAGCCTCCAGTAATCAAATCACGGCCAAGGGAAATTAAGTATTCAACTTCCTAATCAGTTTTAACGATTCTAATAATCAGGGCTCTTCAAAGTTACACTTTGATCAATTTGACTAATCTCGAGACAATTTGTCAAAATTCAATAAGTTTATCATATCTTGTGATTTTCCAAATGAGCTAGAAAGTCAAAAGTAGCTATATCACGATTATTTGGGTTGATAACTGCTAACCTCCGCCAGTGTATGCTCTTCAAGCATGAGCTAGTGACTACATGGGATAGTCGTTTGGGCACCTAGTAACACACCAACAACAACAAAAACAGAAGTGTCTAGAATAGGTGCAGAAGTATGTGTGAGTGTTTAGTTGCTAAGTTGTTAAATATGCAGATCAACAGGAAGAAATTCATCTAACGACCAAGGATGTATAAATGGAAGAGCAAAGACAAATAAGTAAAAAATCATGATATGATTGAATATGATGAACAGCAATGATGTAAAGTTGGTAACACATGTAAGAAACCAGTTGCAACACGCATTTACACTTTAAGAGCCCTAATCAAAGTACCAACGGCATACGTTGTTTTTGGCAAAAAAAAAAAAAAACGGGTAAGAAAGGGAAAGGGAAAACAAACATGGTGATGCCAAATTTAATCCGAAGGTTTAGTAAAATTCAAGAATCACAATGGGAGATCCTAGTGAACTCATAAAGAAAGATGGTCTAAGCCAGAGCATGGTGTATAATGCAAAGCTTCAGTCAGATGGTTCCTGCCCCACATTTTTCACCAGGGCAAGTTGAAGGAGGTGCCAAGGGGGTTTCAAAACTAACCTCGGTCATAAATCATCAAAGCCTTGTTCTCAAAAAATGAAGTAGCTGAAGAAGTCAACGAGTTAAATATGAGACATAATAGGTGTAATTAGTGTCAGGATGATTAGATGAAAGAAGGAAGAAAAATCCAGATGAGATTAAAACAGATAGTGATTCAATGTTTGGATCTAATTCCAGCTCAACTTTAAGAACCTAGAAATTGTCTATATCTACGGCGTCGCTTGCATAATTTTTCTGATAACCAGGCAATAGAAACTTTAATGTGTACAGAGTTACAGTTCTACAGTTGGTCCATAAGTTATGTATCGAACATTCACATATATCTACAATTTCCATTCATGCTCAAAATGGGAACTATCACACGGGACATAATATGCTACAGTTGATTAACATGAATTGATAACTACAATTTCCGAGTTACAGGTCCTGAAAGTTATGTATTGAACATTTACAGAGTTACAGTTCTACAGTTGGTCCATAAGTTATGTATTGAACATTTACATATAACTACAATTTCCATTCACTGCTCAAAATCGGAACTATCACACGGGACATAATATGCTACAGTTGATTAACATGAATGTGATAACTGATAAGACATATGGATCCTCCTTAAATGGTCAACTTCGAGTTAAGTTGTTTTTCAATGTGCTCGACTATATTTCCTATACATCTAAATCCAACTAAGCTCATTGTAAAGCTCGTGTTCTTACTTAAAAACTGCTCTTTTGAGAAGAACACCCCAGAAAATACTTACCAGCTCTCACCTCGAATTTACTAACCATGTGTATAACACAGTAAAGTAAACCCATATGTCAAACTCTCACCAAATAAACAGACCAGTTGCAGAACCACCTAATCACATTCATATTCAGATTCTATCTATATTGTTGTTAATCAGTAGATTGTTTCAACTTGGAGACCAAGAATTTATATTTTATGATTATGACCATAGATTACGTGTGTCACTCATACTTGTTGTCACTTTGGAAAGCGTAGATATAATGTACATAACATAAAGAAGTAAAAACATATGCCTCTATTGGCAGTGTCCCACCACCATCCATGCTACAGTAACTCCAGATTCCACCTCTCACCCCGAACAACACATATTCAGGAGAAAACTACAACCACATCTTTCTGCGGGCCAACATAGAAATCAATCTTATACGTGCTTCGAAGAAAAGGCTTTTCAAGGAGCAAATTTCAGCACTTAATTGCATGGGAACCTTGGGTGGTGTAGAGGTTAGGATAAAGATAAAAACAGACTCTTCTGGATTACTGGAGAAAATTAAAGAAGTCTGGGTCCTCTTATGATTATTTCCCTATAACAATTCTTGCAATTCGCTATTAAATCATGCACAACAAGTTTGTTAGCTATCAAAGTTAATAAAAGTAGGGGTTGTTCAAATAGTACGATCTGTACCTCTTTTACTTAAGTGCAGCAACTTCTCAACCCTACATCTTTCTAAGGATTGTGCCCTTGCCTACATGCTCGTGGGGTACTTACATATGATCATATGATAAACTAAGATTAAGTCAAAAAAATAGCATTTACCATGTGACCATGAAGGATTTCTTTCCTTCATCCATAGAAGATATACTGGATATATATATGCTGCACTAGATTATTTTTTTTCCTTTCTAGGTAAACTATACAAATCTCCATTGATCGGAAGGCGTGTGGGCAGGTCAAGAGTTAAGGGTAACATGTTAACCAATTCTAACAATTTTGCATATCATATCCATATTACTCCTTACCACCCGATAACATTGAGCTAAAATAAAATCATATGAGTTAAGAGGACTCACATTTGTTTCGTTCCAAAAAAGTATACCAGAACCTTCTTCCAGTCGGTAGAGTATCCCCACTTTTCTGGTTCACTCACCTGTCATCGTATAATTCAAACATGTTCACACCATGTTAAACCAAAGGCCATAATTACCACTACTTTTTTGTAAACGCCGTGGAAATGATTTTGTAGAAAAACAGCAGAATAACTTTATTTATCTATTTATTATACGCATGCAAGTGAACCACTGACAAACCAGAATATGGTAATCTAACTAATAGGTAACTGAAAATTAAGGCCAGGGTAGGCAAAGTGTCACACTATAACTCAATCCCAATATCTCCATTAGAGAGGAGAGATTGCATACCTAGAGACCAGCCAATATTCATGAAGTTACAGGTCATTCAAGGAATCAAAACATACTTTCTCGTGGATTTATATTGGATCAAGGGGCGAGGGACCATCACGTGATCCTAATGTAGGAAAAGTCACAAAATTGGAAACCTAAAAGCAAGTTTCAGCAGCCAGAACATATAGAAGCATACAAAACTTAGGATCAAACTAGAAACTATCATAGATTTATGTGGATCGTAAATAAACCCAGTGCAAGAGTGAAAAGGGGGAGAAAACCCCAAATATTGGGAACCACCAATCTAGGTTTTGAGCAACAAGAGCAAAAATAAATTCAACCTTTTCAATCATGGAATTACAAAAGATCAAGTAACATCAAGCAACCCTAACACATGAGTTCAAAAGTGAGAAAAACACAAAATTAGGAACCTAAAGCAAACAAAAATCTAGGTTTTGAGCAAACAAAACCAAAAAGGCATAACCTTTTCGAAGTTAGAATCAATCATGGAATTGTAATAGATCAAGTAACATCAAAAAGCCCTAATAAACGACTCAAAATGTGAGAAAAACACAAAATTGGGATCCAAAATCTAGGGTTTGAGCTCGCAAAAACCAAAAAGAGATACAGAAAAACCAAACACTTACGGTTGCAGGCCAAGCAGGAAACCCCTTGACCTTAGCAAGAACGAGATCTCCAATTTTCCATTGTTTCTTAGCAGCAGCGGCAGCAGCGGCAGTAGAAGAAGCCTTACCGCCACCTCTTCTCCTACTTGGTGCCATTAAACCCAAACCAACAAACCAAAACAAAACCAACAAAAATACATAAAAGAAAAGGTAAGATTGTTTATCTGATTCTAGGTCATTCAAAATATCAATTTTGAGAATGAAATTTTGGGGGTTTTGATGGGGAAAAACAGTGAAACAGAAATTGCTCGATTCTCTGTTGAGAAACTGAGCTTTCTGCTGTGATTAGGGTTCCTAGAGATGGGAATTTCAGGCATTGGAGGAAGAACAAGGAGAGTTTTATAGAGAGAGAGAAAGTAGTTTTTGGGGGAGGGAGCGTTTGTGGAAGAAGGTAATCACATAAAACCACTTACTTCCTTTTTTTTGATGTGTAGTTGCTAACGTGCGCTATGGGTGTACGGTGTACTGGCCTATGAGGTGAAAATAACATGATTTTATTGGGCAATCCTGTTATAGAGGCGGAAGGAATTATTGTAGAGGCTGAAGCATGATAATAATGTCTAGTTGGTTGGGGGATGTCTTACAGGGGCTGTAAATTGACTAGATAACCCTTTTTGTTTTAAATGGACTAATTTACCCTTCCTTTTTTTAGTTAAAAAGACTAAATTGTCCTCCACTAACCTAATAAATCAAAAGAGAGAAAACAAAATCAGTTTTCTTTTCTTCATCTTCTCTTCCCCTCCCATCAACCACAACTGTAACCTCCATTAAAACTAAAAAACATCATCGTCTTCGATTAATCGGCGATTCGGAAAATTAATAATCGTTGATTGAAGTCTACATTAGAGATGACGAAGAAGAAGAAAGTTGACGAAGATTGTAGCGATTCCAATCAAGCAAATCCTTTAATAGGTGAAGAACAACAATTTCAATTTCAAACCCCTCCACCGGAGAAATTAATTGGAATGACTTACATGAGGTATGTTTTGAAAAACCCAGTTAGGGTTTAGTTTATTTTGATCGATTTAAGTTTATTTATTTTCAAAAATTAGGGTCTTAGATGAAAATTAAAATTTGAAATTCTGGGTTCATGTGAGTTACGGTTGGTTTTAAATCGATTACGAACCGTAACTGAAGATTTTGATGTTATTACGGTTTGTAACACTTCAATTACATTCAATTACCAACCGTAGAATTATGGATCTGAGAATTTTATTCAGTTACGATTGATGTCGAAACCAACTGTTAGAGCATAGCTCGGTTGAACCCACCAAGCGTTGGTATGTCAAGTTTGGTTGTCATATTTTAGTGAATCAAAAACTCATTTAAAGAGTCGCTTGATTATTTACTAGAGTCAACTTCGTATAGGTTAGCTTGAAAGTATTAGGATATGAGACATTACAAGTATTACGTGAAGACTTGAAGAATGTGAAGAAGTGAGGAGCTACAACGACGACATCATCCTTCCACTTGAGGTTAGTAATATTTGACTTGAACTGTTTCATTCCCTAACGTATCTTTCAAGTCGTGCATATTGAAAACATAACTGCGAAGCTGTGAATGATTGTACTCTAGTTAGACATAGTATTAAGGAATACAATACGAAGTATAACGCTTATCTTTTGAACTTCGTATATAAGACATCGACATAATCGTATGAATGCTATTGTGATTATGTATGGGTATGGGTGAAGATTTCGTCCTAGGAAACAATGTTTTACATTCGTTTAAAGGAAGTAAATTCATGAACTTGTTTTATGAATCGAAAGGGAAATCGCTAGGCTTATTGATATTGTTATTCATTGCAAATCTTTTGAATTACCAATATGTGTGTTTAGTATAACCGCTCATAACTTGTTTATGTATCTTGGTAAAACTATTCACAAGGCCTGACTTTTGTATTGGTATGACTTTTATTAGTGAAACCGATCTTAAGTAATCACCTGAGATGGTATGATCGATTTGTTGTAATTGGTATGACCAACTCTAGACATTGGGGAACCGATCCTAGTAAGAGGTGCAACCGATCACAAAAAGGGGAATCGATCCTTGTAAGAGGTGCAACAAGTTTTTAGTTATTGGGAACCGATCCTATGAACATGTGCAACACGTTTTTAGTTATTGGGAACCGATCCTATGAACATGTGCAACAAATACAAGTTAGATACCATATATATGTTGGAACCGATCCTAGTACCTAGTCAACCAAGTTTTGGTAACTAGCGTGACTAATTCTAGTACCTACATGGAGGTAGAACCGAAACTTGTTTTGGTAGAACCGTGAAACCCATGATTGGTGATTTGATAGGATAATCAATCACATAGTTTTGGAAGTCAGATGAACCAGTTCTAAACTTTGTTTGGAAGTGTGGAAAATCGGTTCCAAGATGGTAAATATGAAAAAGGATTTACCAAGTAAAGATGTCGACATACTTTGAACATGTGCAGTAACTCTTATCTTTTATTGTTCAAAGATATTCCTTAATAGCTAAAGGAGAATCCTGGATCGAAATAAATTGGGAATATTTTAATTAAGGTTTTTAGTTTTATACGCTTTTAATTTCCAGCAATTAAAATGCATATCTTTAGAAAATAAAAATTGGTAATGTGCATTTACTAATTGGAGATTTCTACTGAGATTTCGGTCAATATTTGGACAAAACATTTCCAGGAATTATGGAAACCGAATTTGGTAATATATTGCATATCTTGAGAATATTTTCTATTTTGGAAATTCCTTGGTGTCCAAACTTCCTTGGTCTATAAATATTGAAGTTTGCATTTCAAGCAAACAAATCCTCAGAGCCAGCAAAACTACCTAGTTGTGTTGTTACTGGTGGAGCCGCCTATTCGGAGAGGAAAGTAACATAATTAGGCGAAATCTCTTATGGCCACTCGGTTTAAAGACTTCTTTGGGATTTAGAAGCTCTATTAGTACCGTTGGTGTGAAACTAGATAATTGTAGTTTATTATTAGTTTTTGATTGATTTGATTGACTAACGGTTATTGAACTTTGATTGCACCTAGTTTGTTTATGCTTGAGAATCTTCTCTTCTGATATAAGATTCACTCAAACTAGATCGAAGTTTCGACGAGGATCTTTAGACTGTTTGTAGATCTAAAGACGTCTTGTGATAATCCATTGTTAACAGACTCAGTTCTATGTGTGATTGATCACAAGAGATTCAAGTTGATTGTATGCAGGTATTTATTGAAGATCTAAGAAGATTTGAAGACAAAGAAGATTTTTGGGTTCATAATCTTTGATTTGCTCAATTCTTATCTCGGATGGAAAAGGATCCAACTATAATCGGTTTATCTTTGTGATATATTTGATTGATTAGTTGAGTAGATCGGCATCAATACAATTCTTTGTGATTAAAAGTATTGATTTCTAAATCTTGACAATTACTTTGATAGTTGTTATTAGATAGATCTAAGGACCCGACAAAGGAGTTTATTGGGATAAACGGAAAATCCTTTTATCAAACTCATATCACTTGATTGAAAAGAGTTGTTACCGAACAGATTTGTTGTTCCTTTACTGTTTGGAATACGAACCAAAGGAATTGTTCCAAGTGCGTGACTTACTGCAAGTTGGAGGCGCATGGATATAGACGGAACTAGGTGAACTATACGTTTAGTTGCTTGGTCTCAACTATACGAAGTTGGTTTAGATTTTGTATAGCGGCTTAATCCTGAGAGTATTCAATTCTGGACAAGGTCCCTGGGTTTTTCTGCATTTGCGGTTTCCTCGTTAATAAAATCTTGTTGTGTCTTTTACTTTTCTATTTCCGCAATTATAATTGTTTATTATAATTAGAAGTAAAATACACAAACGTTAATTCCTATTTACTTGATAGCAATCCTATTGTGTTTAGTTAAGTCCGAACCTTTTATCAAGTAAACATACTTCGTTGTTGTATTGTCTCGATCTTGTATCCATAGTCAATCACACAAGTTATCTTGTTGTCGTATTGTCTCGATCTCGTATCCATCGACAATCACACAAAGTGTGAACCGATTAGTTGTTTGTCTCGACTCAGTCCATAGACAATCACTTTCGGAGAAAGGACTTATGGGTGGAAAAGTTTTAGATTGAGGTATATTTGGGTACCCTCGTCTTTTCACCAACCTTACCAACTGTACTTCTTCCTGCATGTCTCCAAGTTGTTCTACGGTTTGTATTTGTGTAAAACTTACCGACCGTAGTTTAGTTATGATATATATTTGTATGTCATTTATCAACCGTACAGAATCCTTTGTCTTAATTCAAATATATTCTACGGTTCATAAGTTTAGGTTAGTTACCAACCGTAAGGTAGTTACGGTATGTAATGTTATCAAGATTTTCAACCATAAATTATCATGTGTTTTAAAACATAAGTATCAAATAATGTTACGGTTGGTCTCGAACCGCAACTCACCAATCGTAACTTCTTACTGTTTGTATCAATTCTCAAGTTACGTACCGTAACTTGTTACGGTTTGTCTTTAATATCACATTTCAAACCGTAAATTGTTTTGGTCACAATTTTTTAGGTTTATTTGATTCTATTTTGTTTGTTAAACCCTTAGGAAATCAATCAATTGTATTGCTTGTGTAGGAATCCTGATAGGGTGAAGAATAAGAGAAGGAATAAATTAACTACGATTGATCATACGCCCACCCCTCGCGGTGACAAGCATTTAGGGGTAGATTATAGAGGTATCCACAAGAATGAGAAGAAGAAGAATCAATTTGAAATTAGGTTGAGAGAACCACCTGTAATTGAATCCGGGGTTGATTTAGAAGGAGCGAAACCTAATGATCAAGAAATTGAAGAGGTGGGAGTCGAAATTAACCGTGAAGGCAAAGAAAAACAAATTGTAGAGGAAGAATCTAATGATGAAGAAGAGGAAGAAAATTCTAATGAATCCGATGATGAAGAAGATGAGGCAAATAATGAAGAAGATGAGGAAGAGGAAGCAAATGATGAAGAGGGGGATGAGGAAGCAAATGGTGAAGAGGGAGAACAAAACAAGGGGAAATAAATTATTGTAGCTACAACTCCAGTTAAGCCAGTTAAAGAAAACAAGCCGAGAAAGGAACCCGCACCAAAAGGGATGCATATTCCTAAAGGAAAAGACTTGTTTTTGCCACCGAAGAATAATAAAAGACCTTGGGGTGAGGCCCCAGATAAGTCCTCAATCTTATTTGGTTATACCGATTCTTGGGCCGCAAAAGTCTGTGAGACTAGGGTATGATTTTTCTTAAAACATTGTTATAACTTATTTCGATTCATTTTGTTTGTATTTTTGTATATTTTGTATGTGAAATCCATTAGAAGCACTTGGTGAGAGAACCTTGCCAACTTTACAAACTCGGGATGAGCCAATAAAAGATGTTTTATTTGTCCTTTCTCATCTTCATCGACGAAAACCGAGTAATTATGCTTCTCCCCCAAATGCCTTAATTGTTGCATTTCGTTCCTTTATTCCCATTTCTTATTCTTCAATTTTGTTCTTGCGTTGTAGATGTTAGCCAAAGTAGAAACATTTTGTGGGTTTGTTTGCTTTAAGTGAGCGAGGATATCAATGGGCTTCATACGATTTTGGGTCATTGACTCTACGATCATCTCTTCTTCTTCTATAAGGCGTCCAGCATAAGGGTGTGTTAGCAAACTCTCTGGTATAATGTGGTTATGACTACCGCATACAACTTTCTTCAAAAACCACTTTTTTTCCGCGTTCCTTTTAAATTGAAGCTTGAAGGGGCAATGGGTCTTCTTAGTGAAAGTAGTATTCTTCCTCTTTGTCTTTGCTTCATGCACGGTATCTTTTTTTGCGTGACTTTTATGTTTTCCACAACACTCTCAAACCATTTGAAAGCTATTGTCATTAGTGGTACCATTACAAACTATGATACACATAATCAACTTGCTTAGTTCTCTATCCCACTGTTTTGCATCATCTTTCTCCTCCCATGTCTCCTCGGTTAAATAGTGAAAGCTAGAATCTTCGGTGAGAACTTCATTTGCTAAAGGTTGTTCATCCATTAGGGGAGGTACATCCACGACCTGGAAATAAATATACCCACATCAGTGTAAACGAGGCAACAAAATGGCAACATATATAGAGTTACGGTTGGTTATGAAACCCGCGGGACGAACCGTAAATAAGTTACGGTCCAAGATTATTTTCAAACACGAACCGTAAGTGACCTACGGTTGGTCTCGATTTTCAAATCACCAACCGTAAATACATCAAACAGATCGTAGTTACAAATTTCCAACTGTAGCAAACATTTGCAAACATACAGAGTTATTTACGGTGCAAAACTAAAACAAAACATGAACCGTAGAATAAGTTACGGTTGGTAATGGTTTTCATCTTACCAACCGTAAATAGTGCAGTAGATACCGCTACGCACATGATGTGTTACGGTTGGTAACTACTGAACGACGTAAACAACCGTAATAACTAAGTTACGGTTACGGTTCATCTCGTGTATTCCTTTACCAACCGTAACTGGTTTTACGTTTGATTTTTCCCCAAATTTAACCAGTTACGGTTGGTAGTTCAACTTTTACGAACCGTAACTATGGTTTACGGTTGGTTACGTGCAGAATTCCAACCGTAACTAGCTCTGAAAATGTAAAAAAATTGAACTTTTTACGTACTTTAGATAATTTTGGGCAACAAAAAGCTAATGGGAACTGATTTAGAAGTATACCTGGTCATTTTCATGCTCTGGTTCTTCACTTTCTTGGTTAATTTCTTCAATTGATTGAGATTGACCTTCACTTTGGATTAAAACATCTCTACCATCTAACAAATACTCCATATTCGGATCTCCATCAAGAGGTATGTACTATTTGTTTTCTCTATCATATAGAGATTCACCCATCTCAAATTTGTCACTGGAATCACTCATTTTGGTTGAGTGAATCAAAATCTAGGGTTTCACAAATATCACAAAAGTTTTTCTTTTCTTCTCCTCTAAACTTTTTTTTTTTAAACTCTAAAATCTGATTTTGTGTTGATTTTGAGTAAATATAACTGAAATTTAATCATTAACACTAAACTAGATTATCAACACTAAACTAGATTATCAATACTAAACTATGTAAGGGTTAATTAGTCATTATCAATTTTCTTTTGATAAGGGGCACTTGAAATTACCATGTAATGAACCTTTTTTTCCTATTAGGTAAAGCCCCTCTAATAATTCCTTCCGCCCCTATAACATGCTTGTTATTGAGGAAGATTTTAATTTTGTTCAAAAACAACTATTAACTGACCTAGTGATTTAATGATGTAACAGACTTTCTGATGTGTCCGTCTATCCAATAAAGAAGGACTAGGGTATCACCCAGGCCTTCGGCCTAGGCTCAACCTCTCGTGCGCCTTCAGCGCGTTGTTGTTAAAATTTTAGTCGTGTTTTTGGGGGAGGGAGCGTTTGTGGAACAAGGGTAATCACACACAACTTACTTTCTTCTTTTTTTGATATGTAGATGCTAACGTGCGCTATGGGTGTGCTAAATGTACTGGCCTATGAGGAGAAAATAACATGATTTTATTGGGGAAGATTTTAATTTTGTTCAAAAACAACTATTAAATGATTTAATGATGTAACAGACTTTCTGATGTGTCCGTCTATCCAATAGAAAGGGATAAGGGGTGTCCGTAATTCCAGTGGGAACATTAATACTAACTGGCTCAAAATATGGAACATTGATATATCACCATATGTTAAACATTTTGGTTGGAAGGTTGCTCACGCCATACTGCCTAACAGTATGAGAATGGCTGCTATCCTTACAGACATTGATACAAAGTGTAAGCTGTGTGGAAGGAGTCAGGAATCTTTAACTCACCTATTTCTAAACTGTAATTACATAAACCAGGTCTGGATGCATTTGAATTTCGATATGCAGTTCATTAGAAATGGGAAATCTGACTTTCATGATTGGCTGAATGATTGTTTTGAATATAACAATAGATGTGGGTATGTTGTAGATTGGAAAGTCATGTGTAGTGTAACTATATGGCATATATAGAAGGCACGGTGCAACGTAGTCTTCAAAAAATAAAAACAGGATAGTGCAGTCACAAGATGGTATAATAAATTTTTGAATAACTATAAGATGGCAACAAAGAAAGGCTATGATGTAATGCAGACACTATACTACAACCCAGTGAATGATGAATCTCTGACAATAACTAATAATGAAATAGAAGGGCAGACAGGGTACTTGGACTTAAAGATAAATATAGCTTTGACAATTATGAATTCAGGCTCAAATGCTGCTATTGCATTAACATTGTGTGATTACTCAGGAAATATCAGAGAAGCAAGAGGAATCAGCACGGATTGCGACACCACAGAGCAACTAGCAGAAGAAGGCGCAGAAGCGGCTTTCCGTTGGGCAACAAAATGGAGTGGGCATACGATCACTTTCAGACGTGACTCTCAATAGACTCTCATGTTGCTGATCGGAAAGTATGCAAAGGCTAGAGAGAAGAGATACAAATTAGCGGAGACTTTGGGAATAACTGTGATTTTCTTATAAACTTTAGAGTGAATGCTTTTATTAGTAAGGAGAATAGACATTTTTTGGGCAGCCAAACTTGTAGTGTTTTGTAATAAGTATGCAATTAAGAACACCTGGAAAGGATATAGCTTATGGGCAATCCTAACCTATTTTAACATTCAACCGGAACTCTCCATATGAAGAAACTGGAAATTTAATTTCAAAAGAATGAGGTTCTCCTCTTTTTCAAAAAAAAAAAAAGAAAAAAAGGTAAAAGTACTAAGATATCCTTACCATTAAGAACGAGCAATTGGGGGATGCAGGTATAAAAAACGAAATAGAATCATTTTGAAGTTACTTTAATTAAAAACCTCATATCCAGTTATTTTTGTTAATAACCAATTTATCGATGATTAATTAATAATAATTAGTTATCTTAGTTGTAAAATTAGTTAGTTAGATTAAATTATGTTTAAGAGTGTTAGAGAATTATGTTTAAGAGTGTTAGAAAATTTAGGTTAGTAGAGAGATTGTGTAGTGGGTTTTAAAGAAGAACTAGTATATGAATCAATTAATAACAATTGATTTCCCTTGATATTCTTCGTAAACTAAGAACATCAAACCAGAATTTGTTGATACGATGGTCCACGTATGCTAATTCTGGTTCAATATTTAAGGAATAAATGGAGTTATAACCTGCGTGTATATATTAGTTTAAATGTCAATTGTTGTTCTTTTTTGGGTGTACAAAAACCTGACCTTCATTACAATCGTTGGAGGTTGGTGTTCATATAGGATGATTGTGACTTACAATCGGTAGGTATTTATGTTCATAAAGAATAATTGTATTTATAGTTTTGTAGGAAATTAGCGCATTACATAGTTTAGGAAATTAGCGCACAATTTCGTATGTGTGATATATCATCTCGAACATTAATATATCTTGGTGAATTTTGGAGCACATCACTTCAGTACATTATATCCATTTTAAGTATATAATTGACAATCGTAGTAATCCGCGGCAGTCGATTTGAATAATTGACACTCTGTCATATGAGGATAAATATGGTGATATCAGTTAATTTTGGTAATAATGATATCTGTCAATTTGAGCTGATGATGTTTAAAAAAAAATCATAGGCTTTATAATCGGCAAATAGAAAAGTTCATATCAGCCAATTATAGCCTAAAACACCTACAGAAAAAAATGGGCATTTCCTCTAACTAGAATTAGCCAATATGAATATCCACATATGTCGATTCTAAGTTTATGTTCTTCAGCCATCAGTTACATCAAGAACAATTGGTTGTCGTGTTTGCGCCATACCAACCGATTGGTCTTGATTTCTTGTGGTTGAAGACCATCAACCCATAATCGGAAAATGTGGATATTCATATCGACCGATCGAAAAAAATTCCACTAAAATTTTGTAATTATGAAAATATTTTTATTTTGCCTTTTATGCTTTCCTCATGCTAAGCCCCATTGGGATCATATTTTAGGTGATAACCGCATCCGACTAGGGAGAGAATTCTTCTCATAAGAAGGGAATCATTGGAAACCGAGCGAACGATAACTTGAACTTCCAAAATCAGAGTCGCGAACCTTTCCTTACAGATGTCATCATCAATGGGATCATGAACAACAACGTTGAAGAAAAAGAGGTTGAATATCCGAATGTTGGTGTGGTCTTCCTCGCTCCTTCTACAAGGGTCCATCGTGGACATACATCTGTAGAAGGATTCAATGTGGCCATTGACCATGATAAATTGTATGAAAAGATCTGAAATAATTTGGTCACTTTGTTGGAGGCTAGTGACAACTTCGTACCCAGGAGATAGTTGTAGATGACTTTATGTGGATATCATTGAGACTCGTATAAGTAATATCAACCCGGTTTCGATGGGTAGGAAGACTCTTTAGCAGAATTTGATAAACATGAGATAATATGTCTTGACTTCATTGGTGTATGGACGATATTAAGAGACTCTTTGTAGCAACTGTCACGTCTGCAGTCATGGCTCTCAATGATGATGTTATTACACAGAAAGAAGAATAAACATAGAAGCTTTCCTTGGAGCTCAAATTGAAGAATGTGGATCTTAACAAGCTGGAGAAGGCACGATCCAGCGGAGATAAGAACTTGGTAGTATTCACTGGATAATTTATTTCAGCGGTATAAATTTTATTTTATGTATAATTGCATCTGGGATTTTCTTTCCAAATTTGAATAAGTATTGACTGGAATTGATGGTGGATATTTGACGAAGGCTAAAATCGATAAATCGCCTCTACTTAGTTGTAAAAGTACGAGGATTTTGTATGTCTCTGATTCACATCAGAAGTATGAAATTCATATTTTATATTCCGCAAAAGAATTTAAATAAAATCATTAATACGAGCATCTCCGACTGATCATGTACCCTCTTCAAAGTATAAATATGTATCGATAATGTTAGATCCTCGCCCAACCGAGCTTTCAATATTCTATATATATTATAATTTATATTGAATAACTCAGTACTCTCTTCTGTATCGAAAACTCACTCTGTTTAGACTTCAAACCATCACTGGTGGAATCTGCCACACTTCCCAGATGTTTCATCATAATACAAAATATGCATCCAGAACCGGTACAGTGCTTCTACTACCCTGTACCTCGTTCTCGAATCAATACAATGCTTCTAGATAGATTGCCTATTAGTATAGAGTGACTAATCAATTAATTGATTCTAGTGTTATATTCATCATTTGAATTCCTAGAGAATATATATTTTCCTCAAAATATATTATTACTTCAATTTATGGCTTTTCTCAGCAGAATTTCATGAATTAGTAATGAACATTCTCCTTTTAGACACATGGGCCACCACCTGGTATCCCTAAGAAAATGACGTCGGTTCTCATATCAATAATGCTCTAAAGAGTAAAATATGGATTAAAGGGGAGTAATGGAAGGAAGGTGAATAAAAAAATTAGAAAAATGTGGCTAGACCGGCACCGGCCGGTACCCATCTTTTATTATTATTAATGTTTCCTTTTTCTAGGACTTCCTCTTTCTAATAAATTCTCTCTTTTAGTCCTTATTCTATATTTTATCAGATATTGCTTCAAAGATCATATAATACACAAATGAATGGTCCCGCTATCATATTAAAATATTATTATTTTAATATTTGCAAATCTTGGTCATTGCACAAAAAATTCCTACTTGCTCTGCGTATCAAAATTAGGTCTTTCAGTCAAGATCAAACTCTTCTGAAATATACCAAAACATGCTCTGAAGACCAACAAATACAAAAATGGCCCGCGCATGTACCATGACCGGCCATCGTGGTCGGTCCCATTTGCTCCACCTTGGTCGGTTATTCTCCACCTCTTAATCGGTCCCTCTATCTTGGTCGGTCCCTCTTGCACCATCTTGGTCCTCCTCCTAACATTTTTTTCTCCTTCTGCCATATTTGATCTAATGTTCTACGGAGCTTAATTATTGTATATTGATCCAGCTACCAACATTTCAACTAAATAGTTTATGTTTCTCCAATATTTCAATATTTTATCGGCTCAAACTAGTAATATTCATCTACTTATTTCTCTGGCTAGCAATATTCATCAATTTAGCAATGTTGTCCTAACTAGCAATTTATTTAACAATATTGATCTTGTAAATGCAGGGGATACCAAATACACCCAACTTTTTCATTTTATAGGAGTATGTACGTATGTAGTAATTTTTACAATCAAAAGATGCGGAAATGTAAAAAGCACACACACACAAGAATTTTGTTAATGAGGAAACTGCAATAGCAAAAAAAAAAAAAAACGGGACCTCGTCCAGATTGAACACCACACTGTATTAAGCCGCTACACACACTAGCCTACTATCAGACTTCAGACTGGAATGTTGTTGAGACCGAACCCACCCTCCAAGCAATTTAGTTAAACTCGCTCTCCTTGCGTCTCCTGAGCCTCGCAAGGGTTTCCTTCGCTGACGTCCTTTACAGCCTAAGAGTTGTTTCATACGAACGACTTTTGATACAAATCTGCCTCTAACAGATAACCTATTTGATTTCCGTTTAGATCAAAGATCAAGGTGTGGAAATCTGTTTGCAATAGACAAAGCTAGCAAACCTCACGAATCCGGAACTTACGACTCCCAAAGAGCATCCTAGATTCTTAACCACCTCTTAAGAACAATCTTCGAAAGATCAACTAAGATTAGTCTTTAGATATCTATCATGAGGAATCACAAAGTCTGAGACGAAAAGAACTTTGCGATTACTATCTATCTTGCTTGAAAGAGATAACGAAAACCTCAATAACAGAAAAGCAAGATCATGATTCACAAAGTATTGATAGACGCATTTATGTGTCTATTTTCATCTCTTTTGTGTATACTGTTAGTACCCATTTATGTACTAATTTTGGTATTTTATCCCTTTGTAAGTGTTTTTGGAGGAATAGGCTTTTGCGGCAAAATTGGCTCGAAAAGTTGTTAAAGGTACCTGGGAGGACATTTGCTATTCGGACTCTCATTTTGGATAAGGGGTAACCCATTTCCAAGTAGCTGCTAAGCACAGACCAGGACTGGATAGGGGGAGGTCACATTTCTTCACATTTTCAAAAACAGAAAACTGGCGGGAAAATTTTCTTTTCACAGACGGATTTAGGGTTGGATTGTTGATCGATTTTTATGGAGATTAAAGGGCTGAATTTGATTGGGTTTGCACCTATGGACCTAACAGGCGAGGTAAGGGTGTTTGAATGGATCCAAAGTGGCTAGAACTCGAATTGGAGGCGAAAAAAGGTTAAAAATATCACGGTTTATTTTGGGCAAGTTTCTTGGTTTATTTATGGAAAATCACGTGAAGAAGAGGAAGGAAACTCTTCTTAGAGATTTAATTCTATCACAGGAAGAGTTTGGACAGCTTGGATTGACTGAGGCGACGTGCAGCTGATGAGAAAAAAAGGAATTATCGTGACTTGTTTGGGAGGAAAAAATCAAAGATATTCTCGATTTTTCCTTACTCTATTATGTATAAAAGGGTTAGTACGAATCCTAGGAAGGGGAGGAAGACTTTAGGGGAAGTTTAGAACACCACATAGCCGAAAAAATCAACTTGCAGGAAAACGCGTTATGCTGCTGCTGCTGTTGCCGGAGAAGACGAAGAAGAACATACGACCCACATAGAACCGTCGCATACAAGTATCGTAGTTCAACTGCAGCAGCTGAGTATCGTTTACAAATAGTTCCTGCAGTCACAGAAAGCCTTTCAGCAACGATCCAGTCTTCTGTTTTAGACTTTCAGCGACTACAGTGTATTCTTTAACTCTTTTAATCAACTTTTGAGCTATAAATATGTACTTTGAGCAAGTGATTAATATGATGAGCTAAACCACTTAGCCGAGGCGATGGAGGAAGCCATTGTTCCATGAAAAGTGGTATAATTCTATTTTAATTATTTTTGCATTTTTTTATATGATTATTTGCTTCGATTGAGAATTGATTGAATGATTTTTCTTAAACAATTGTGATTTCTCTTGATAGATTATGCTTAGACTTATGTTTTTGATATTCTATGCTTTCGAAATACACTTGTTATTCCAAAAATCTACTTTTGCAAAATATTAGAACACTTTAAACGTAAAGAGTTGCATGAATATTGATTAGATTATATCACTTAATTGGTTAATGGTGGAATCCAGAGTCTCGGTGTTTTCTTATTATTGTTAAAACAACTTTATTTAATTTTCGAAAATCCTTCACAAGCCCGAGTTGAACGAACTCTACTTATCACTTTTTACAACAACTTAAAATTCACATCAAGTATCAAGGTAAAGATAGCCGAACCTGGATTCATGAATCCCCAAAGCGAAGTCTTTTAGTCGTAGACCTAATAATGTTTCTCAGAGGAAACCTATGTCAATAGAGGACAACTCTAGAATCAACTAGGATACAAAGTGTTAGGGAATGATTTTCTCAGTTGAAAGAGAATCTCTATTTATATTTTCAAAGACTAGTGGTTGCTTAGAATTCAATCTAAGATAACTTGATAATCAAGCAAAAACTTTAGGTCTTCAAAATACAATAGAAGAGTATACACATAGGTTCGGTTACGGAACCGTGTATAATGATTGTTCGGTTTGGCAAGTTAGCCAAAGAACTAAAAGTTATATGATGTTTAACTAAGCACCTAAAAAATTAATCATGATACACAAACATAAGTGTTTAAGTGATCAACGAAGTCTTCGAAGTGTTTAATAGCGTTCTAGCAATGTTAAACATATTAAAATAATAAGTCTTTAAACATATGCTAAACAGTGTCAGGATAGTTGGTACAACGGTTCGTGAAACAGAAGGCTTGTTCACGAGCCAGGGTGTCATTATTCATGAACCGGGTTCCCCAACCTTACTAGACTACTGAACTTAGTTGACCACAGTTCTTGAACTGGGTTCATCAACTGCTAGCCTATTTATCCAACTTAAAAATTCAGTTCACCATGGTTCGTCGACCGGGTTCGTGAACTATACCCATCTGAACTTGTGGTTTGCGAACTGGTTCACTAACCTTCTTCTATTTCTGCAACTCATGATATAGAAGTTCTCCAAATGTCTTCGTCGATCTTCATTCTTCAAGGGTTATCTCTGATACTCAACTACAATTTTAACCTATCAGAAACTTGACTTAGTAGACTAGAAATCAAGATCTAGTTTTGATCACCTAACATTGACAGCAAGCTTGAGATAGAAAAACTTATGGGTTCAACCGAGTAATGCTCTAGCAATCTCCCCCTTTGTCAATTTTAGTGACAAAACTACTCAATACATATGGATAAAATAAATAAACTTCTCAGCTCAATCCACTATTCTTGATTTTCTTGGTTCTTAAACACACGTCTTGAATTCTTCATACTTCAAGTTCTTCTAATAATCTGCATGTGTTCATCCAGCACTTTGTTGAAGATCCCTTGCGATAACATCTTATGAGAATACTCATAAAGATCTTTTATGGAATGAGGTAAATACACTCTAGTTATTAGTCGTTATACAAAACATTTTATTGTTACCTTCCTCAAAATTTAATTGCACCACAATTTTGAAGCAATACTACAATGATATGTTCTCCCCCTTAGTCAATACATACTACTTTTGCAAAATAGATAAAACCTATAGATAAATAATTCAGTCCCCCTAACATGATGCTCTGAAAGCAATATGTAATGTGGTAAGACTAGAAATAACCCATGCTGTAACGGCACGACATGAGGCTAGCATAGAGTTATAGTAAATATTTAATAAAAACATATAGAAAAAGAGTAATTCGACATTATTTAATTAATGATTATATTTGATTAGGTTTCAAAATTTTGTTAGGCTGAATTCCATGTATAAGAACTCACGAACCTGGAAGTTGGATATAAATAATTTTTAAAGTTGGTTTAAAGTGCAGTTGATTTAAGAGTAATTACTGAAATTAAATCTTGCTTGTCAAATTGTTTTATTGTGTTATACTTGGTATCACCGGGGCCTTACGGCCCCGGCTCAACCTATGGTTAGTTTTATGCGTCATGTGATCTTCGGTATCCGACATAAGATTTCTAGTTTGGTAAGTTCCGTGAAAATATTTTAAAATATCAACCATATGCTTCTTTATCCAGGTATTTCCACTGATATAGTCCGGTTTATGTTATCTGGATATCACCATTGGTGATTTCATAAAATAAAAAATCCTTGTTATCTTGTTTATTTGTTGATTCCATGATAATTAAATGGTGATGATGGACTAAACGTGAACATCACCTGTGGAAGTTGGCAGTCAAAGTATAATATGGCTTAGGCGGATGATGTTGGGCATTTTTATCTAACAAATTAGAACATGCAAGCTTAAGCGTGGTTTGAAAGAGATAAGTCTAAATTCTAATAAAGCAATCTAGGAAATCTATTACGAAGAACAAACGGCCTGATATGGATAAGAATCTAAATTACCAAAACAATAATAAGGTAAATGAAACTTAGTAAAACCTTACAACAAACTGAAGGTCGAAATCTGATCGACTCATGTCTAAGAATTTTTGCAGATAAATCTGAATTAACCTATTTTTCAAATTTAGGCAATAAAGTAAAATACATTGATTTTAATCGAGGATGAAAAATAGGTTTTAAAAAGGGATACTGGCGAATATACCTCTAATCTTTGTTTAATGGATGAAATTGTTTCTTATATAGATAATTATAATATTGGAATCGTGATCTAGCTGAACCTCTTTCAATGCAGAATCATGAGAGAGATTTAAGGAAAAAATTATAATATTGTAGATAATTAGATGAATAATGCAAAATCTATCGGAGTTGTTCAACAATTGTTAATGTCTTTTGACTCAACCAAAAACCTGGTGAACCACACAATAATATGACAAATATAATCTGGAGTTATAGCATTCCTTCGCCAGAAATGTAAATTGACTAAGATAACAAAAAAAATATATATTCATCAAGAACTACACCCAAAAGTGAATAAATATGTTTTTGACCCGTCCAGAAAATTTAATATTTAAGGTTTCAGATTATGTAGTTCATACATTTGTTGGTTCATTATTTTTAGTACTCAAAACTTTTTTTTTAATCTTTAAAATCAAACTTCTGAAGTTATACAACAATAATGAACCAACGTACAACATGTTATACATTCATGTGTTTGTTCAAAAAAGAAATTATATTCTCAACTGCTAAAGATTATTCAACAACTAACACATAAAAAAGAGTTACAAAGAAACTAATCGTATAAGATCATTCACCAAATTATATAGAATATGAGATATCCTATTTTTTATTTGTCATATTTTTACCAACAGGTAAATACATTCCTTCGCTTACAAATTTACCAAAAAAACAACATTTACGTCACTTCATCAACACATCAATCAATAACATTGGGAAAATCAGGATTAACGAATTTCGTTGCTTATTCTTCTAAGGTATTCGCAGAAAATTTCACAAAGAATATACCTCTTCTATTACCATTATATGACATGAGCAAGTTTTTTAGGTATTTCAAATCTAGTTCATGTATTGATACTTTGGATTGCTCTAACTTTGTTGGTCTTTTTTGACCTTTGCTAACTCGACTCTCTTCCCTTTTTTATCAACTTCATGTTTCTGATTTTTTTATATCTTATTTTCCTTTTTATTTATTTATAGTAAACTCTGAATTATGAATCTTAGTTTATTTTTTTTGTGTTGCATATAATGTTCTTCGACTCTAAACACCCAGTTAAATATCTTAAGTTTAAAGAGATTAGGAACAAAATCTGCACTTTCACAATGTAAAAGTAAACGCTAGTGCTAGGGTATATAAATTCAATAATAGTATTTTACCTAGCCAAGAATATACATTCATGAAAGTAAAAAAAATAAAAAATAAAAATAAATTCATTGAAAACAACTCTCAAAAGTGAATGAATGTGTTACCGCCTATGATTCTTAAGGTTAATGGCATAAGGTTAATCCATATGTATTTATTACACTGCCTACGACCGGGGATCAACCTCTATCGATATGTTTATGTTGTTTGGTCAGCGGGTCTGTTATCCTTCTACAATACAGTGGCTCTCACAGAACCAGTATTTAAATAGCCAAGTTATAGCATCGTGTTTAGTTAGCCGGGACCTAAGGCCACGACTGTTAGGAATACAGTCCTGGTGATTTGTTAGTTGGGTCAAATTAGCCGGATTCTACAGCCCCGGATCAGAAAATCTTGGGTCCAATGTAGTCTCCATACTAAATTAGTTGTAATTTGGTTGAAATTAAGAGGTAGTTAGCCGGGTCATAAAAGTCGGGACCTAAGGCCACGGTTGTTAGGAATACAGTCCTGGTGATTTGTTATTTGGGTCAAATTAGCCGGATTTTATGGCCCCCGGATTAGAAAATCTTGGGTCCAATGTAGTCTCCATACTAAAATTAGTTGTAATTTGGTTGAAATCTAGAGGTAAGAGTATAAGTTAGCCGAGACCTCCATCCTCGGGGGACGTTTACTTCAGTAAAAATGTTGAAGAACCCAAGGCCAAGACTTTTCTTTATGGATGCTGATCGAGTATTCTCAAGACGTGCTTGATGCTTTCTGCATTCTGGAAACCTTTATTTAAGATTGGGATGAAGAACATTCATTAGAAGTAATACATCATATACTTCTTCAAGGTATCCCTGCAATATGTCCCTTATAAGTTCCGTAGTTGAGAGGCCTATCCCAACCAAGACAGCCTACTGATATCCAATGATCGTCCTCATTTAATTTACTTCCAATTTTTTCTGATTCAACTTTCTAATAAAATTAAAAACCACAACCTCTAATAACATTGAAAGCTGGTCACAATCATTAACCTAGAAGTTAGTTTCTTTGTGTCTGTGTACCAATGTGGTACATATGAATTAATGATTCTATGGCATGAACACGATAATCATTGTTAAGAAGAAAAAAATTATGAAATATAAAAACATGCGGCTATCTATGGTTTTGTTTTACATCACTTTTTTTCTTTCCGAACACGACGTATATGGGGATAGACCTGACGTGAATCGAACACGTAACCTTCTGACATGGAGTCAGACGCGCTACCATTGCGCCACAGATCTACAGTTTGAAATACTTTACTTGGTATGGGACAAAAACAGAATTTACCTTCGGTGCTAGTCTTTTCCATATAAACAACAAAACTACAAGAATGGAAAACTATACTTTATGCAGTAATAATTGTATTGCAGCTGTATAATTGTATAATTTAGTCTAAAATAATAGCAAAAAAAAATTTATGCAGTAGTAGAAGACAACAACAAAAATCGTTTCACTAACTTAAAAATATTAGCCAAATCTTTGGAATGATTCCAATTATGCAAAAATCAGGAAAATAACAAATGATAATAGCACACATAATGATATCTAACATAATCGAAACCCATAATTAAATGGGTCTGAAACAACATTAAGTTCAGTTCGCCAGTTAAACTAATATCATGAACAGATACAATTACTCGAAGGTTCAACACAAAACACATACCGCATTCCTTGTAAAGGAAACTAAGTATGGCTTTGAAAGCATATAAAATGATCAGAGGTCGAGCCTATTACGCTATAACCACGTCAGTAGTAATACCCGTCAGAAGTGATAACCATATCATCGTTAGTATTGGTAAAATTGGCATGTTTAAGTTCTTGGAAAACAACTTCTCTACAGATTAACACGCCCTATAACAAACGGAGAAGAAAGCTTACTATTGCTTTCTTTCTGGTAATGAAAAAATTAACAGTGTCTCCAAATGCCTTCTAGTAATACCAAATGTCGTTATCAACAGGTTCGACATAATAAGGTATGGTTTGATTCCTTCACAGCTTGTTGCAATCTCATGAATAGGTAACCTATCAAAAATGAAAAATCATATCTGTAAACAATGTTCAATACTTAACTAAATAATATGCAACCGAAGAATCCTTTAGTTCATCAATCCAACTAAAATGAACCGAAAAATCTTTCTGATAATAAGTATCATTGTGCAAAATAAAAATCACCCCCAACTTAAACTGCTCAAAGCTAAAAAATCATGAAGATGTGATATTTCTATAGACAACATAGGATAGATTTTCCATTTAGTGTCAAGATGTTACTTACAGTCTTCGGGAAGCGACACTTGGTCATCTTTCACTTTTTTTGGAGCTGTAAAGAGGCTAGAGAATGCTGGAGATTATTGTCGACGATTTTAAAGTTGTCTTCTCATGAGCACTTGAAATATGTCTTACAATATAGCAACAGGGAGAAGTAAAGAGCTAAATGAATCTTGAAATCTAAACTGCAGAGCTGAATTTCAGAAAGCTCCAAATTCTTTTCAATATAACATAAAAAAGTTGTATTAAACCATATTAAAACAAAGGTGCATCTAAGGGTTCAAGTTGGTGCAGGGGAGTCAACAGAGTCTTTGCTTCTCCATTCGGTGAATTTTTCATTCACGGACTAGTTGGTGGGTTGAGCATCCATAAGATGAAGGTTTACTAGGAGTTCAACCCGAATTCTCCTGAACAGTATGACTTTACTGTGAACTGGCTTTGTCAGTGAATCGACGTTGTTATGGCAGATAACAGCAGTGGTCTTCATTCTGGATGTGATTGGTGAAGAGAGGAAGTTCCTCAGTCGTGCAGGGGATTGTGATGTAGAGAGGTCCCTTTGATGAAGTTTCATGGAATCACATCAGGTTGCAATAACTTGTTATGTGGACAACATTTATTGAAATAGATTTGAATCGATCTCTCCAATAAGATCAAGTCCCCAGTGTATGTTGAAGAAGTTTGTGCCATATATGGATGAATGATGTTGCATCTGCTTTAGAAGTCTTATCGTGGGATAATGAAGACTTATTGATTGTAGTTCAGTTTCACTTTGATCATGCTGGTGTTGAATCAGTGTGTCATCGTCAAGATATTTGTGCTGAAACCAGATACGTCATTATCGAAGGTGTACTCTTTGATTGGGAGTATAATTTGAAGGATTCTTATATGGTATCTAACTTGTATTTGTTGCACATGTCCATAGGATCGGTTCCCAATAACTAAAAATGTGTTTCAAATGTTCATAGGATCGGTTCCCAATAACTAGAAACTTACTGCACCTCTTACAAGGATCGATTCCCCTTTTGTGATTGGTTGCACCTCTTACTAGGATCGGCTCCCCTTTGCCTAGAGTTGGTCATACCAATAACACTAAATCGATCATACCATCTCAGGTGATTACTTAAGATCGGTTTCACTAATAAAAGTCATACCAATACAAAAGTCAGGTCTTGTGAATAGTTTTACCAAGAACATAAGCAAGTCATGAGCGGTTATACTAATCACACATATTGGTAGTTCAAAAGATTTGCAATGAATAACAATACCAATAAGCCTTGCGATTTCCCTTTCGATTCACAAAACAAGTTCATGAATTTACTTCCTTTAAACGAATGTAAAACATTGTTTCCTAGGATGAAATCTTCACCTCATACCCATACATAATCACGATAGCATTCAAACGATTATGTCGATGTCTTATATACGAAGTTTAAAAGATAAGCGTTATACTTCGTATTGTATTCCTTAATACTACGTCTAACTAGAGTATAATCATTCATAGCTTCGCAGTTATGTTTTCAATATGCACGACTTGAAAGATACGTTAGGGAATGAAACAGTTCAAGTCAAATATTACTAACCTCAAGAGGAAGGATGATGTCGTCGTTGTAGCTCCTTACTTCTTCACATTCTTCAAGTCTTCACGTAATACTTGTAATGTCTCATATCCTAATACTTTCAAGCTAACCTATATGAAGTTAACTCTAGTATATAATCAAGCGACTCTTTAAATGAGTTTTGATTCACTAAAATATGACAACCAAACTTGACATACCAACGCTTGGTGGGTTCAGCCGAGCTATGCTCTAACAATCTCCCCCTTTGTCAATTTTAGTGACAAAACTCTTACATCATATGGATAAACAAATTACAAGAATTCATTACACATACGCTTGATTCCCAAATTCAACAGCACAATAACCTGTATACATTCAATCCATAAATGCCGCTGTTGACATTATAATAACAAAGCTAATACTCCCCCTAAAGGTAAGATAAGTAGATTTTCAATCCGCACGTCTTTGTTATTTCCATCATCATATGATATGTTACTCCCCCTTAGTCTATGCTTTACTGTTTCGTTAGATATAACGTTTAAGCACCATTGTCCTTTTCCTTAGTGATACCAAATCAATACCAATTAATATCAATATCACTTGTTTACTCCATATATTTCTCCCCCTTTTTGTCACAAAATGACAAAGGTACGAGCAAATAAAATAACAAATTGAAAGGATCTTACAAATCTTACAAAGAGACTTGCAACCTATAAGAGTTAAGCACGAGGGTTCCACACACCATTTTTGATAACCAATATCAAAACCGAAACTACAAAGTAATTTTGTTTTGATATGTTACCAAGGAAACAATTGCCCAAAGAAATTTTCCCTAGTAGTGTAGCAAACCAAAAATTGACTAAGCACCTTATTTCCTTTGCTAAAACGATTGCACAAATACAATCGCTTGTTCGATAAGACCAAAATAAAGATGACTCTATTTTTCTCATCAGGCTCTAATTATCCATATAACTTAGACCTTTCACTTTTAAACAAGACAAGTACTAGGTTAGTTAACTAGCATTTCTTGTTAAGGCATTCGATTAGACTTGAATAACCGAAACCTCCACTTTGATAAGTCTAACTAAGATCAAAATTAACTTAGTTTCTCTTATCCGGAATCAAATTGGACTAAACAATTCATCCCGAAAACCTTTTCTTTTGTTAAGCCATAAACAATTCATACAAACCAAATAAATTAGCTTGCATAATTATTTACCTCAACCGGAAGCAATTGAAACAACATAGACATTAAAGCACTGCAATTGCACCGAAATTTTGTAAGCCTAAACGATTGATACCAAAAAATAAAGCAAGATAACAATAGTTTTTCTTAACCGGAAACAATTGAATCACATACACATCCATACACAAATAATGGAATAAACATCAATTGTACCGAAATTTTGTTAAGTAAAAGAAATAAATATTATGCAATAAAATCAGGCTTTTCTTAAACAGGAAAACGATTAACTAAGAAATTCATTACCTCAAATTCCGCATCCTCTTCACCCTAGAAAGATATATCATTAAGCGCCAGTTCAAGATAGAACCCATTAATGTTGTCATCCTCTCGCAAAACAAAAGAACAACAACAAAGACCAACCTTTACCAGAGAAAGGTTGAAAACCGGTTTTAACTAATGCAATGCAAAAGTTGAAACCTCGAAACACATATTCTTTTATGCTAAACCAAACGATTCAACATATTGTGACTTTTTCACATATTGTTTCAATCAGAACCCCTCATGATCCTTTGATAAAGCCTACCAACATGGGCTAGAACTTAATCCTGCTAAACCAAAAAGTCACCCAAACCATAAGGGTTCACACATATGAGATCGAATAATAAGGTAATGAAACCGAAATCAAACATCCCATAACATACATAGCAAAAATATAAAGCATTCAAGCACCGGCTATATAATAAAAAACTATCACAAGAAAAATTATAAACTAATAATTTTATTCATAAACAAGATAGTTTTTATTCATAATAGACCCTATACAATTATTGAAAGAAATCAAAAACTGATGTCCATTTTCTTTGCAACTCAATCCTTCATATCAGTGCTAAAGGAAGGCAGATTATTACTTTCATTCTCCAACTTGTGAATTTCTTCAAGTAGATAACCTTGTTGCTTAACCAGAATTTCTTGCAGCTGATAAATTTTCGTGAAGGATTCTGCAAGAGCATGTATTTCTGTCTTTGATTGAACACAGAAGTGTGTCAATGCTTCAATACACTGATCTTTCTTCAACATATTCTCTCTTTCCTTCTTGCTAAGCCAATCTCTCTTTTTGATTTTACTCTTAACATCAAGAGAAGATGTAGACTTATTCTTAAGTTGATCTTTCTGATCTAGCATCTTATCAAGAGAAGATGTTGGATCCAGACTCATGGTTCGGACAAGGAATGGCCAAAGAAGGAGAAGGATCTTTTTATAATTTTCATACTTCCGAAAATATAATATTCCTATAAATACGAATATCTCAAATATTTTCAATTACTAGATTTTATTCCCATAATCTACACATAAGTGCCTTGATTTTTCTTCTTCCTCACTCAAAGATTTGGCACACGTGGTGAGAAAAGAATTCTAATACCGATCAGTTGGTATTAGTATGAGATTTACTCTCATTATGGAATTTTGAACAACCAGAGTGTTCTTGATCTAGTATAGTATGAAAGGATCTCCTTTTGTTACCTCGAACTAACGAAGTATCTTGAGATTGATAGGAGTTGCATATGCAACTTTTAGCAATTCTGTTTTTGAGACAGTTTCTGCATCTTGTCTTATTTTTCCCTTTACCATTAGATGATTTAATAACATTGGAAGACATATCCATTTTTAGAATGGGTAAATCACTAATAGAGGAGGAAGAAATAAGATTGACAACTAATGTAATATTAGTTGTTTCCTCTTCTTCAGAATAATAAGAATCAGAGCTCTCATATAGAGTTACATCCACAGCCTTGCTTCCAGTGTATTTCTTAAGATTGGGACAGTCTTTAGCAATATGACCAAACCCTTTACACTTAAAGCAATGCGGCTGATATTCATCATCTTCTTCATGATCCTTTTTGACATGAACTCGATCATGTGGACGAGAAGATCAATTAGTATCCTTTATGAATCTCTTATTTCTTTTCTTTAAGAGATCTCGAAACTGTCTAGTAATCAATGATAATGATTGGTCAATTTCATCATCAGAATTTTCTGCAATCTGTTCAGCTGAATCATCCATCTGTCTATTCCTCTCCATTGGAGCTTTCAGAACTTTTGCAGCTTTAAAAGCGATTCCTTTTGTTTGAATAGAATGTGATTCATGATCAAAGATCTTTAACTTTCCAACGAGTGTGCTTCGTGAGAGAGTTGAAAGATCATTTGCTTCTATGATTGCATTCTTCTTAGAATCATATCTAGATGGCAACGATCTGAGAATTTTGCACAATATATCTTTTTCAGAAATAGTATTTCCAAGAGAGAAAGAAGCATTAATTATCTCAGAGAGTTTAAGATGAAACTCTTCAAAAGTGTCGTTGTCATCCATTCAAAGGTTTTCCCAATTGGACGTAAGAGTTTGAAGTCTAGCTTCGTTCTCTGAAGTGTTTCCTTCGAATACGATCTGAAGATTATCCCAAGTGATGTGATTTGTAATTGTAGTAAAAATGATTCGAACTCTAAGACTTGTGAAGGATTTTTTTTAGACTTAAATTAAATTAAATAACTCAAATAAAATTGTATCAAATTATAAAAAGACACCGAGACTTTGGATTCCACCATTGACCAATTAAGTGATACAATCTAATCAATATTCATGCAATTCTTGCTTTTAAAGTGATTCTAATTTATTGCCTCTAATAGATTTTTGAAGTAACAATTGTAAACATCAAGCATGAAACATCAAAAGTTTTAAAACCTAGCATTTTCCATCAAAACAATTCACAACTACTCAATAAAAATCAATTTTCCAATATTAGTTCTATGCAAATAATCATGTAAAAGATTGCAAAAATAATTAAAATAGAAATATACCACTTTTCATGGAACAATGGCTTCCTCCATTGCCTCGGCTAAGGGGTTTAGCTCCTCATATTAGAAATATGCTCAAAAGTTGATTTCATTGATCAAATAAGGTGTTTTTATTAGAAAGGACGAGTTATAGTTACAGAAAGCTTGTTGTAAGGAAGGTAATGGTCGCTGAAAGTATTAAGCAAAGACAGTCAAAAACGATAACAGCTTTTTGTAGTTGAATATAAGACTGCTTCTGCGACGGTTCGTTGTGGGTCGAAGTTCTTCGTGTTCTTTGCGACTGTTCTGTGTGCGTCTTATGTTCTTCGTGTTCTTCAGCTCCGCACCAGCAGAAAACAGCAGCAGGTAGCTTTCTGTTCATCTTGATTTCTCACTCCTAATCCCTTCTCCGCCCCCCAAACTCTCGACACCCCTTCTATATGACCCAACCAATCTATTTATATCAAAAAGAGCGATTAAATCTCTCCAAAATCTTCCGAAATCTCTTTCTTTCTCTTTACGGCAAAGTTGCGGCAATTTCTTGTTTTAGAATTTCCACGCATATCTGGGCTTTCCTTTTGATTCTAAACTCTTCCTTAGATATATATTAAGCTTTGGGAAGAAAATCTTGCCTTTAATCTCTCTAAAATTTCCTAAAATCGGTCACACACGTGACTTTCCATATTTTTCTGTTGAGATCAAAACCCGTCGATTGAGCCCAGTTTAATCGATTTTAACATACATGTTAGATTCCTAGACCCATAAGGAGTCTACCCTATGAAAATCAGAGGTTTAATCGACCTTAAACTCCTCCAAATCACTACCACCAAAACTGCCAGAAAACAACCTTCACGTTTTTGGTTTCCTGCCCAAATTCAGAATTTGAACGTGAAGGGGAAAGGTTACCCCTTATCCAATGGTCTCCCCTTATCCGTTGCTGGAGTCCGCATAACACTCGTCCCTTGGGTTGCATTTATCAACTTTTCGAGCCAATTTCGCCGCAAAAGCTTATTTCTCCAAAAAACACCTACAAAGAGATAAAATACCAAAATAAGTACAAAAATGGGTACTAACATTATACACAATAGAGATGAAAATAGACACATAAATGCGTCTATCACCAAGCTTCTTTCGAAGTTTGACATGTTGATACATGATGTTGCAGATTACGGCTTACAACATGTATTATATCATTCAAACCATCTGAATTCTGCTTTGCAAGAGCCTTTTCTTAGTTTGAAAAATCTACTAAGCGTTTAAACTCAGTTTCCGAATTTTCTATCTTTGGATGAATATAACCATCGACGACTAATAGCCATGTATTAAAGTCTCGTGATTGAAGAAAAGATCTCATAGCAGATTTCCACCATAGATAGTTTGTTCCGTCAAATATTGGCGGTATGTTAATTAAAGTCGATTCATGAGAGCTCGAGTTCATTCTTATAGGATAGATCGCATCAAACACAGATTGTTAAATATTTTTGTGTTTGCCTGCTCTGATACCAATTGAAAAGACGAGGGTACCCAAATATACCTCAATCTAAAACTTTTCCACCTATAAGTTCTTTCTCCGAAAGTGATTGTCTATAGACCGAGTCGAGACAATACAACTAATCGGTTCACACTTCGTGTGATCGTCTATGGATACGAGATCGAGACAATACGACAACAATATAACTTGCGTGATTGACTATGGATACAAGATCGAGACAATACAACAACGAAGTATGTTTACGTGATAAATGGTTCGGACTTAACCAAACACAATGGGATTACTATCAAGTAAATAGGAATTAATGTTTGTGTATTTTACTTCTAATTACAATAAAAAAATTATAATTGCGGAAATAGAAAAGTAAAAGACACGGCAAGATTTTGTTAACGGGGAAACCGCAAATGCAGAAAAACCCAGGGACCTTGTCCAGAATTGAATACTCTCAGGATTAAGCCGCTATACAAAATCAAACCAACTTCGTATAGTTGAGACCAAGCAACTAAACCTATAGTTCACCTAGTTCCGTCTGTATCCCTGCGCCTCAAACTAGCAATAAGTCACGCACTTGGAACAATTCCTTTGGTTCGTATTCCAAACAGTAAAGGAATAACAAATCTGTTTGGTAACAACTCTTTTCAACCAAGTGATATAAGTTCGACAAAAGGCTCTTCCGTTTATCCCAATAAACTCCTTTGTCAGGTCCTTAGATCTATCCAATAACAACTACCAAAGTATTGTCCAAATTTTGCAATCAATACTTTTAATTACAAAGAATTGTATTGATGACGATCTACTCAACTAATCAATCCAATCTATCACAAGGATAAACCGATTATAGTTGGATCCTCTTTAACCAAAACAAGTATTGTGCATACCAAAGATTATGAACCCAAATCAGAAATCTTATTCGTCTTCAAATCTTATTAGATCTTCAATAAACACCTGCACACAATAAACTTGAATCTCTTGTGATCAATCACACACAGAACGGAGTCTGTTAACAATGGATTATCACAAGACGTCTTTAGATCTACAAACAGTCTAAAGATCCCCGTCGAAACTTCGATCTAGTTTGAGTGAATCTTATATCAGAAGAGAAGATTCTCAAGCATAAACAAACTAGGTGCAATCAAAGTTCAACAACCATTAGTCAATCAAATCAATCGAAAACTAATAATAAACCGTAATTATCTAGTTTCCCACCAACGGTACTAATAGAGCTTCTCAATCCCAAAGAAGTCTTTAAACTAAGCGGCCGTAAGAGATTTCGCCTAATTAGGTTACTTTCCTCTCCGAATAGGCGGCTCCACCAGTAACAACACAACTAGGTAGTTTCGCTGGCTCTGAGGATTAGTTTGCTCGAAATGCAAACTTTGATATTTATAGACCAAGGAAGTTTGGACACCAAGGAATTTCCAAAACCGAAAATATTCTCAAGATATGTAATATATTTCCAAATTCGGTTTCCATAATTCCTGGAAATGCTTTGTCCAAATGTTGACCGAAATCTCTTAGAAAATCTCCAATTAGTAAATTCACATTACTAATTTTTATTTTTCAAATATAAAATTAAAAACCTTAATTAAAAGTTTCTCAATTTATTTTCGATCCGGGATTCTCCTTTAGCTATTAAGGAATATCTTTGAACAATAAAAGATAAGCGTTACTGCACATGTTCAAAGTATGTCGACATCTTTACTTTGTAAGTCCTCTTTCATACTTACAATCTTGGAATCGATTTGCCGTACTTCCAAACAAGTTTAGAATTGGTTCATCTGACTTCCAAGAACTATGTGATTGATTATCCTATCAAATCACCAAACATGGGTTTCACGGTTCTACCAAAACAAGTTTCGGTTCTACCTTCCATGTGGGTACTAGAATTAGTCACGCTAGTTACCAAAACTTGGTTGATTAGGTACTAGGATCGGTTCCCACATATATATGGTATCTAACTTGTATTTGTTGCACATGTCCATAGGATCGGTTCCCAATAACTAAAAATGTGTTTCACATGTTCATAGGATCGGTTCCCAATAACTAGAAACTTGCTGCACCTCTTATAAGGATCGATTCCCCTTTTGTGATCGGTTGCACCTCTTACTAGGATCGGTTCCCCTTTTCCTAGAGTTGGTCATACCAATAGCACTAAATCGATCATACCATCTCAGGTGATTACTTAAGATCGGTTTCACTAATAAAAGTCATACCAATACAAAAGTCAGGCCCTGTGAATAGTTTTACTAAGAACATAAGCAAGTCATGAGCGGTTATACTAATCACACATATTGGTAGTTCAAAAGATTTGCAATGAATAACAATACCAATAATCTTTGCGATTTCCCTTTCGATTCATAAAACAAGTTCATGAATTTACTTCCTTTAAACGAATGTAAAACATTGTTTCCTAGGACGAAATCTTCACCCATACCCATACATAATCACAATAGCATTCATACGATTATGTCGATGTCTTATATACGAAGTTCAAAAGATAAGCGTTATACTTCGTATTGTATTCCTTAATACTATGTCTAACTAGAGTACAATCATTCACAGCTTCGCAGTTATGTTTTCAATATGCACGACTTGAAAGATACGTTAGGGAATGAAACAGTTCAAGTCAAATATTACTAACCTCAAGTGGAAGGATGATGTCGTCGTTGTAGCTCCTCACTTCTTCACATTCTTCAAGTCTTCACGTAATACTTGTAATGTCTCATATCCTAATACTTTCAAGATAACCTATACGAAGTTGACTCTAGTATATAATCAAGCGACTCTTTAAATGAGTTTTGATTCACTAAAATATGACAACCAAACTTGACATACCAACGCTTGGTGGGTTCAACCGAGCTATGCTCTAACAGTGGATACTCCTGCAAGGCTATGGAGAAACGCCCAAAGTGTTCTTTGCGATGCTTGGACATCATCTCAGTAATGAATGTCTCAGTGCTCGATTCGGAGAAATGTCAGATTCAACCACTTGGTAAAATACTAATGCGGTGAAGCTACCATTCATACCGTCTTGCAATAGCAGGGTTACTAGCAGAATTGAGTCTCCATGCTAGGATAGCATGTGAGGAAATAAATTACATAGACATGGGAGGAATGAGACTTGCCCGAGTGTTGAACCTCTTGATGAACGTCTATGCATATTTTGAACGTTCTTGTTTCAACTTCGTCAAAGTTCAAAATTCCTCCAAGTGCTCAGATGATGGAACATCCGCTAAATCTCCTGGATTAGAACTTTCTTTATTGGAGAGATGTGCAACCAAAAACGCTTTGTTAGTAGCCATCTTTTCAACGTAGATCCATGCTCGTCCGAGGATCGCGTCATATCTTGGATCTTCTGGATAATGTGAAACCTGTTCTCTGTCCAGGTCGAACATATTTTCACCTTGACAGTGATGTATCCATAAGCATCTCTGAGCGTTCCTTCATGGTCTCTGATTGAAATGGTAGCATGAGTAGCTTCTTGTCGAGTGATGCCATCCGCTCTGAGGGTTTTCAGGGAACAATGTTGATAGTGCCAGCATCAATCAACGTTTTCCCAAATTCGGTTCTTTGGAGATTGACTGTTGTAAGCAGTCCCCAGTCGTACATCTCTTTGTCTGTGGCTGGAGGCTCAGGAAGTATTTCCGGAATGGACTTGCTGAAACAATGTGATTCAGTGCTATGAACATGTCTTTCCTTTTTTCTTTAGACAGATAGAGCAATTCACGTATATGTTCGACCAACGATTGAACTGCTTCTTTGACTGGTTGTTCAGAGAGTGTAAAGGTTCTAATTAGGAGAGGATTCTTGTGCACTCCTTCAGTCCCCAGTTCTCTTCTGAATCGGTCTTCTCTTTTAATATGTGTTTAAAAATTCTGCAGTTACTTGTTGGATGATTGACAAACCTATGAAAGCGGCAGTAGCGCGGATTCTCCATTTCCTCCTCTATTGGCTCTCTCCTAACAGGAGGCAGTTTGATCGCACCATCTTGGATCTAGAGTTCCAATATCTCGATCACCTCTTCAATGGGGAAAGGAAAGTTTTGTTATACCTGGTCATTCTGCTGACGCTGAGTCGGTGCTTGTGCGTTTCGAGTTTGGTTGTCCTTCCTTAATGCTTTTGTAGGATAGGATGCTGGAGGAACGTTCTTATGCTGCTGCACTTCGGCTTTCCTCTTGCTGCCTTCAGCAACATTCATGTAAGGTTGGAGATTGTACTACTTATTGATCAGGCGCCTGGCACTGCCTCGAGTTTCTCGCGGTTCCTCGACTTTTGTAGCTCTTGTTCTTTCCAATAAGGACGGAGCAGTAGTTGCTGATCGCTTGGCTGCTTCATGAAGTTTTGAGAAAGTATGGAACCGGAGATTTTCCAGCAAGGCTCTGTAGACCGGGATCATTCCGTTGATACACAAGTCCACCAGTTGTTGTTCAGTGACATTCGGGTCATGACAATCCAGAGCTTGGACTCTGAACCTTTTCACATAGTCGTTTGGATGTTCATCGTTCTTCTTAGACATTCTTCCCAAAGCAGAGAGAGTAATCTGAGTATTTCCGGTAAAATGAATTAACCATTTCTCCTCAATTAGTGATTCTCCCTGGTGCGATGTTGTTGTACCATGTATATGCTCGACCCGTCAGAGACTTTGAGAACTCCTTCAAACAGACTACATGGCTGTGTTCATGTTCTCCTAATGCTTCCAGGAATTGAGAAACATGTTCTCGGGCATTCCCTGTTCCATTGTAAAGTGTGAACGTTGGAGAAGTATAGCCTTTCGGGAGAGGGATCCTCTGTGTAGCAGCAGGATATGGAGGTTGGTGACGGTGGACAGATGATGTCTTGTCTTTTCCTTGAGCCTCAAAAAAGCGTTCCAGATCTTCACGAGTGATGAAACCTGTAGATTCCTTCGATGGCGGGTTATCTGCAGCTTTGCGGACTTCATCATCATCCACCACATGAATTGGAGAGATTTCGGGATCAGCAGCAGAAGATGTTTCTTTGGTTTTTCCTTTCTTCTGAGTTTTCTCTGACATCTTGTCCATGAGAGTTTTGAGATAAGTGCATAACTCCTTCTGAGTGGTAGCCATATCAATCTGATTTTTGGCAAGATTCTCTTGCACCTTCATGAGATCATCTATGGTAGGCGGATTTTCTCTGATTTCTTCGGGAGACCGGCCGAAAAGAGGATTGATTTCGATATTGGTTTGAGGAGGTGTGTTATCACCAGCACCGTTGTTGGAAGCAGGAGTAGTTTCTGGAGTACCACCACTATTGCTAGTGCTAGCATTGTTTGGGTTGGGATTTATAACTGAACCTGACCTAAGATCAACCATTTTGTTAAAATTTGAGATTGCAACCGAGAGATTAATCTCTCACTGTGGTCGCCAATCTGTTGATGGGGAAAAATGATTTGATGATTTTCAAGGAAGTGGAGAGACAACCATGCGGATGGAGGCTCCTTAACCAAGCAAACTGCCTAACCTCAAACAGATGCACTGCACGGGAGCGCTTTGAGTTCGAGAGATCAATCTGTAGGACTCGGTCCTAAACCAAGACAATGGCCGTTCCAGAGTCAATTCGGTTACAAAGAGGGAAGAGGGTTGATCTGTAGAAGGGAAGCTGAGAAGTCTGTGAGATCAATGATGATCAAGGATTGTGGATGTGTTTAAGGTTTCTACAAGTTTTCTGTGAACTGTTGAGTTCGAATAAGTTCTGGTCGATTGATTAAATTCTTGAGAGTGATTGCTCGGATCAGAATTTTTCTTCGACGAACGTTGTCTTTTTTCAATCGTGGATTTAGAGACTTATTTATATTGCTAGAACGTGGACACATTGATCTCCAGTAAGTGTGACGAATGTTTGAGTGAAAGAGTGGGAAAGTGGGAGATCATGGTTTAACCAGTTCCATGTCGTGCGGAGACTGAGTTGATCGTCCACCCACTACTTTGCTAACTTTCTCAACCGATTGCATGACTTACTCACATTTCTCATCGTGGATGAACACACGTGCCGTAGGCCGCCATACCAAAACCATAATTAATATCCCCCATGTGACGTGATTGATGTCTCACGAACGTGGAGTCTGCAAAGCAGACGTGTATTTGATTAGTCAGTCGTTGACTTGATTAGACGATGGGTCTAAGTATTGTTCAATCGAGCATGGTTTCCGAATACTTTATGAGAACATGTCTGCTGGGACGTATAGTTCTCGAATGAATGATGTTGATAATTGAATCATGATAGTCTGAGCAAATATTGCTTGTATGATGAATTGTTGAATATTGATAGTTGAATCAATATTCGAGTATTTGACCAAATATTGCTCATTCGATGAATTACTGAATATTGATAGTTGAATCAATATTTGAGCAATTGAGCAAGTATTGCTCATTCTATGGATTACTGAATATTGATAGTTGAATCAATATTCGAGCAATTGAGCAAGTATTGCTTATTCGATGGATTACTGAGTATTGATAGTTGAATCAATATTCGAGCAATTGAGAAAGTATTGCTCATTCGATGGATTACTGAATATTGATAGTTGAATCAATATTCGATCAATTGAGAGAGTATTGCTCATTCGATGGATTACTGAATATTGATAGTTGAATCAATATTCGAGCAATTGAGCAAGTATTGCTCATTTGATGAATTATTGGTAGCATGACCAAATAAAATATTAATTAAAATATTGGTAGTTGGACCGAATATTATATATTAATCCAGATGTTGATTGCTGTATCAACATAGAATTATTAGTGTTTGAACTCACTCAGAATTATGATTTACATAGCATTTGTTCGAAACTCTAATTTTGATCAATTACTGATAATTGATGATTTACTGAAAATAGGTCACTGAGTAAAGGAGGGATCGACTACATGGGATGATAACCGACCATGTAGCACCCAAGTGCTCGAGTAAGCATGCACCAAAGTCCTTTGTTGACCGGTTGGTGAAAAGATGATCAAACGCTGGTTTAATCATTTATTAAATAGTGCTCGTACGAGCGTCAGGTAGTAAAACCTAGTTATGGAGAGATGAGGGACCCACCAAGGGGTCATGGGACCGGCCCTTGGTGGCCGATTGAGCAAATTACAAGTTGGTTGGAAAGAGTTTGGACCCAATACGAACAATTGAGAGCAAATTAGGTCAAAATTATGAAGTTGTGTGGGACCGGCTCCTTGCAAGCCTAAAGGCCATCCTTGGTCGGTCAAGGTATCATGCCCGTGTCACCATGATATCCGTGTCTCAGTCCTAAGAGTTTTGGTATTTTCTGGTGCGAGTTTGAGCAATATTTCAGATTTTCAGAAGAGTTTGATCTTGACTGAAACTCTCGATTTTGCTCAAATGAGCAAGTAGAACTTTGCTCGTGCGACCAATATTTTGAGAATATTAAAATAATATTTTAATATTTGACGTGAGAAGCCTAGTCGGTCATGTGACCATTTGACTTTTTGGCCTTTTCATGGTTTGAGCAATATTTGAGAAAATATTGAAAAACTAGGGTTTTCGCTCAAACGATGGAGTTCCATGAGATGAAGGAAATAATAATATGAGAAAATAAGGGATTTTAAGGTGTGGGACCGTCCACGGCTAGGGAATGGACGGCCAGCTACATGGACCGATCCCGTAACACCTTTCCCTATTTTGTTTGATGAAAGTACGGAGAAACTAAGAGTTTCGCTCAAACGAGGGAGTTTGCTCAAATGAAGGAGTTTCCATGAGATGAGAGAAACAAATTAAAATAAAATAATGGAAGAGGGGACCGGCCACGGCGGCATGACCGGACGACCGATGAGCCCGGTCCCACACCTCTTATTTATTTTATTATTTTCCTTTATAAGTTCCTCGTTCGTCCATATTTTCGAATGCTCGTTCGTGCGTTCGGGTGGCCCAGACGCCCGATTGTTTAATATTTATTACTACTTCATGAAATTCAGCTGGGAATGATTCATGAAGCAGAGTAATAAAATGAGTTGAGTATCTATTACTAATCCATGGAATCCAGCTGGGGATTCAGGGAACGGAGTAATGAGATAAAATGGTTATCTATTACTAATCCATGGAATCCAGCTGGGGATCAGCCATGGAACGAAGTAATGAGATAGAATGGTTATCTATTACTAATCCATGGAATCCAGCTGGGGATAAGCCATGGAACGGAGTAATGAGATAGAATAGATTATTTTCTAGGAATTCAGTTGATGAATGTCACGCTAGAATTAATCTATTGCAGAATCGAGATATGAGATAATTGAAGCATCATACTCGTTCCGAGGGGTGTATAGTCAGGGAACAACGTGCAGCGTGACGTCCTGAAGGCGTTAAGCTCTCTAACAAACATTATGTCTAGGGAACCGCCCAATCATGAAGATTCTATACACGGTCTCTCTACGTAGTCAGGGAACAACGTGCAGCGTGACGTCCTGAAGGCGTTAAGCTCTATAACAAACATTATGTCTAGGGAACCGCCCAATCATTAAGATTCTATGTAGAGGTGATGATGAAATGTGTGAAGCATCTAACGCTCAGCTGGGAGGCCTTTCGAGAAACATATTCATCATAGCTCTGAGAGGAATGTTCGCTCAGTCAGAGATCGTGAAATGGCTCACGGATCATAAAATATGAATCGGCACATGCATTCCTAAAGTCGGGTCAGAAACATGCAGTATCATGATTTTACGATTTTTACCTTTGTTGAAAATCCACCATCAACAAATACATATACATATACATACATATATATATATATATATATATTAAGGAATGTATTCTTTGCAAACCGTGGCTATAATGTTCATGAACTGATTCGAGTGAATCAAACCGATTTTGCTTCAATTGTGTTCTTGTATACTTCTATGAGAATATAACAATTGAGCAACTCTTTAACTAGTTTCATTTGAGTCATTTGAACTAATTGTGGTTAAGATGAATTAGGTTGATATGAGAGTGTTCATATAGCTAACCTCGGTTAACTACTGTTGAGCCAACATGGTGTACACGTTTAGGTATGGTTACATAAACCTAAATGAGGGTACATTTCATTTTTGTATAACAAGCTAAGTTCGATCTAACGGTTGAAAGATATTAACTTGGGTTTAATCAGGTTTTCATCTGACGGTGAATATTGAATGCTTTGTTACCAAGGTAACTTAGATTGCAAACCCTGATTTGAAAACTATATAAAGGAGAACTCTAGCAACTGGGAAACCTAATCCCCACACCTCATGTGTGATAGTAGTTGCGACTATAGTCGATTCTCTTTTAACCTTAGGTTTTTCACGAAACCTTGTAGGTTAACGACTTAAAGACTTCATTGGGATTATGAAGTCAGACCCAACTATTTTCTCTGTAGTTGCGTGTTTTGATCTTGCCCTGTTCTATCGTATTGAGTACTATCTTCTCTAAGATTTGCTCGAGATTGATTCTCTGATTGGCAAGATAAAAAGTTGTCACAAACATCTTCGTCTCATCGTTTGTGATTCGACAATATCTTGTTTCGCTACCATACGATTAAGATTATTGTGACGTGATTGATAATACTAGGCTGTTCTTCGGGAATATAAGTCCGGGTTATCGATTGGTTCCTGTTCACCTTGATTTATCAAAAGACGGAACAAAACTCGTAGGTATTTCTGTGGGAGACAGATTTATCTATTCCTATAGACTTTTCTGTGTGAGACAAATTTGTTTATCAAGTCTTCGACTTTGGGTCATAGCAACTCTTAGTTGTGGGTGAGATCAGCTAAGGGAATCAAGTGCGTAGTATCCTGCTGGGATCAGAGGCGTGAGGAGCACGACTGTACCTTGAATCAGTGTGAGATTGATTAGGGTTCAACTACATTCCAGTACGAAGTTCATTGGTAGTAGGCTAGTGTCTGTAGCGGCTTAAAACAGTGTGGTGTTCAAATCTGGACTAGGTCCCGGGATTTTTCTGCATTTGCGGTTTCCTCGTTAACAAAATTATGGTGTTTGTGTTGTTTCTTTTCCGCATTATATTTTGTTATATAATAGAAATATCACAGGTTGTGTGTTGAATCGATCAATTGGTAAATCCAACCTTTGGTTGTTAATTGAAATTGATTGATCCTTGAACATTGGTCTTTGATACCGTTCAAGTTATTTATCTTATATTCAATCGGGCTCGCAAATTTCTATTTGCTGATTGCAGATTGAATTGAGAGATAGAGTTACAAAACTTTTTGATATACTTTTCTCTAGATTGAATATACCTATCTAGTTGATTCTCTTGAAATTATATTGGAGTTTGTCTATTCAGATTGCCGAACGAAATATTGGGTGTGGTTGTTAGACCTCCGCTTTTTCACCTTCGACCAATCTCTCTAAAGTGGTGAGAATTGTTGAGCTCTGGATCAAACTTACTCAAAATAATCTTGTTGAAATGGGATTTCGCTGCAGTAGGTGCTGAGATTGTGGAGTGTCGAGAATCTCCGTAAAGGCTTGAATGTCACCTGCCACATCTGATTGCACCGGAATCCCACACTACCAGCAACCATTGAGTTATATAACTCCCTTATACGAACTTCCCAACCTGACGTAATCCAACCTTCGTGCCAAACTATCAAATGGCCACAATCAGACGAGATTACCTTTAACTGAGTTCCTAGCATTTGGTAATGCTCATCCACCTCAATGTTGTTATCAGATTGCCAGGAATACATACATACGATTTCTCTGTGCCACTTGTTGAGCCCTTCATTGCATATGTCCTTGTTAAGTACAGTACCATGACCCACTCCAATCGATTTTATGGAAATGCATAATTGAATCATTATGAGATAACACTTCAGGACTATCTCTTTTTGTTGAGTACAAACCTCCGCAACTTTCTTACTTGTTTCTTCCAATAACTCCTGAAATATGGTCTCACCAATCTCGAATACAACAAGTATCTCTATGATTCCCACCACTCTTACAAGGGATTTCCTCCGGTCTAAACACCATATATGGATACCATGACCAATACAGTAAGGTGCTCCAAGCGGTAACTCAATGACAATCAATACATAATCGTTGTCATTTTCCATACCCCGTAAACCAAATGAAAACAAGTTGGATTCAAATTCAAATAAGAAAACCAAAAGGTTAGACTCCTTTGCCTTGTCCCTTGAATAAACACTTCAGTCCAGAGACCAATAACAAGCTGCAACATTTCTTCAAGGAACTTGCAAACAATCCGACTGTCACCATCTTTCCCAAACACAAACACATTCGAATACCCCCATAACAATTTTGAACAGTACCCATGTGCTAGAGTTAGCCCATACACAGAATTCTCACTGTACGCAATCCTCAAATTTGACACCTTAAAAACTAACATACAAGAAGCAAGAGTATCCAGGTACAAAGTAGGACTACTCCAGCTCAACTGTAGCAACCTTCCCCTATCAAATACCCATCCGGCAAAATCCTGGCAACTACGGAGACCTCCTCCACAATTCAAACTTCCCATTGCACTATTACTCGGAACCATATAATTTAAAGACACATTCAAGTTTGCAAACAACAATTCTAATCCATATTCAAGGTCTAGAATATGCTTATAAACATGTGTATTGAATTTATGCATTAAAATCGACTTATTAAGAACAATCAAACCAGAAATAAGTATACACAAACTGAATTTAGAATAGCTGCTAGTGTAACGAGAATACCTATTGATAATTTCAAACAACTTCCCTCGATCAATTAGCGTTCTAGAGGAATCGAAACCGCAGCGAGAACATACCCTACCAGACCATTTGATATTTGTAAGAAGCAACATATTCGAGTTTCCCAGCTGCTCAGAAAATTCTTCTCGAGCTGTAATCAATTTAAGTTGATAATGATAACTTCTATGAGCTCTATCCGGTGAAGGAATTTGAATGGTGGACTGTATATATTCGATTGACCCAACCAGACAATTAAGATGAAAACTTCTCTTCATGAGTATCTTGTTGTTGGTAACAAACAAGAACCCACGACCTTGAAACTCTTCATAAGAAATCTCCACTATTGAGGAGGAGACCATTCTATGGAAATTCTTCATATATTCTGCCTCGTCAAATAGAAGACAAGCATCATCAATCAATCCTGGCCATGTAAAGAAGGGTTTTCCCTCTTGATAATCCAGAAAACATGTTTCCATCTTTCCTTCTAAATCAAACTGAAGAGAAATTAAATTGACCTCGAAATTTTCCGTTTGTAGACAAATTTTATCTGCAGGACTAGCTATATCAACGCCGGAGAAATGAATTTTAGGTTTAGACCTGTAATTGCCTTTCTCCATTGCTAGACGAGTAGAAACACTTCCACTGAACTCATTCAACGAGTTTAAATCCTTGACCTCATCATTTACAACCCTTCTAACTTGAAAACCCACAACATCAATACAAGGTTCATTACCAGAATTGAATGGTTTACCCTCCTGGTAGTCTAGAAACATTGTAATCGCCTTGTATTTCTGAATCTCATGAACACTACTAGATCCACCGACGCTAAGCAAATCAATTATAGGTGTAGATTCATCTGTTGCACTTGGAGTTGAATAATTTTGAATTAATTCTCTTACTGAACTTAAATCACCGGAGTCAAGTGAAATTGATTTCAATTTGACGTCAATTTCATTCTCGGTCATCTTCGACTCCGATTCACCAGATCCATGAGAGCAATTTGTTATTGCAGTAGAATCTAAAACTCCAGCTTCAATTAAATCATAGCTATATTTAGCCCTGGACTCCAATTTCTCAACATCAGTTTCTACCTGCGAGTCAATAGCTATGCCACCGATCTCTTCGTCAAAACTTGGTGTTGATTTGTTCTGATACCTTTCCCATGTAGCCAAAAATAAATCAGTAAAAGCTTCACTGAAAGCTTTATTAAACTCCGATGAAGACATGTTGTGATTTTCCCTCAGTAACTTGTGAAGACAATTTTGTTTACTGAAATCTCTGCTTCCACTTCCGGCACTATCGGAGTATCAGGGATTCTCTCCTCAGTAAAATAAGAACGTTCAAAATAGGACTCTCCGAAAATCGGACTTTCTAGATTAAGGTAATCGAGACGCTTAGAACTGCTAGGTTGTTCTTTAACAAATCTACCTAGGGCGTCTCTTTTACGATCAGGCATACACAAGAATTTCCTAAATTGGAAGGGTAAGCAATCACAAATCAAAGCTGACTCAACCAAATCAAACCTATTGATTTCTAGCAAACAAAAAGCATGATGGCTCCACTTAGATTGTTTCTAGACCAGTTTCTACTCTTCCAAGAGGCAACTGGGTACAATTTTAGCAAACCTTGTAGGACGATCCGAATAAAGTAAGTCGAAGAGAAATAGGAGAAGCTCAGAGGAGCTTTGATACCCCCACCTCTTTGGCAACGCTTCCCTGGGTTACAAGGCGGCTCTAATCGACTTCTTGTAATCTTCCTGAACTTTGAGCTAGGCTAACAAAATACCCAATACGATCCTTTTGAACGACTTTCCTACAAGCTCGTTACCTTATCGGTCTTGTTCTAGTCAAAATTTTAAGCTTGGGTTCGTGTTCGGTATTGTTTTCCTAAGGCGGGCAAGAAGAGAACGGTGATGAAATCCTAACCCTTATCTTGTATGGCCAGGCCTTGCCCTTTACTAGGAAAATAAATGTTCGTATTCAGTCCTCAGCATATATGCATACGAAGGAATCCAGTAACTCGCTGACAGGGGATTCGCGAGTGTTCAGAATCTTACCTCCCATTCCAGACGAGGGATGAATCGGTTGTAGTCGACTCGGGCCACTGACTCCTGTGTCAGTGTACAAACCCGAGGGGCCGAGACAGTATCGTAACTATCGTCCTTCCCTGCAAACAATTGATATTTAATACCACCCTTCCTTAGGGTTTAAAAATAATGTCCAAAAGTCCCAAAATGTCAAAAAAGTCCAAAAACAAAAGAAAAATTACAAAAATAATAATAAACCCTAATGCAATTTCTAAAAAAAAAAAGAAATAAAATCTTAAAAAAAAATAAAAATAAATAAATAACTGTATACAAAAATCTTCTTCTTCACTCCTATGGACTCCTCTTTTCTTTCCTTCTTTGGCGATGCTTTCCTCTTATAACACTTTTTCCTTTTAGCTCCGCTCCAAATCTGGAAAAGAATCGAAAAATACCAAACGCGTAAAGAAGAACAAAAATAATAAAAACAAACAAATAAATAAAACCTAAAAATCTAAAAACAAGTCCCCGGCAGTGGCGCCAAAAATTGATGTGATTTTAATTGTTGTAGAAAAAGTGGTAATAAGATTCGTTCAACTCGGACTTGTGAAGAATAATTTTTAGACTTAATTTAGAAAACTAGAAAAATCAAAATAATGTTTTGGTCAAGATTATAAAAAGCACTGAGACAAAGGATTCCACCAATCTCCAATTTTTATGTGATTTAATCTAATCAATATTCATGCTACTCTTTACGTTTATAGTGATTCTAATATTTTAAAAAAGTAGATTTTTGGAATAACAAGTGTATTTCGAAAGCATAGAATATCAAAAACATAGGTCTAAGCATAATCTATCAAGAGAAATCACAATTGTTTAAGAAAAATCATTCAATCAATTCTCAATCAAAGCAAATAATCATATAAGAAATTGTAAAAATTAATTAAATAGAAATTACCACACAAATCTTGGAAAATTGGCTTCCTCCATCGCCTCAACAAAGGGGTTTAGCTCCTCATATCAAAAACACGCTCAAAATAATAACGCATGGCTGAATAGGTGTTTTTATTGAAAAGAAATAATAATACAGCGAATCTGCAACACTTAATGGTCGTTACAGAAATCACCGTTACAATCAGGAGTTTTTTTATAAACGATAACTGTGGTCTGCTGTTGAAGAACGATACTTCTTTGCGACTGTTCTATGCGTCTTATGTTCTTCAGCTTCTTCTTTCCTGCACCAGCAGAGAGACTTCTCTGCACTTTTTTCTATGGCTCTGTTCTACCCCCTATTAACTGCCCAAACTCTCGACACGCTCCCTAGGACTTCCACCAGCATATTTATACATAACAGGGTTCATATAACTCGAGAAAATCTTCAAAACCTAAATCTTTTTCTTTGGCCAAAAGTCACGGGACTTGGCTATTTCTTCTCTTCTTTTCGCGTTAGCTGAGTTGTATACACTCCACATAAGATAGAATAATGCCCTGGATAGAGTAAACTTCCTCACAACTCATCATATCTTCCAAAATATATAACCAAAAGTGTCGGAAATAACTCCACCTCTGTTTTCTTCCAATCGACGGATACTTCCTTATTTATCGAACCCGAGGCTCTTAACAACCCTGTTTGGGTGTAATTAACTGATCCTAGTCAACCCAATGATCGAATCCGACCAAATCTCTTCTCGAAATCGATCCAAAATTCCCGTGAATATCTATCTCCCTGTTTTGCTCCAAACCAATAATACATCCCAATTTGATCGAGTCTGATGGACCTACCAACCCTGTTTAGTCCAAACAGGCCTTGAGCAAATGAAATCCATGATTGAATCTCGCTAACCCACTTCCAAAATCCGATTAAACTTTTACGTAGGTGAAAGATTATTTTTCCTGCTAATATCTGGATGTGAATTGTTGAAGAAGAATTGCCCCTTATCCGACTGATGGGGGTGCGAATAGCACTTTAGGTGCAAATAGTAGTGTGGGGTGCAAATAACGGTGGGTTACCCCTTATCAACTGTGTGCCCCTTATCCATTTGAGGGGTGTCTTCAATAATTTTCTCTGAAGAGTCCAAATACCACTTTCCGAGCCAATTTCTCTGCGCATGTTTATTTCTCCAAAAATACCTACAAAGACATAAAATACCAAAATAAGTACAAAAATGGGTACTAACAATATAGAAAATCGAGATCAAAATAGACATATAAATGCGTCTATCAAATACCCCCAAACTTATTATTTGCTAGTCCCTAGCAAATCAAATCTACAAAATAAAATCCTAACTCACTGTCGCAGGCATCGCGATTGCACTTAGCGTGTGCAACAAGCCTTTAAACCCCTAGGTGGCCCTAGTGGCCGAGTTATAGTCTCGGGATGGTTTACTAGAGATATACCCACAAAACCTTTACTCCAAACCCTAGCTATCTACGCAGAACCTTGGAATGGCACTAAAGAACCTCCTTGGTTGGCATACTTTTTGATTACAGGAGGAAGTACCCTGATGCGAAATTCCAATTGTTGTACACGAGTTTGCACTCAAGCATACTAAATTCATATATAAGTGACAGAGCTCTACTCAGATAGTCGCACTATGGACATCAATATCCGGAGTCAACAAATCACATGGATAGATTAAGAGATGAATATAGAAAATCATAGATGATTTTGATGTTGACTAGGTGAACGGTGTTTCTCATATCTGTCTGAAGGCCACTGCCAAGATGAACCTATCCCAATGGACTGAAATACTGGTCTGACTAATATCAACACAACTGGCATATACAAGGGAATCAGTGGTCGATAATCCTAATTCTAGATCAACTCGTCTGGCATATACAAGGGAACCAGCGGTCGATTTATTGAACACACATTTATTTTATTTTTATTTATTTATTAAGAACTAACAACATGATTAGATCTTGTGGATCCAAGCGCATGCTTCTTGTTAGCAGATTACATGGTAATTCACGTGGATCCTGCATTCCACGCTTGTTTAGGCGACGGAGACAGGGAGAACACACACATATTGCTATCCAAGTGTTAATATTTATTCCGATTGGTCTATTGGTCTGTTTTTTTTTTAATCTCAATCACTCTATTTCACCCTAGCAGTGGTAACAACTTGAATCGTGAGCCCCACCTAATCACTTAGAGAAACATATTTTAAAAAGAAAATAAAATAAAAACAGAAGTGAAAAGGACTCAACGAGATATGACGAAACTATCATGTTATTTCTAACACCTGAGCTCTGTGCTTTTATGAATAGACTCTTTAGATGTTTCCATCTAGTCAGATTGGTCCCTCAACTCCTAAAACCAAAATGCTTCCATCCACTTAGATTGGTTAGTGTCATCCTTAATAGGCATAAATTTCTAGGCTCTGGAGTTTATAATGCAACTAAAAAGTTTCTCCCATACCCCCAAACTTAAATCTAACATTGTCCTCAATGTTCTAAAGATAAAATTAAAAGCATGAACAAGGAGAAACTGTTACCATTTGAAGCAAAAGAGTTAAGGAAGGATATTACCGTGTCGCATAAACCATGGGTTACCTCCCAAAAAGTGCTAAATTTAAAGTCTTCAGCCAGACATCAAGTTCTATAAAATGGATAATTACCTTTCAAATCATATATCAGTAGTCGAAATAACTGTGGGTCATCAAAACCAAATAGCACTGCCACTAATATGAGACAACTGCACAGGAACAGACGGAGCACAACCTTATCGAAAGTTTCTTGCAAGACAACTGGGTTTATCTGTGGCGCCTTCTTAGGCTTCATATGAGTGTCTTGACAAACATATTTTTCCGAACTATGAGTTCCCAATTCCTGGACAGTATCAGGAGGATCGGGTTATGGAGTCGGGAGAGACTCAAGTAATACCTAAGGCACCCTAGGCTCGAGTCCCAAGTTAGGGACTTCTAATAAGGATACTTGACCATCACTACCCCCAAAATTAGGGTAGTCAGTATTCTTAGACAAACCTCTAATTATTGCTTGAATTTCCGGATCCTCAGAGTATTTAAAATACTCAAGAGCTTCTTCTAGTTCTCTACCCCCAAACTTAGGGTCATCATTACTCTCAGAAAGACTGAGCACTATTGCCTGAATTTCTGGGTCTGTTGAGTTTTTAAAATATTCGAGAGCTTCTTCTAGTTCTAAAGTCTGGTCATCTATCTGACCTAAGAGAATTGTCTCATCGAATTCATCCAAAGAAAACAAAGTGTCGTCCCAATTATCCTGAACTAGATCCTGAACCAAAGTACTAATCATATTCACTTCCTCTATATCATCAGAAGGTTGTCTAGTAACATTAAAGACATTTAGTTCAGTGGTCATATTACCAAAGGATATGTTCATAAGTCTGATCCTACAGTTGATAACAGCATTAGACGTGGCTAAAAATGGGCGACCTAAAATCACCGGTATTTGATTCTCTGGGTCAGGGACAGGTTGTGTATCTAGGACTACGAAATCCACAGGATAAATAAATTTGTCGACCTCAATAAGAATATCCTCTATCACACCACGAGGAATTTTAACAGACCTATCAGCTAACTGCAATGTTATCTTGGTAGGTTTCAACTCACCAAGTCCTAGATGTAAGTACACATGGTATGGAAGTAAGTTCACACTAGCTCCTAAGTCGAGTAAAGCTTTTTTTACCCTGTGTTTTCCTATCGTGCAAGCAATGGTAGGGGCACCTGGGTCTTTATACTTAGGAGTTGTGGTGTTCTGAATGATCGAACTTACATGACAGGCTAAAAAGGCTTTTTTAGGGACACTAAGCTTTCGCTTTCGCATACACATATCCTTGAGAAACTTGGAATAAGCCGGCAGTTTCCTAATTGCTTCTAATAACAGAAGATTTATTGTAACTTTCTTAAAAACCTCCATTATATCATTAAAGTTGGATTCACTCTTTGTTGGTACTAGTAGTTGAGGAAATGGGGCTCTATGCATAAAATAGGGCCTCTCAGGAACCGAATTGACATCATCAGAGATTTTATCAGTCTCCTCAGCTATGGATGGTCCTGAGGGATGAACTACAGTATGCTCACTATCAGGCATAGTTACCTTATTGTCTACAACTCTACCACTCCTAAGGGTGCTAATAGCATTCAGCTGATGTGATGGTTTCGCACCTATTTCATAAACTCCTCTAGGATTAGGTTGTGTTTGACTAGGAAATCTACCTTTCTCTCTCAAAGACTCATTTATCAAACTAACCTGGGTTTTTAACTCGGAAATAGCTTGAGAATTATCCTGGACCATCTTTTTATTTTCATCTAAACCTTGTATCATCGATTGATGAAACATTGCAGTTTGTTGGGTTAACAAAGCGAGAGATTCCTCTAGACTTAAAATTTTCTTATCAGACTGATTCTGAAATGGAGCTGATCCTGAAGGATTCTTAGTATAGCCAAAACCCGGAGGAGCATTCGAATTACTAAACTGACCTTGATTCTGGTCCTTAGACCATGATAGGTTCGGATGGTTTCTCCAACCAGGATTATAAGTTTCTGAATATGGGTCAAATTTATGACGGTTATCGAATCTAGTGTTATTATTATAAAGAGCATTGGATTGCTCTTCAATAGTCTGGCCTTCCCAAAAAGGCTCCAATCTACCACTAGTGTGACCCACTTCTAAAGCTTCTAACCTTTTAGCTATCGCTGCAATCTTGGCATCTGATTCATAGCCTCCTTCTACCCTATTAACGTTTCCTATGCCTAGAAGAATTGTTTTCTGGGGTTCCCTACTATTTTCCCATTGGTGGGTCTTTTCGGCGATTTCATTCAAAAATGTCATCGCCGCATCAACAGTTTGGTTCTCAAACCCACCTGTACACAGAGATTCTACCATGGTTGTTGTGGAATAATCTAAACCCTCATAAAGGATCTGAACTAGCCTAACCTTTTCTAAACCATGGTGAGGACATTGTGTTAACAAATCATTGAACCTTTCCAAATACCTATATAAAGATTCTCCCTCTTGTTGTGAAAATGTGCATATTTGCGTCCTAATATACGATGTTTTGTGCCTAGGGAAAAACTTATTGTAAAAGGAAGATGTGAGTTGTTCATATGTTACGATTGACTCGGAAGTCAAACTATATAGCCACGACTTGGCTTTATCTCTCAGGGAAAAGGGGAATAACCTAAGTTTCAAAGCATCATCATCTAAGCCTCTAATTCTTAGGAGACTGTAAATTTCTTCAAAATCCCTAACATGGAAATAGGGGTTTTCGTTTTCTTTCCCTAAAAAGATTGGGAGCATCTGTATGGTCCCAGGTTTCAGTTCATATGTTGTCTCCGTGTCAGTTAACTTAATACACGAGGGATGAGTAGTCCTAGTCGGATTAACCAAAGCTTTCAAAGTTGTCATTTCTGGCACTATTGGAGTATCAGGGATTCTCTCCTCAGTAAAATAAGAACATTCAAAACAGGACTCTCCGAAAATCGGACTTTCTAGATTAAGGTAATCGAGACGCTTATGAATTCCTAGGTTGTTCTTTAACAAATCTACCTAGGGAGCCTCTTTTACGTTCAGGCATACACAAGAATTTCCTAAATTGGAAGAGTAAGCAATCACAAATCAAGGCCGACTCAACCAAATCAAACCTATAAAATCTAGCAAACAACAAGCATGATGGCTCCCTTAGATTGTTTCTAGACCAGCTTCTATCCTTCCAAGAGGCAACTAGGTATAGTTTTAGCAAACCTCTCTAGAACAATCCGAATAAAGTAAGTCGAAGAGAAGTAGGGGTAGCTCAGAGGAGCTTTGATACCCCCACCTCTTTGGCAACGCTTCCCTGGGTTACAAGGCGGCTCTAATCGACTTCCAGTAATCTTCCTGAACTTTGAGCCAGGCCAACAAAATACCCAATACGATCCTTTTGAACGACTTTCCTACAAGTTCGTTACCTTATCGGTCTTGTTCTAGTCAAAATTTTAAGCTTGGGTTCGCGTTCGGTATGGTTTTCCTAAAGCGAGCAAGAAGAGAACGGTGATGAAATCCGAACCTTTATCTTATATGGCCAGGTTTTTCCCTTTACTAGGAAAATAAATGTCTGTATTCATTCCTCAGCATATATGCATACGAAGGAATCCAGTAACTCGCTGACAGGGGATTCGCGAGTGTTCAGAATCTTACCTCCCGTTCCAGACGAGGGATGAATCGGTTGTAGTTGACTCGGGCCACTGACTCCTGTGTCAGTGTACGAACCCGAGGGGCCGAGACAGTATCGTAACTGTCGTCCTTCCCTGCAAACAATTGATATTTAATACCACCCTTCCTTAGGGTTTAAAAATAATGTCCAAAAGTCCCAAAATGTCCAAAAAGTCCAAAAACAAAAGAAAAATTACAAAAATAATAATAAACCCTAATACAGTTTCTAAAAATAATAAGAAATAAAATCTAAAAATAAATAAAAAAATAACTGTATACAAAAATCTTCTTCTTCACTCCTTTGGACTCCTCTTTTCTTTCCTTCTTTGGCGATGCTTTCCTCTTATAATACTTTTTCCTTCCTTTTAGCTTTGCTCCAAATCTGAAAAAGAATCGAAAATACCAAACGCGTAAAGAAGAACAAAAATAATAAAAACAAACAAATAAATAAAACCTAAAAACAAGTCCCCGGCAGCGGCGCCTGATGTGATTTTAATTGTTGTAGAAAAAGTTGTAATAAGATTCGTTCAACTCGAACTTGTGAAGGATTATTTTTAGACTTAAATTAAATTAAATAACTCAAATAAAATTGTATCAAATTATAAAAAGACACCGAGACTCTGGATTCCACTATTGACCAATTAAGTGATATGATCTAATCAATATTCATGCAATTCTTTTTTTTTTAAAGTGATTCTAATATTTTGCCTCTAATGGATTCTTGAAGTAATAATTGTAAACATAAAGCATGAAACATCAAAAGGTTTAAAACCTAGCATGTTCTATCAAAACAATTCACAACCACTCAATAAAAATCATTTTTTCAATATTAGTTCTATGCAAATAATCATGTAAAAGATTGTAAAAATAATTAAAATAGAATTATACCACTTTTCATGGAACAATGGCTTCCTCCGTTGCCTCGGCTAAGGGGTTTAGCTCCTCATATTAGAAATATGCTCAAAAGTTTATTTCATTGATCAAATAAGGTGTTTTTATTAAAAAGGACGAGCTGTAGTTACAGAAAGCTTTTTGTAAGGAAAGTAATTGTCGCTGAAGGTTTAAAGAGATTACAGTCAGAAACGATAACAACTTTCTGTAGTTGAATATAAGACTGCTTCTGCGATGGTTCGGTGTGGGTCGAAGTTCTTCGTGTTCTTCAGCAGCAGCAGCAGCAGAACCCGGTTTCCTTCACCTTTGATTTCTCGGCTCTGTGGTGTTCTAAACTTCCCCTAACTTTCAACACCTATTCTATATAACCCAACCAACCTATTTATATCAAAAAGACCAATTAAATCTCTCCAAATTCTTCCAAAATCTCTTCCTTTCTCTTCACGGCAAAGTTGCGACAATTTCTTGTTTTAGGATTTCTACGCGTATATGAGCTTTCCTTTTGATTCTAAACTCTTCCTTAGATAGATATCAAGCTTTGGGAAGAAAATCTTGCCTATAGTCTCCCTGAAATTCCTAAAATAATTCATCAAAGACCCGAAACTTCCATTACCTTTGTTTTGCTCTAATTCGATCTCTAGCCAATTTGGGTTCAATCCAAAGACTTTACCAGGCCTGTGTAGTCCTAAGGAGTAAACCCAATCAATTTCAGCCTTTTAATCTCCATAAAAATCGATCAAAACTCCAACCCTAAAATCTGTCCGTGAAAACCATTTTTCCCGCCAATTTTGTTTCTAAACCGTGAAGAAGTGGAGTCCCCCTATCCAGTCCCGGTCTGTGTTTAGTAGTTGCTTGGAAATGGTTTACCCCTTATCCAAAGTGAGAGTCCGAATAGCAAATTTCCTTCCAGGTGTCTTTAACAACTTTTCGAGCCAATTTCGCCGCAAAAGCCTATTTCTCCAAAAACACCTACAAAGGGATAAAATACCAAAATAAATACAAAAATGGGTACTAACAATATACATAATAGAGATGAAAATAGATACATAAATGCATCTATCAGCGCCAAAAATTGATGTTATTTTAATTGTTGTAGAAAAAGTGGTAATAAGATTCGTTCAACTCGGACTTGTGAAGAATAATTTTTAAACTTAATTTAGAAAACTAGAAAAAACAAAATAATGTTTTGGTCAACATTATAAAAAGCAATGAGACAAAGGATTCCACCAATCTCCAATTTTTATGTGATTTAATCTAATCAATATTCATGCAACTCTTTACGTTTAAAGTGATTCTAATATTTGTCAAAAGTAGATTTTTGGAATAATAAGTGTATTTTGAAAGCATAGAATATCAAAAACATAGGTCTAAGCAAAATCTATCAAGAGAAATCACAATTGTTTAAGAAAAATCATTCAATCAATTCTCAATCAAAGCAAATAATCATATAAGAAATTGCAAAAATTAATTAAATAGAAATTACCACACAAATCTTGGAAAATTGGCTTCCTCCATCACCTCAGCAAAGGGGTTTAGCTCCTCATATCAAAAACACGCTCAAAATAATAACGCATGGCTGAATAGGTGTTTTTATTGAAGAGAAATAATAATACAGCGATTCTGCAACACTTAATGGTCGTTACAGAAATCACCGTTACAATCAGGTGTTTTTTATAAACGATAACTGTGGTCTTCTGTTGAAGAACGATACTTCTTTGCGACTGTTCTGTGCGTCTTATGTTCTTCAGCTTCTTCTTTCCTGCACCAGCAGAGAGACTTCTCTGCACTTTTTTCTATGGATCTGTTCTACCCCCTATTAACTGCCCAAACTCTCGACACGCTCCCCAGGACTTCCATCAGCATATTTATACATAACAAGGTTCATATAACTCGAGAAAATCTTCAAAACCTAAATCTTTTTCTTCGGCCAAAAGTCACGGGACTTGGCTATTTCTTCTCTTCTTTTCGCGTTAGCTGAGTTGTATACACTCCACATAAGATAGAATAATGCCCTGGATAGAGTAAACTTCCTCATAACTCATCGTATCTTCCCAAATATATAACAAAAAGTGTCGGAAATAACTCCACCTCTGTTTTCTTCCAATCGACGGATACTTCCTTATTTATCGAATCCGAGGCTCTTAACAACCATGTTTGGGTGTAATTAACTGATCCTAGTCAACCCAATGATCGAATCCGACCAAATATCTTCTCAAAATCGATCCAAAATTCCCGTGAATATCTATCTCCCTGTTTTGCTCCAAACCAATAATACATCCCAATTTGATCGAGTCTGATGGACCTACCAACCTTGTTTCTTCAAAACAGGCCCTGAGCAAATGAAATCCGTGATTGAATCTCGCTAACCCAATTCCAAAATCCGATCAAACTTTTATGTAGGTGAAAGCTTATTTTTCCTGCCAATTTCTGAATGTGAATTGTTGAAGAAGAATTTCCCCTTATCCGACTGATGGGGGTGCGAATAGCACTTTAGGTGCAAATAGTAGATGTGGGGGTGCAAATAACGGTGGGTTACCCCTTATAAACTTTGTGCCCCTTATCCATTTGAGGGGTGTCTTCAATAATTTTCTACGAAGAGTCCAAATACCACTTTCCGAGCCAATTTCTCTGCGCATGTTTATTTCTCCAAAAATACCTACAAAGACATATATACCAAAATAAGTACAAAAATGGGTACTAACAATATAGAAAATCGAGATCAAAATAGACACATAAATGCGTCTCTAAGCATACCCGTTCGCAAAATGATTTAATTGTTGAAGTCCGGGAACCAAGTTTGCGTACACGTTCGCAAACGGTTTCAACTGAGTTCGGTCCGGAGCTAACGTTTGCGTACCCGTTTGCAAACTTTCGGCTTGTGACCAATGTCCGGAACTTAAGTTTGCGTACCTGTTTGCAAACTTAAGTGGTTCAAGTTCTTAAATCGGTTAAGTATGATTTCATACTCATGAAAAAATACTTTTATATACTAAGAAATGCAATCTTTGCAAATTGTCGCTAATTCATGAACTGATTCTTTTGAATCAATCCGATTTTGCTTCAATTGTGTCTTCTATACTTCTATGAGAATATAAACAATTGAACAACTCTATGAATAACACAATTAGATTCATTTGATTATCAATTGATCTAGAAGTGTTAAGATGAACATGGTTAAGACAAAAATGTTCATACTGCTAACTTCAGTTAACTGTTATTGAGCCAACTCAATATACACGTTTAGGTACGGTTAGCCATATCTAAATGAAGGTATATTTCATTTGTGTGTAACAGGCTAAAGACCATCTAACGGTTGGAAGATATTAGCTTGAATCTTAAATCAGGTTTCATCTAACGGTGAATATTGATTGCTTTGTTCCAAAGTTATCAAACCCTGATTTGAAGACTATATAAGGGAGAACTCTAGCAACTGGGAAACCTAATCCCCACACCACCTGTGTGATACTAGTTGCGACTAGAGTTGATTCTCCTTTAACTAAGGTTTTTCCTAAAACCATTATAGGTTAGCGACTTAAAGACTTCATTGGGATTCTGTAGCCAGACCCAACTATTTTCTCCGTAGTTGCGTGTTCTGATCTTACTTTGTTCCATCGTATTGAGTATTATCTTCTCTAAGATTTGCTCAAGATTTATCTCTGATAGGTAAGATATAAAAAGTAATCACAAAGCTCTTCGTCTCATTTTTTGTGCTTCCGCATAAACTTGTTCTACTACCATATAGTTAAGTTATTATGAGGTGATTGATATTTCTAGGCTATTTTTCGGGAATATAAGACCGGATTATCAATTGGTTCATGTTCACCTTGATTTATCAAAAGACGGAACAAAAACTTCGTACGTATTTCTGTGGAAGACAGATTTATCTATTAAAATAAACTTTTCTGTGGGAGATAGATTTGTTTATCAAGTCTTCGACTTTTGGTCGTAGCAACTCTTAGTTGTGGGTGAGATCAGCTAAGAGAATCAAGTGCGTAGAGTCATGCTGGGATTCAGAGGCGTAAGGAACGCGACTGTACCTTAATAATTGTGAGATTGGTTAGGGCTCAACTATATTCCAGTCTGAAGTTAATTTATAGTAGGATAGAGTCTGTACCGGCTTAATACATTGTGGTGTTCAAATATGGACTAGGTCCCGGGGTTTTTCTGCATTTGCGGTTTCCTCGTTAACAAAACTTCTGGTGTCTGTGTTATTTCTTTTCCGCATTATATTTTCTATATAATTGAAATATAAAAGGTTGTGCGTAGTGATAGACGCATTTATGTGTCTATTTTCATCTCTATTGTGTATATTGTTAGTACCCATTTTTGTACTTATTTTGGTATTTTATCTCTTTGTAGGTGTTTTTGGAGAAATAAGCTTTTGCGGCGAAATTGGCTCGAAAAGTTGATAAATGCAACCCAAGGGACGAGTGTTATGCGGACTCAAGCAACGGATAAGGGGCGACCACTGGATAAGGGGTAACATTACCCCTTCACGTTCAAATTCTAAATTTTGGCGGGAAACCAAAACCAAAACCAAAATATATACACGTTTCTGGCATTTTTGGTGGTATTGATTTGGAGGAGTTTGAGGTCGATTAAACCTCTTATTTTTCATAGGGTAGACTCCTTATGGGTCTAGGAATCTAACATGGGTGTTGAAATCGATAAAACTGGGCTCAATCGACGGATTTTTATCTCAACAGCAAAATATGGAAAGTCACGTGTGTGACCGATTTTAGGAAATTTTAGAGAGATTAAAGTGCTATAAACCTTCCCAAAGCTTGATATCTATCTAAGGAAGAGTTTAGAATCAAAAGGAAAGCTCAGAAACGCGTGGAAATCCTAAAACAAGAAATTGCCGCAACTTTGCCGTGAAGAGAAAGGAAGAGATTTTGGAAGATTATGGAGAGATTTAATTGGTATTTTTGATATAAATAGATTGTTTGGGTCATATAGAATGGGTGTCGAAAGTTATGGGAAGTTTAGAACACCACAGAGCCAAAACATCAAAGTTGCGGGAAACCCGCTGCTGCTGCTGAAGAACACGAAGAACTTCGACCCACACCGGACCGTCGCAGAAGCAGTCTTATATTCAACTACAGAACTGATTTATCGTTTATTAACAACACTTCAGTTGTATCGGTGATTTCTGTAACGCCAGAAAAGCATTGTAGATTCGCTGTATTATTATTTTTATTCAATAAAAACACCTTTTAAGCCATGTTTCTATCTTTTGAGCATGTTTTCGGCGTGATGAGCTAAACCCCAACACTGGGATGACATAGGAAGCCATGTTTCAGAATTGATGGTAATTATAATTGATTCTTATGACTTTTTGCATTGCTTTTCAAACGATTTATGATTTTCATTGATTATTTTTGATTTTGTTTGATAGTGTATGCTTAGTCTAAGAACTTTTGATGCACTATGCTTATGATTTACATCTAATGCTTTATAAAATCTACTTTTGGCAAAGGAATAGAGTCTATAAAAGAGCTAGTATTGTTATGAATTATCGTATGAACCAATTGATTGTGAAGTTTGGTGGAATCCTAAGTCCCAGTCTCTCGTAATATTGATATCATTTTTGTTTATTTGCTATTTTAATCGGAATATAAGTCTAGAATCGAGTTTTCACAAGTCCGAGTTGAACGAACTCTACTTATCACTTTTTACAACAACATAAAATCACATCACGTGGTTCAATCAATTTGTAAATCCAACCTTTGGTTGTTGATTGGAATTGATTGACACTTGAACATTGGTCTTTGGTACCGTTTAAGTTGTTTCTCATAATAATAAGGATCGCGGATTTCTATCTGTTTGATTTGCTGATTACATTGAGAAACAAAGATATAACTCTTGGATATATGTTCCTTGATTGAGTCTGACTGTCTAGTTGATTCTCTTGGAATTATATTAGAGTTAGTCCATACAGATTGCCTAAACGAAATATTGGGTGTGGTTGTTGTACCCCCGCTTTTTCAATTAGTATCAGAGCAGGCAAACACGTTTAAGACCTCATAAGTCTGTGTTTGTAGCAATCTGACTCTATGGACAGAAGTGCTATCTCTATAAACGCTTCACCAGTTCACAAAGTATATACGAGATAAACAAGATTGTTGGATCCCAGTCAATCAAGTGTGCACAAAGTTATCACAAAGACCAAAATACCATAAAGAAATCTTTTAGTCTTCACATCTTCATTCTTCAAAGTACCTGCACAAACAACTTGATTCCACTAATGATCATTCACAAACATAACGAATTCTATTAACAATAGATGATCAAAGTTCTACTTCGTATGTCATTTTTCAATCTAAACGACTTGAAAGAAATGTAGATAGAAATCGAACAAGTCAAGTCTGCATTACTAAGATCGAACAGAAGGATGATGTGTTCGTTAATGCCGATACGTCTTCAGGTTCTTCAGAGTAACACAAACGAGTGTCAATATTTCTATTGTTCTTAGTCTAACCTAACGAAGTTGACTCTAGTAATCTAATCAAGCATCTTCGAGTTTTGGAACTAAAATATGAAAATCACACTTGATATAGGCAATGCTCTAACAACCGAGAAATGCTCTAACAACAACAATCTTATAACGATCATAAACATTATATCCATTTATAAGTGTTATTTCCTCAAATAAAATGAAAATGAAATTTCTTCAAGAAATGATATTCCATGTACTTTTTGGATGTTATATAATGTTAATGTAGTTTCTTTGGTATTACACAGGGGCATGGTTCCATGCTAATTGAATATAAACCTCATCTATTGAGGCAACATTATCTTTTGATAAGAGCATCTCCAATAGAAGGTGGAAGTTTTATTCTTCCATGACACATAGGATCTTAGATCCACATTTGAGATAAATCTATCTCCAATAGTAGGTCATACACAGTAGTAGGGATGGCAAAATAAATACAAAGGTCTTCAATAAAGTCTTATTTAGACTTTCGGAATGACCCTCATGTCATCAATTTAGTTTTTATTTTAATTATTGTTTAAAATTATATAAGCCAATAGAAAAGAAAAATTAGTTTCTAAAATAGTTATAATCACATATATATATCTTAAGGCTAAAACCTCATAAAGCGTTTATAAGCTAAAAAGTAATATTTCTGCAAAATGTATAGAAATCATACCTCCACATAGAATCTTTAGCACACACTATCTGAGGTGCTCTAGGTAGAATTTCTACCTTATTTGGTATTGTTGTGACTAATAGTTGATGTTAGTTTGCTATACCATATTTTCCTTTATGGTAGTTTGCTATACCGTATTTTCCTGTATGGTAGATTGTATTTCATAAGTTATTGATCTTAGTTCAATTAATATAAACAATAGTCGACCACTGAGTGTTTGAATTTGATTCAATTAAGTGTTTGATCTAGATTCTGTCAGTTAGCCGCGACCCTATTTTTGAAAGATTTTTTGGGCACTATGAAAATTTTGAGGGGCCATTCTTCCATTTTATTTTTGTTATGTAATTATGAAGTAAATTCAACACCCCTTTTCCATGAATTTTAGTTAATGGCCAAAATGCTCCTATAATATTTTAATTATTTATTTTAATTATTTATTTTAATTATCTATTTTAATCTATCTATTTGTTTTGGAGAATTAAAGTAGTGTTAGCTTCATTTGAGCTTTGGAGAATTACTTATATTAGTAGAGATGGCAACAATACTGCTGATGCCATGTCTAAGAAAGTGAGAAGAGATAAAATTTCGGTTGAGGATGTTCAATGCTGTATTGATACTCTTTTAGGATGGCATTTTGAGCCTTCCACCAATTAATAAATTTTCTCATGTTATCTAAATAAAATAAAAATCTATCTATTTGTTGTTTTTTGTTATTATTTATTTTATTTTTTATTAGGTTTGGTTTGGCTCGGCGAGGTTTTTTTTTTTTTTTAGCCGAGTTCGGCTAGTTTTTTTTTATCCTAGCCAAATGCAACGGGTTGTTCATATATAAAAACAACATAGAAGATCGACTAGGATTTTTTTCATAGCCGAACCTCGAGTTCGGTTAGTTTTTTTTCTTCTTTTCTTCTTAGCTGAACTCGATGAGTTGTTCATTTTTAAAAGCAACATAGAGGTTCGGCTGGGATATCTTTTTAATAGCCATTTTTTTACTAGCTGAGTTAAGTGGTTATTTATTTTTTAAAAGCAAAGTATAGGTTCAACTAGGTTTTATTTTTTATTCTTCTTAGGCGAACTTAGTTTTTTTTTTTTTTTTTTTTAATATATTCTAGCCTAAATGGGTTGAAATTTCTAAAAGATAAATTTTTTAAATTTTAAAAACAAAAATAGAAAAACAATGTAAAAATAAAAATAAAAACATAAATAAGGGTGTTGGCGCCCATCTTGTTGCTAGACTGCCAACCAAAATTTTGTACGATTCATCAAGGTATATGTAATTCAGTAAAATATCTTAAAACAAAAATAAAATTTATGGAGAAACATAAATAAATTAGAAAAATAAATATTTATTTAATTAAAAGGTAACATACTTATTATTCCCTAACTTCAAGACAGGCTTGCCTAAGCACATCATGGTCCCCATAAAAAGGAGTGGTGCCCAAAAAAATCCTTTTTATTTTTGGAACCGTTTTTTGGGCACTACTCCATTTTGGAGGGGGACTATTATTTGATAAGAATATCCCCTATAGTTATAAGGGGTGTCCTAAAGTGTGGAAATGACTAACCTACCCTTAACCTAATTTAATTTAAAACCAACCTAATAACCACCTATATATATAACCACCACCTCCTCCCACCACCGCCACCTACCACCACCGACCATCACCTACCACCTCTGGCTACCACCACCACCAACCACCACCACCTCTATATATATATAGCTTAATTTAAATCATTAACAAAGATATTCTCACAAACTCATTTCTTGTCATTTGTCTTTGGTTGAAAAAATGAGAAGTAATCATCAAAATGAGTTGAAAATGGAAGTTGCAGAGAGAAACTCGGTTAGGAATTATGTGAAAAAATTTGTCGAATTAGTCGAACTCAACTTTAGTGGAGTTTTTTTTTTCCCAGAGAAAAGTTCGGTTATGTCGCAAAAGGTTCGGTTACGTCGCAAAAAGTTCAGATACGTCGCAAAAAGTTCGGTTATGCCGCAATTTTTTTCTCCTAACCGAACTTTTCTCTGAAAAACCTATACATTGAGTTCGATTACGTCGCAATTTTCTTCTCCTAACCGAACTTTTCTCTGAAAGAAAAAACTCAATTAAAGCTGAGTTTGGCTACCTGTGTTTTCAGAAACATTAGCCGAACTACACTTGCAGATGAGTTCGGCTACCTGTTCTTCAGATGTCGTAGCCGAACCAAACCGAAATCAATTTGTAAATTGTTCATTTTTAGGAATGTTTTGGCCAATTCAAGCACCACTAACTAAATTTGAAGTATCCGTGAGTACCCAAAACATCATACTCTTGTTGTAGCTCTTACAGGAAAAAATCTAACTTTTTTTCTTCAAAAATCCTCATCTTCATTATCATCTTCGTCTTCTTCTTCTCCCTCTCAATAATTCTTCTTTTGAAAAAAAATCAACTTATTAATTTAATCTCACTAATCATTAATTAACTCACTTATCATTACACTAACTTAATTAGAAAGGGTAATTTTGGTACTAAAATAAATATATGGATAAGGGGTGACCCAAATTTACTTCAAATATCCACCCAAAAAAAAATAGTAGTCCCCTTCCAAAATGGAGTATTGCCCCAAAAACGGTTCTATTCTATTTTTTTACCACTCTGATGCATGCTGGAGCAGAGCCAGCCTATAGCATGGATGTGCAATGGCCACCCAAACCAGCTGGCTCCCAAGCCTAGTTAATGAAATGAGCTTCCAAGCCTATTTTTTTCCAAGCCCAAGCCCAATATATCCTTTGTTTGTCACCTAATTCCATTTTCCCTAGCTCAATCATTTTTCAATGGTTGAATGTTCTTTTGTATACCGTTGCCGTGAAGTATGAAAGCTGACAGTATAATATGGTCAGTAACATATTGATGATTGTTAGCAACAGCAACACCTGATTTAAAAGGCCCCCCCCCCCCCCCCAACATTACCTGCAGGTGCAAACCCAGCTTTTTTTAATAATAAACAACCCTGGTTGAAAAGAGAACCAAAAGTAGCTCTTACTGGGAATAGTTCCTATTGGTTATATGGGTTAGTTACAGTTGTTTGTATCAAGCAGCACCGTAAAGGTTGCTGGAGTTGTTGTGAGTTAGACGTTACTGAATATCAACCAGACCTCTGGCATTCACTTTAGACATTGATTTGTAACTGCTAGAGTTGGTCGGGGCTGTCGTGAGTTGGTCGATGAATGTTGCAGCTGAGAGGAACGTTGTCCGCGACTGTCTTCTCAGATGGGTGTCACTGCGTTTTCAGCTCGTTGCTTTTCATACTCACACGTACATGCATTTGTTTGGTAGTCATACCTGAAGTTTGCTGGTTGTCTGTCTGTGCATTTGTCCCAAACAAACATCGTTCTTTCCCAAGAAGCGTCTTCGCAGTCTTTTCAACAGACATTGATGCTCTTCAAGCTTCTTCACACTTTTTTTAGCAGAGACAGATGCTCTTCTCCTTTGTTGGGTGGCTTTTTGGCTTGCGCTTCTATCACAGACTATTTGTGCAAAACCCTTCTCGTTGTAACTAGGGAACCCATTAGAAGATATCTTCATTGAAGTATCATGGCCCAACACTCGACATTCACTATTAACATGCTGACCCGTAATTGCAGGAGGTGCTTGGAGTTGTTGTGAGTTAGTGGATGAATGGTGCAGCAGAAATGAATGTTGTCTGCGTCTTTCTTTCAAGATGTATGCCTCCGCTTCTGCGTCTAGTCGTTTTCTCTGTTCACGCCAACAAAAATTCTTTTGCAATCTTTGTTGTTCGGAGGCCATATTTGAAGTTTGACGATTTTCACATCCATGCATATTGCCTCCAAGTGAATTAGCCATCAACAGACATTGTTCTCTAACTCTTTTCAGTAGACATATATGCTCTGTGTTGGCCAGTCCGATTGTGTGCTCTTTGATCACTGTTTCTGCGCGAAAAACCCTTATTATAACTAGAGCATACTTTAGAAGACTTTCTTATGGAGATATCAGTATTACCCTCTTGCAGGGTACCGAGTTCGAAACCCGTGAGTTTCTTAATTCCTAACGACCGATCAGAAACTAAAGTATTCCTATCTGGTAGAATACTGAGTTCGAAACTGGTAAGCTTACTAATTCTTAACGACTGATCCTCAGCTGAATTGGCAGACATAGCATCAACAACTTGATGAATTCCAGAGGATACCAGAACAGATTTATTCACCAAAACCTCTTCTGACGGTTTCTTTACATTGTCTAGTAAGCTATGAGTTTCTTTCTCCTCGTCTGGTTCACCATTATCATTCTTACTAACATAATTCACAGCCATCATAAGGGTTTCAAAATTACTTGAATCAACCATCACGGAACTTTTAAACTTCTTCACTGCCTTTTTTTGTATGGCACAGTTCTCTTTATATCTCTTTCTCAATGTATCTGCAGCAGGCTCCTTGGATACCCTTGCCAGGTCATGAGAATCAATTGATTCTATTGCAGCAACAAGAATTTCAATGGGATGACGTGACCCCTTTCTTTTAGCAGAAGCACCTAAGCTTATATTACAAGAATTGTCCACCATACCTGAAATTTCACCGCAACTCCTATTTGATGATACCTCCAACGAACCCTCACTAACCCCAGTATCTGACACAGTACTTTCATCACGTGCATCCTGCTTTCTTGAATCCTCAAAGCAATCAATAATCTCTATTACTGCAGGAACACAGTCAGCCCGTTTTCCCTGACGCTTAGCTTCTGTATGCACTTCAACATCAGCAGGGTTACAGATGGCACTGCACAGCCAAAAGCACCATAAGCATAAGAAAATGGATGAAAGAGGACAATTAAGACCGCCTGCTCATCCTTATTTCCATATTAAACTCTTATATAGCCTATAAACAAGAGAGGTAAGATCCAATGAGAGGAAGCATCACCATGCATTAGAGATTCAGTGTATTACACAGAGTTAGCCTGTGTTTAATATTCATCAACTTCCTGAGAAGTTTAACAACTCTAATAATCAGAACTCTTCAAAGTTACAGCTTAATCATTTTGGTTAATCTCGAGATATTTCCTCAAAATACTACCATGTTCTACATACCTCGCGTGTAGATCTTTCAATCGAGCTAGAAAGCCAAAACTAGAAGCCACACTATGTCAGTATCAGTAATATAAGTTTGTGTACTAAACTTTTGGTTGAAATCCGTCATATCCACCACCACCAGCATAGGACAGTCATTTTGGGAACCCTGAATGTCGGTCTAATCTCTGACATCATGTTTCCGGGAGGAAGTAGTCAAGTTTACTGTGATTCATTTCTTTTTCCGTCACTAAGACATGATTATGAGGCAAGTGAGAATAACTGGCATTTTTTTATTATTCTTTCACAGACTAGGTTGCTAAGCAAGTTTATTGTCCTTCAGGGACTGTTGAATTGTCTAAACTTAGTGAAGCCAGGTCTCAGATTCCCGAGTTGAGAGTCTGTAATCGGCCCAAGCTTCTAAAATAGGTGCTAACTAGTTGTATGAATGTTAGCCGTCACTTAGTTGTTGACCGATGCAAAATTAACATGAAAGAAACTTAGTTGGTAACCAATTATGCGCAATATGTAGACGAGCATACCGATACAAAACAAAAATCAACATACAAACACAATGAACAACAATGATGTACAGCAGGTGGCAAACTTAAGAAACCAGTTGCAAAAGGGTCAGATAAAAACTCCACTAATGCAAACAAGTAACACATTTACCAACCCGAATTCGAGTGGAATGGAACACAGTGATTGGGATAATGTTGGTACCAACTTAAAGCATAAACAATACATAAAGCATCATAAACATCAGCATATAACTACTTTGTGAATTCCAGCTTCTTAATTTACCTTTTTGATGGAGTCTTCGAGAATGTTGTTGTTGGTACCAACTTAACTTTTGGCCTATAAGAACTCTCACCACTCATATTCCTCCATTTGTCCTGTCCAAACCATTAACATCATAGAAATGAGCATTAGATTCAGGAAATACGAAATCCATTCGATTAAAATTTGATGGAATTGAGAATGATAGAGATTACCTTTAAGTCAACATTGGTACGGGAAACAAGATAAGGACCAAATTCAGGATCTGTCACAATGGTTTTCCATTTCCCCGCTCCATGTTTGTTAACACCAGACCTTAGGGCTTCTTCTTCTGGTAATGTCCATTTCAGTTTCCGTCTGGGTATTATAGGGTCTACCATTGTAATAATGACCAAATTTGGTTAGTCTTGGTTTTCTTTCTTTTCTTCACAAAATTTTAGGGTTCATCACAGATATTGGTCGCTTCTTTTGTCGGCTGATAATTGGGGAGGAGGAAGACGATACTATTTTTAGTTTTCTATCCCTTTCTCATCGGAATTTGGATGTCAACGTTTGTTACAGGTGTACGGTAGGATCTGTTGGATAGTTTTTTTTCGGCTTCTTTTCGATTAGTGATGCTACTTCGACACAAGGTTTCTTCCGTGGAAAATCCCGATACAGCCCCGTGGCTCCCCAATAAGGATTAATAGGGGTGGACATTACCCACCATGGGTCCCATATGAAGTGTCTTTATCGGTATTTTTCACGGGATTTTGTACCCAGTATACAAATCATTTTCGCTTTTCAAGCCTTGGAAAGGTTACCGCGCTGCCTCGACTACTGGGATAACCAACCAGCAAAACAAACTGTGCTGAAATAATTACACTATTGAATTTAAAGTTAATTTTTTTTATTATAAAATAACCAAATGAAATATGGAAATGCCATTCTGCGTCCCAGTCTGCGCCCCAGTTTACGCCCAAGCTAATGTGGCGTGGTGATGTGTGTCACATCACGTGAAAGTCATTCTCTCACCTATGAATCCTTTTATTTTTTTTCGTTATTTTTCTCTCTTTGCTAACTCCTCATCGATAGAAATATGGAGAACAAATGAACTTGAAATCAAGAGGAAGAATCAAAAGAATCCTAAGTGCTATTGTATAGTGTAGTTAATAACTAATCTATGTTACTTGTTGATCATGATCCTCTTTACTAAAATTGAAATTATAAGTGTCCATTAACCAAAACAAACAAGTTGAATGTGATTGGTTTTGGACAAAGGGATATGATGTTTTCATATATCTTCAACTGTAAAACAATCGTTTCAAATCCATTGAGATGAAGATAATAAAAGGTTGAGATTAAACCAACATTTGAAGGTAATAAAAGAGATGAAGATAATAAAACATGAAGATAGACCAACTCCAATCATCTTTTCGCTGGTTTTGCTGTAAATTTTTCTCAAACCACCTTCAATTTTCATCTTTTACATCAGATCAACATTTTGAATCTCCATTTAAACCCTTAAAACCAGATATTACTAAACCATTGATTAGCCCTGAATTTAATTGAAATAATCTTAACCATGGAAACTTGAATTTAGAGTGGTAATAATCTTTTCGATTTAATCTAGTGCGTACAAGTTGTCACTAACTTACTACTACGTTTTTTCCCTTGATAGAAAACAGAAATGATTTTCATGATTTTTCAGTATTCGGAAGGAAAGAAAGAATATGATACAGAAAAAAGAGTGAAGTTTTACACATTTTTTTATATAAAAAGGGCTATTTAATGTTTGGTACCCTGTAAATCGGTAACTACAACAATTCCGTTAGGAAAATATGAACTCAGTTGAGTCCAGTGTTTGACTTGACAGTCTTTAACAGACTAGGGCGGTATATGGGGTGCAGAATAGCATTTCCGAATGAAATAATTATATAGAGGTTGTATCTTATAAGGCCGCAAGGGAACAAAAGAGTAAAAGTCATCAAAGACTAAGAGCATCTCCAATGCCAGGGGTCAAGGTCATCCTATGTTGAGGTGTGATTTACACCTTTTGGTTATGGGTAATTTACTACATAACAAAAAAAATTAAGATAAGACTCTCTACCTAAATTTCATTTCCAATCCACATGGTCTTATTTAGCACTTTTTGTTAAATATAGAGACAAAAGATGATGTGGACTTAAGACCCAAGGTCATGAAGAAAGTCTAAATAAGACTCTCTCTTTTACCCCCACTTAGCCATGTCATTCTTTTTTATGACATTGATACTTGCGTTGGAGATGAAAATTGGGTGGAAAAGGTCTTAAATCCCATGTGTCATGCTATTTTAAGACCTTGACCCCTTGCATTGGAGATGCTCTAAGGAGATTCCATCCACAACTAGAATGGTTGCCAACACTACAGATAAACTGTAGGATAAAAAACCAACCCCACACGATAAATCTATCAAGATATGTGAATACCCGGGCGACTTGAGGGTATAAGAACTTACAACCCACGGGGACATATACTCGCAGCACACCGATCCCAAGCCCTCCAAGAAGTAAACTGTCTGAAAGGAACAATGTCACGTTTTTCAGAAGAAGGATGATGGTAATAATAATAATATCACTGGTGTTTCGACGTCACTGGTGTTTCACCCTTCACTCGGGGAGGAATTCGTAATTTTAGTCCAAGTCATGCTACTTCTTGTGTAGTCACTCGTAAATGTAAGAAATATCTAGATAAGTGTTCAGCTCATGGTTATGGTTTTGGCATTTTGGCCTTCTCGACTTTACGTGAACTTGAAGAAGATGATGTGGTCTTTTTGAAGAGATCGAAGAATTGTGTTGCTAGCCATGATGACAAATTAAAGGATAAAATTTGTAAAATGATACAAACTAACAGTAAAGAACAACAACACTTGCTGCCTCAACATTACTATCCATTAATCCTTGAACATTACCACTAGGTTGGTTACAACCTCCAATTCCTTGAAATCAATTCAACTCAAAAGTCTATGACATTATGCCCACAAAAATCATTTTAATCAAGAAATTGAGACTATTTATCCCTAACTTATTTATTTCTGCCCCTAAAATTCTTCAACCTCAATTTTACTCTGCTTCAAATTCTCAATCCGCCAAAATCCAGCAGAACATCAAAAAATTCACAAAAGAATAGAATTCCCCTAAATAACAATTAACACAAATTTTATTCAATTCAATATAAACCACTAGTTTTCAATCAATCCAATGATTTTAACCAAACAAACTCTCCGGGTCAATTACACAAGAACCTTTTGTACAAAAACTGGTGCTTTCCTGTAGAAGAGTGAAAACAGAAAATTAAACACCAAACATATAAAATTGGAGAATAATCATAGAACTAATCAACTATAAACATAAGAATCTCGAGAAGATCTGTGAACCAGTTACCGTTTTCAGTTGTTTGAATGATTTTCCATTTCAATTGCATGCATCCTTGTCCGCTGATTGAAAAAGAGATTTAAGGTCTTTAATGGTTGATTCTATAAAAAGTGATACATCTGTAGGCTGTAGCAGCAACAAACCCTAACTTCTTCATTTCCCTTCTCTGCCAATCCAACAGTAATTCCACAGATCCACTCTAACAGAAATCCAAACAATAATCAAAACACTATAATTCCATAATCCAAACCCCTAACAGTGAACCCTACTTTCTTCTCAGATTCGCTTTACTATCATCTCGACTGCATCTCTATCTCACAGATCCACCTTCAACCGAGTTCAAAATCAAACTTTAAATCAACTCTCAACTTCATAAACTTCTCACACTTGATCTGATTATCTTCAACCTCTAGGGAGAACTAGCAACACCATGTGAAGTGTGAAATAAAGATGGAGGTGGTGAGGAGGCGCGGTGAAAAGGAAGAGACAGTGGAAAAGAAAGAAAAGAGGAAGCAGAAATGAAATCTTCTCTAAGATTTTTGGCTTTTATATCCTAAACGAACGAATGTGATTAACCCTAGATAATCTGACGGTGGAAATAAAGTGAAACTTATTACTGTAGACGGGTTACGGGTTAAACCCGCGGTTTTACGGGACGGTCCGGGTTAACCCATTTTCCTACAAGCCGGCATTTCTCTAACCCTAACCTGGCTTGTTTAGAAACCATCCAAGCCGGGCGCGGGTTTTTGTAGGCCGGGCCGGGCCAACTTGCGGGTTTTTGGCTTGTTTTCCAGCTCTAATCTCAGCTGATCAAGTTTGTGCATGAAGTAAATCACAAAGATCAGAAACCAATAAGAACTCTTCTTGTCTCCAAGTCTTTAATGTACCTGCACAAACAAACTTGATCACAATCCTCTCGTCAGATGTAAAAAAAAATCTGAACTACCGTTAATCCTTGATCTAGTTAGAGTGACCTTATATCAGAAGAGAAGGTTCTCAGAATAAACAAACTAGGTGCAATCAAGGTTTAACAATCGTTAGTCAATCAAAGCAATAATAGAAATCTAAAATAACAATGCAAATTATAGTTTCCCATCAACGGTCCTATCAATACGCTTCTGGATCCCACATAAGTCTTTAAACTAGCGGGCGTAAGAGATTTCACCTAATTAGGTTACCTTCCTTTCCAAGATAGTATTACAAGTAATACTATTAGTCGGCTACCACAGTGACTACAAGATGAAGTGCCTGAATCAGGATAAATTTGTAAGAAGAACAAACTTCACTATTTATAAGCCAAGGTAGATTGGACACCAAGGAATTTCCATAACCGAAAATATCTAAAGATATGCAATAAACATCAATTTTCGGTTTTGTCTAATTTCAGCTAACATACAACTAATATATCGAAATCCCTCATGGATGACAACTCAATATTAACTAGTACACAAGTATACTTTACTAATATATTTTCCAGAGATATGTTTCACTTACTGGGAAAATAAAACATATAAATTTGAAAACCCTAATTAAAAGATTCTCAAATATTTCGGTTTGGGATCTCACCTTGAGTATTAAGGAATATATTTGAACAATGAAAGATAATATTTTAGCATGTGTTCAAATTACTCACTAAGTCGACATCTTGAACTTTCCTTAGTAGCCACTAGTATTCTGATATTCACAAAACTTTAAAGTATGTAAAACAGAAAATACAAGATTGCTATTGGGACCGATTCTGCAAGAGATTTCCAATAGGGTTCGGTCCTACTATAAATCCTTCAATAGGAATCGGTCATGCTATAAATACCCAATAAGAATTGGACCACCAATCCAATTGATTCCTTTCAACTATGGAACAAGTTTCGCAAGTCTACTTCCTTAAACTTATGTAGTTAAAGATATTTTTATAGGTATAGAATCAATCCTAAGTTCATTTAACAATCTAGTAAGAAGTTACAAACATAGTGTCCATGTCGCAATTACGAAGTTCAAAAGATAAACCTTATACTTCGTAATTCAATACACCAAAGTTGTGATACAACTTGTATATTCTTCCTTGACACTTTGATCATAATAAAAATAATAAAGTCTCTAATTCTAGAGTTTCACATATATATATATATATATATATATATATAACAACGCATGTTATGTTTTTCAATCTAAAAGACTTGAAAGTAACGTAAATATAAATGGAAACAAGTCAAGTCTTGTATTACTAACCTCGAATAGAAGGATGATGTGTTCGTTGATGTCGATACATCTTTAGGTTCTCCAGGTTCTTCAGACTGATACTTTGGAAAGACGAGGGTACCCAAATATACCTCAATCTAAAACTTTTCCACCTATAAGTCCTTTCTCCGAAAGTGATGGTCTATGGACTTAGTCGAGACAATACAACGAATCGGTTCACACTTTGTGTGATCGTCTATAGATACGAGATCGAAACAATACGACAACAAGATAACTTGTGTGATTGACTATGGATTCAAGATCGAGACAATACAACAACGAAGTATGGTTACTTGATAATAGGTTCGGACTTAACCAAACACTATAGGATTGTTATCAAGTAATTAGGAATTAACGTTTGTGTATTTTACTTCTAATTATAGTAAAAACAATAATAATTGCGGAAATAGAAAAGTAAAAGACAAACAAGATTTCGTTAATGAGGAAACCGCAAATGCAGAAAAACCCCGGGACCTTGTCCAGAATTGAATACTCTCAGAATTAAGCCGCTATACAAAATCTAAACCAACTTCGTATAGTTGAGACCAAGCAACTAAACCTATAGTTCACCTAGTTGCCTCAGTATCCCTGCGCCTCCAACTTCCAATAAGTCACGCACTTGGAACAATTCCTTTGGTTCATATTCCAAACAGTAAAGGAACAACAAATATGTTCGGTAACAACTCTTTTCAATCAACGTGATATGAGTTTGACAAAAGGATCTTCCGTTTATCCCAATAAACTCCTTTGTCGGGTTCTAGATCAATCTATTTAACAACTACCAAAGTAATTGTTTAGACTGTGCAATCAATACTATGAATCACAAAGAAATGTAATGATGCCGATCTACACAACTAATCAATCCAATATATAAAAAGATAAAACGATTATAGTTGGATCCCCATCCGATCAAGTTTTGTGCACACCAAAGATTTTGAATTCAAATAAAAAATCTTCTTTGTCTTCAAATCTTCTTAGATCTTCAATAAACACCTGAACACAAAAATTTGAATCTCTTGTGATCAATCACACACAGAACGGAGTCTGTTAACGATGGATTATCACAAGACGTCTTTAGATCTACAAACAGTCTAAAGATCCCCGTCGATACTTCGATCTAGTTTGAGTGAATCTTATATCAGAAGAGAAGATTCTCAAGCATAAAAAACTAGGTGCAATCAAAGTTCAACAACCGTTAGTCAATCAAATCAATCGAAAACTAATAATAAACTGCAATTATCTAGTTTCCCACCAACGGTACTCGTAGAGCTTATCAATCCCAAAGAAGTCTTTAAAACGAGCGGTCGTAAGAGATTTCGCCTAATTAGGGTACTTTCCTCTCCGAGTAGACGGCTCCACCAGTAACAACACAACTACGTAGTTTTGCTGGCTCTGAGGATTAGTTTGCTCGAAATGCAAACTTCAATATTTATAGACCAAGGATGTTTGGACACCAAGGAATTTCCAAAACCTAATATTCTCAAAGATATGCAATAAAGCCAAAATCGGTTTTCATAATTCCTGGAAATGCTCTGTCCAAATGTTGACCGAAATATCAGTAGAAAATCTCCAATTAGTAAATATACATTACCAATTTTTATTTTCTAAAGATATGCATTTAATTGCTGGAAATTAAAAGCATATAAAATTAAAAACCTTAATTAAAAGATTCTCAATTTATTTCGATCCGGGATTCTCCTTTAGTTATTAAGGAATATCTTTGAACAATAATAGATAAGAATTATTTCACATGTTCAAAGTATGTCGACATCATTAATTTGTAAATCCTTTTTCATATTTACAATCTTGGAACCGATTTTCCACACTTCCAAACGAGTTTATAATTGGTTCATCTGATTTCCAAGAACTATGTGATTGATCAAAAACATTCAATCACCATTCATGGGTTTAACGGTTCTACCAAACACAAAGTTCGGTTCTACCTCCAAGTGGCTACTAGGATCGGTTACACTAGTTTCCATAACATGGCTAACTAATTACCAGGATTGGTTACCACTTATTTATGGAACTTACTTGTGATCGGTTGCACAAGTTATAGGATCGGTTACACAAATTACTAAAACTTGTTAACCTACTACAAGGATCGATTACACATCTTGTGATTAGTCCCACCAAGTTCTAGGATCTGTTATCCAATGACTAGGAATGGTCACACCAATTACAAATATCAATAATACCATCTCAGGTGATTACTTAATAATTGTTTCACTAATAAAAGTCATACCGATACATAAGTCAGGCATTGTGAATAGTTTTACCAAGATACATAAACAAGTTATGAGCGGTTATACTAAACACACATATTGGTAATCCAAAGATTTGCAATGAATAGCAATACCAATAAGCCTAGTGATTTCCCTTTCGATTCACAAAACAAGTTTATGAATTGTACTTCCTTTAAACGAATGTAAGACATTGTTTCCTAGGACGAAATCTTCACCCATACCCATACATAATCACAATAGCATTCATACGATTATGTCGATGTCTTATATACGAAGAGAAAAAGATAGGCGTTATACTTCGTATTATAATTCCTTAATACTACGTGTAACTAGAGTATAATCATTCACAGCTTCGCAGTTATGTTTTAAATATAGCACGACTTGAAAGATAAGTTAGGAATGAAAATTTTCAATTCAAAATATTACTAACCTCAAGAGGAAGGATGATGTCGTCGATGTAGCTCTTTACTTCTTCACATTCTTCAAGTCTTCGAGTAATACTTGTAAGTCTCATATCCTAATAACTTTCTAGCTAACCTATACAAAGTTGACTCTAGTAAATAATCAAGCGACTCTTTAAATGAGTTTTGGTTCACTAAAATATGACAACCAAACTTGACATACCAACGCTTGGTGGGTTCAACCGAGCAATGCTCTAACAATCTCCCCCTTTGTATATTTTAGTGACAAAACTCTTACATCATATGGATAAACAAATTACAAGAATTCATTATACATACGCTTGATTCCAAGTTTCAACAGCACAATAACCTGTATACATTCAATCCACAAATGTCGCTGTTGACATTATAATAACAAAGCTAATACTCCCCCTAAAGGTGAGATAGGTAGATTTTCAATCCGCACATCTTTGTTATTTCCTCTTGTAGTCCATATAACTACAAATCATCATATAATATGTTTCTCCCCCTTAGTCAATGCTTTACTCTTTCGTTAGATATAACGTTTTAGCACCATTGTCCTTTCCTTAGAGATACCAAATCACTTGTTTACTCCATATATTTCTACCCCCTTTTGTCACAAAATGACAAAGGTACGAGCAAATAAAGGACAAACCGAAAGGATCTTACAAATCCAAAAGACTTGCATAACCTATAAGAGTTAAGCACGAAGGTTTCCACACACCATTTTAGATAACCAATATCAAAACTGAAACTACAAAGTAATTTTATTTTGATATGTTATCAAGGAAACAATTGCCCGAAGAAATTTTCCCTAATAGTTTAGGAAATCATTAATTGACTAAGCACCTTAGTTCTTTTGCTAAACCGATTGCACAAATACAATCGCTTGTTTGATAAGACCAAAATAAAGATCAGAATTAACTTTATTTTTCTCATCAGGTTCTAATTATTCGAACAATAACTTAGACCTTTCACTTTAAACAAGACAAGTACTAGGTTAGTTAACTAGTATTTCTTGTTAAGGTATTAGATTAGACTTGAATAACCGAATCCTTCACTTTGATAAATCTAACTAAGATCATAATTAACTTAGTTTCTCTTATCCGGAATCGAATTGGACTAAACAAATGATCCCGAAAACCTTTTTGTTAAGCCATAAACAATTCATACAAACCAAATAAATCAACTTGCATAATTATTTATCTCAACTGGAAGCAATTGAAACAAACATAGACATTAAAGCACCGCAATTGCACCGAATTTCATTAAGCCTAAACAATTGATACCAAATAATAAAGCAAGATAACAATAGTTTTTCTCAACCAGAAACAATTGAATCACACACACACATCCATACACACAGAATGGAATAAACATCAATTGTACCGAAATTTTGTTAAGCAAAAGCAAAATATATGAAATAAAATCAGGGTTTTCTTAAACAGGAAAACGATTAACTAACAAATTCGTTACCTCAAGTTCCGCATCCTGTTTTCCTTTTCTTTGCATATTTCCAGGGAGGAATATCACTGTGTTGTCATCCTCTTGCAAGACAAAAGAACAACAACAAAAACTAACCTTTACCAGAGAAAGGTTGAAAATCGGTTTTAACTAATGCGATGCAAAATTTGAAAACCCGAAACACATATGCTTTTATGCTAAACCAAAAACGATTAAACATATTGTGACTTTTTCACACATGAGTTTCAATCGGAACCCCTTATGATCCTTTGATAAAGCCTACCATCATGGGCTAGAACTCAATCCCGCTAAATCAAAAAGTCACCCAAACCATAAGGGTTCACACAATATGAGATCGAATATTAAGGTTATGAAAACCGAAATCAAACATCCCATAAATACATAGCAATAAAATAAAGCATTCAAGCACAGGCTATGTAATCGAAAACTATCACAAGAAAAATTATAAATAATAATTTTATTCATAAATAATAGATAGTTTTATTCAAAATAGACTTTATTGAAATAATCAAGAACTAATGTCTATTTTTCAACAGATTTTTCAAAGATCATCTTCAATTTCCTAAATTTTTTCAGGATCTTCATCAATAACATCTAGACTAATATCTCGGATTCTGCACAAAGTACCTTGATTATGTTCACAGGCTAAAGCATTAACCTTTCGATTAATATTCCGAGCATACTCCCTGTTACCGATTCTAAGTTTAATCAGCTTTCTTTGGTTACGAATAACAGTTCTTAGTAGTGCTGCCTGTCTATGATGCGTTTCGATAGTACTGAGGAGGACTTGTCGTAGATTGATAATATCAATCTTAGCATCCAAACTATTTTGGACAAGGAGATGAGTCATATATTCCTTTTCATTTTCTTTATCTTCACAACCATATTTCTTGAAGGTATCATCAAGATGAACAGAAGTCATTCCACTTAATGCTTTCAGAATTTTGGCTTGAGATTCTGTTTGAGGATACATCCTTTATCATAGGTTCTCGAATAAGATGAGTACATATATTCGAGAAGAATTTAACACATACCAAACAGTGTCATCCTTAAATAAATAATTCTGACCAGATTTGAAAAGATTTTCGTATCTTATGTGTTATAGAATCACAAAGATTCTTTTAAATAATCAAACTTCTAGACCATGTATCTAAAAATACTTTAGATAGGGAAACTTATCCTGTTTACACAAGTTGTTTGTAAGACAGCTTTTCTACACATGGAGACAGATTAAGCATCTTCAGGTAGATTGTGTAAACTCTCAATGTTGAATAAGAGATTATTGATAGGATACAGATTGCCCAGATATGTGTGCTTCCTTACATCAGTAGTTTAGGCATTGTAAGGATGCACATTCCAACGCAATTAGGCGTTGGGGTGAGGATCTTCCTCACTAAATACCTTTAGAGGAATTTCTTCCTTCTTACTTTTAGGGGCATTATCATGTTCCCTTGTATGGATTTTGAATCCATCCTCTTCATTAGGAATATTGCGAGATGCTATATCCTTGATTACATCTTGTGCGCAGGATGGTATGTTCCTTGAACTTGAACCCGTATGATTTTGATCTTCCATTAGACAAACTGCTGATGTATTTTGTTCAAGACATTCTATATGTCCTCTTAAGGTATCCATTCCTTGTTGGAAATGTTTTTCTAAACACTTGTCTAGATATACCTTTCGACATGTCTCTGTAAGAAGTTCTTCAATAAGGATCTTAGTCCTTATTTGTGAATGCTCCAGCGATTGAATAAGAATTTCACAATCTGTAGTCTGTTAATGAACTTCGTTGCACAGAGCCAATTTTTGTTCCAAATAATCTGCCAGATTATTTTGAAGACTGACTGTTTCTCGCTTTCCTTCACAAATTTTTACATTCAATTGAACAATAAGTTCTAGGACATCATCTAGACTGTCAATGGTTTTTCCCTTTTCTGAATAGTTTTCAACATGTTTGAAAAATATTTCTAACATTTTACGAAATTCAGAACTTGGGAAGACTAGTGAATCTAATCTCTTTTCACATTTGGAAACAAACGATTTTTCACTAGAGATTGGAGTCGGATCCAAAACATGTTTCTTGAGTTTCAGATTCATTCTTTTCTGATCAGGAACCTGAATCTCAATCAAGTTATTAGTCATAGACTTTTTCTTTGATTTTCGAAAAGACTTACGAGACCAATTTCCATTGACCTTCTCTGAGATCTTATTCTCATTATCTTGACATATGTTAACTAAGTTCTTCATAAGTTTAGCTTTGCTTTTCTTATTTTGACTCATATCTTATAGGTTGGATCGCACCAAACACAGATTGTTAGACCTTTTCGTGTTTTCCTTCTCTGATACCAATTGAAAAGACGAGGGTACCCAAATATACCTCAATCTAAAACTTTTCCACCTATAAGTCCTTTCTCCGAAAGTGATTGTCTATGGACTAAGTCGAGACAATACAAAGAATCGGTTCACACTTCGTGTGATCGTCTATGGATACGATATCGAGACAATATGACAACAAGATAACTTGTGTGATTGACTATGGATTCAAGATCGAGACAGTACAATAATGAAGTATGATTACTTGATAATAGGTTCAGACTTAACCAAACACTATAGGATTGCTATCAAGTAATTAGGAATTAATGTTTGTGTATTTTACTTCTAATTAAAATAAAAACAATTATAATTGCGGAAATAGAAAAGTAAAAGACACAACAAGATTTTTTTAACGAGGAAACCGCAAATGCAGAAAAACGCCGGGACCTTGTCCAGAATTGAATACTCTCAGAATTAAGCCGCTATACAAAATCTAAACCAACTTCGTATAGTTGAGACCAAGCAACAAAACCTATAGTTCACCTAGTTCCCTCAGTATCCCTGCGCCTCCAACTTCCACTAAGTCACGCACTTGGAACAATTCCTTTGGTTCGTATTCCAAATAGTAAAGGAACAACAAATCTGTTCATTAACAACTCTTTTCAATCAATGTGATATGAGTTTTACAAAAGGCTCTTCCGTTTATCCCAATAAACTCCTTTGTCAGGTTCTAGATCAATCTATTTAACAACTACCAAAGTAATTGTTTAGACTATGCAATCAATACTATGAATCACAAAGAAATGTATTGATGACGATCTACACAACTAATCAATCTAATTTATTAAAAGATAAACTGATTATAGTTGGATCCCCAGCCGATCAAGTTTTGTGCACACCAAAGATTATGAACTCAAATAAGAAATCTTCTCTGTCTTCAAATCTTCTTAGATCTTCAATAAACACCTGCACACAAATAACTTGAATCTCTTATGATCAATCACACACAACGGAGTCTGTTAACGATGGATTATCACAAGATGTCTTTAGATCTACAAACAGTCTAAAGATCCCCGTCGATACTTCGATCTAGTTTGAGTGAATCTTATATCAGAAGAGAAGATTCTGAAGCATAAACAAACTAGGTGTAATCAAAGTTCAACAACCGTTAGTCAATCAAATCAATCGAAAACTAATAATAAACTGCAATTATCTAGTTTCCCACCAACGGTACCCGTAGAGATTCTCAATCCCAAAGAAGTCTTTAAAACGAGCGGTCGTAAGAGATTTCGCCTAATTAGGGTACTTTCCTCTCCGAATAGACGGCTCCACCACTAACAACACAACTAGGTAGTTTTGCTGGATCTGGGGATTAGTTTGCTTGAAATACAAACTTTAATATTTATAGACCAAGGAAGTTTGGACACCAAGGAATTTCCAAAACCGAATATTCTCAAAGAGATGCAATAAAGGAAAAATCGGTTTTCATAATTCCTGGAAATGCTCTGTCCAAATATTGACCGAAATATCAGTAGAAAATCTCCAATTAGTAAATGCACATTACCAAAAAAAAATTCTTCTAAAGATATACATTTAATTGCTGGAAATTAAAAGCATATAAAATTAAAAACCTTATTTACAAGATTCTAAATTTATTTCGATCTGGGATTCTCCTTTAGTTATTAAGGAATATATTTGAACAATAATAGATAAGAATTACTGCACATGTTCAAAGTATGTCGACATCTTTACTTTGTAAATCCTTTTTCATATTTACAATCTTGGAACCGATTTGCTACACTTCCAAACGAGTTTAGAATTGGTTCATTTGATTTCCAAGAACTATGTGATTGATCAAAAAATTCAATCACCATTCATGGGTTTAACGGTTCTACCAAACACAAAGTTCGGTTCTATCTCCAAGTGGCTATTAGGATCGGTTACACTAGTTTCCATAACATGGCTAACTAAGTACCAGAATCGGTTACCACTTATTTATGGCACTTACTTGTGATCGGTTGCACAAGTTATAGGATCGGTTACACCAATTACTAAAACTTGTTAACCTACTACAAGGATCGATTACACATCTATTGATTAGTCCCACCAAGTTTTAGGATCGGTTACCCAATGAATAAGAATAGTCACACCAATTACAGATATCGATCATACCATCTCAGGTGATTACTTAAGATTGGTTTCACTAATAAAAGTCATACCGATACATAAGTCAAGTATTGTTAATAGTTTTACCAAGATATATACACAAGTTATGAGTGGTTATACTAAACACACATATTGGTAATCCAAAGATTTGCAATGAATAGCAATACCAATAAGCCTAGTGATTTCCCTTTCGATTCACAAAACAAGTTTATGAATTGTACTTCCTTTAAAAGAATGTAAAACATTGTTTCCTAGGACGAAATCTTCACCCATACCCATACATAATCACAATAACATTCATACGATTATGTCGATGTCTTATATACGAAGTTCAAAAGATAGGCGTTATACTTCATATTATAATTCCTTAATACTACGTCTAACTAGAGTATAATCATTCACAGCTTCGTAGTTATGTTTTCAATATGCACTACTTGAAAGATACGTTAGGAATAAAAAAGTTAAAGTTAAAATATTACTAACCTCAAGAGGAAGGATGATGTCTTCGATGTAGCTCTTTACTTCTTCACATTCTTCAAGTCTTCGAGTAGTACTTGTAAGTCTCATATCCTAATAACTTTCTAGCTAACCTATACGAAGTTGACTCTAGTAAATAATCAAGTGACTCTTTAAATGAGTTTTGGTTCACTAAAATATGACAACCAAACTTGACATACCAACGCTTGGTGGGTTCAACCGAGCAATGCTCTAACATACTTGTATGTCTCAACATTTCTATATTTCTTAGTCTAACCTAGCAAAGTTGACTCTAGTAATCTAATCAAGTGACTTTGAGTTTTGGAACTAAAAATATGACAACCAAACTTGACATACCAACGCTTGGCGGGTTCAACTGAGCAATGCTCTAACAATTTCCCCTTTTGCCAATTTTAGTGACAAAACTTTAATACGTATGGAGAATACAAAAATTAAAAGATAAAGATATTACATTACATAACAATCTCTTGACTCATTCTTCATACACTTGATTCCAAGTTTCAACAACACAACAACCTACATATATTCAAAAATAAATGCCATTTTTGAAGCATTTGAATAACAAAAAGCTTTGCTCCCCCTAGAGGAAAGCTAGGTATATATTCAATCCGAACATATTTGTTATCCCTATACATCATGATGATGTGTTTCTCCCCCTTAGTCAATGCTTTACTCTTTCGTTAGATATATACTTTTCAGCATATATATCCTTCCTCAATGATTATAAGTCACCATATACTCCATATATTTCTTCCTATTTTTGTCACAAAAATGACAAACAAACAAAAAAATACACCAGTAATAATCCGAAGGGATCTTACAAGTTTATAATAACTCGATACAACTTATACGAGCTAAGCAATAAGGTTTAACATACCACTTCTGATAAACATCACTAAAACCGAAACTACCAAAGTAATTTGTTTTAGCCTCTTACCAAGGAAACAATTACCCGAAGTAATTTTCATTTTAATTAATATGATAAGTCGAACTAAAATCAGAACTAACTTAGTTACTTATCAGGTTCCAATTATTTCTCAAAAATAAATGTACCTTATTTTTGATAAGTGTAAACCAGGTCAGATAAACTAGTTTTCTTATCAGGAACGATTAGACTTGAATAATCGTACCCTGTTTTGATAAGCCTAAGCTAAGATCAGAATTAACTTAGTTTTTCTTATCAGGAATCAACTGGACGAAAGCAATTGAAACTCTTTTTGTTAAGCAAAAACAAAAATCAGAATTGATTTAATTTTTCTTAGCCAGAAACAATTGTACCTTATTTTGTTAAACAAAAGCAAGAATAGGCACTAAATCAACTTTTCTTAACAGGAAAACGATTAATCAACAATAATCGTTACCTTACTTTGATATGAAAAAATGAGATCATAATTGATCAATTTTTCATATCAGGAGGGATTATTAAAATAATTCTTCCTTCGGTTCCTACAACCACTCACCCCTCAAATATATGACGTTTAAGCACCAGTTCAATATACAACTCCCCACATTGTTTTGTTATTCCTTACAAGACAAAAGAATAACAAACAGAGACAACCTTTACCAGAGAAAGGTCGGCAAGATCTTAGCTATTACGCACCAAGGTAAAAAACTAAAATCGAAACTCATATGTATACTAAATACACAACTTATGGACCACAAAATAATAGTATAATCATGACTTCGCACATGAGTTTAATCAATATCGACTTATGATTATTTGATGAAGTAACCCTAAATATTAGATCTGAAATATGCTAAATCAAAAAGTCACAAAATCGTAATAGATAACATATTATGAGATCGAAACAATAAGGTTAATAAAAACCGAAAGTAAATCTCATAAACCGAAAGCAAAACAAAAAGATATCAAACCGGAACAAGCAATGCAATCGTACCTATCAAAGAATGACACAAAGATTTAAAGTAAAAACTTATCATTCATATTTATTGATGGTTTGGATAAACTTTACACAAATATTGACGTGGATCAATAATTGATTAGTTTATTCATATGAAAGACACAAATTAGAACCAAATCTTATCAATATTTTGATGCATCTTATTCCTTCATGCTTTCAGCACCTGATGAGGGTAGGTTAAATTTTCAAACTTGAGTTTGTGGATTTCCTCAAGTAGATAACCTTGCTGCTTTAAAGAATTTAATGTAGTTGAGACGTTTTGATGAATGACTTTGCAAGAGCATGCAACTCTATTTTGGCTTCAATACATAATTGAGTCATCTTCCCAACACATTGTTCTTTCTTCAGCAGTCTTGCTAAGCCAATCCCTCTTTTTGATTTTTTTTTCTTCTGTTTCTTAGCATCGAGAAATGGTGCAGATTTATTCAAGAGAAATTCCTTCAAATCAAGCACCTTTTAAAGAGAAGACATTGAATCTTGATTCATAGATTAGATCTAAAAATAAATTATGGAAAAAGAATATCTTATATTTCTTCGAAATAGGTATCCTACCAAAATAGTAGGAATCACGGTTGCACTTAGCATGTGCAACCATTTATAATCTTGTGAGGGTTTACAAGAGGTATACCCACAAAACCTTTGCTCAAACTTATATATACTTCAAAGTCATCAACATCCAAAGTGTTATAAGGACATAAAGTTTCTGCACCTAATAATAAGAAGTTAGATGTACAAAAAAACATTATTCTTGAATCATAAATACGCTTAATACTATTGAGAAAGTGAGTGTAATGTGTTAAATTAATGCCATATATAATGGAATGCAACCTCGAGAACAACCAATAAGCATTTTGACCCGACTTCTTCCTCACTGGTGGGTCACTTATAAAAATGATAGAAACGGACCGCTCATGTGGGGAAGATGGAATAAAGAATAGAATACTTACACACACAAATGTGATGCTTATTTCCAATTTCAAATGATATTTAAGAAAGGAATCAACCATGCATATACGAGGTTGGTAGTGCTCATCCACCTTCTCATCCGATCTATAATCAAAATCATTCTCACCAAAAATAGGAACTTCTTCATTCAACTTCAACTCTTGATGATAATCTCCCAAACTTTATAGAATTTTGACAACTTGTAGTCTTTTCTCTTCAATTACGTGTTGTTTTGAAAATTATTTATAGATTTCTTCTTCTCTACGACTTTGATCAATGATTTTTTATTTTTTTTGATAATAAGAAATAGGCCATATGAAAGCGACATGAGTACTCGATTCTTCATAACTTTGGTATCGTCTTGTTTATCATGAACTTCAAAAACTAAAATTTCGTTCTTCCTTTTGTTGCTCGTAAACCTTTAAAATCTTCAAATTCTTCAGAGGTTTGATTTGCTTCACTTTTTGATGATGATGGTATGTTTCCATTATCATTGTTTCGAGAGAGTACTGTTAACTGCAATTTAGATTACAAGAATGAGGTTTATTCGTAATTCTGATGTCATCCTCTTGATTGACAGAATTAGCACTCAAGAGACCGAAAAGTACTGAAGGGGTGCGAGGTTAAGTAGCTCATTCTCAGATTTAGCACCAGCGCTATAAACAGATATTGAAGGTTTGGTGCCTCACTCAAAGGGTAGTCTCCATTAATGATTGATTAATTCTCTAAGATTACTGACATGGTTAAGTTCATCAAGATACCTCTCTCAACGGCTAAGAATACCGAATGTAAGTTCTCTAAGACTACTAAATTCAGTTATTCGGTAAGGCATGTAAACTTATAAAATAACATATTAAGTGACTTTAAAATCTCTAAAAGAGGTTTCATGCAAATATTTACAAAAAAAATTGAGATTTTTTACTCTATTATACAAAAGTAAATATTTTTTTTTTTTTAAGTTAAAGTGGGATTTAGTAACCCTTACATCAATAATAGTAGAGCCATCTAATGTTGGGCTATTAGCTCCAACCCTAACACTAGATTTATCTTTTTCTAAGGCTTGAAAAATACAGGATGGAGGTGCATTCCTCCAGTCAACAAGAGTTCGAAAGTTTTTAGCCTCCTTAGCAAGGATATCAACTACATTGTTTGCTAATCTAGGAGCATAAAAAAAACCTAAAAAGTTTTGACAAAGATTAAATTCTCCTTTTACTTCATCCATGATCCTCTGGTTCTGCCAAGTAATTTGAGATGGTTTTCCATTCAGATAATCAAAAAGATTCTTACAGTCTCCTTCCACACTGAAATTCGACAATTTCTCCTCTACTTCCCATGTTGCTGCTTGTAGTATCCCTAGAGCTTCTGCTTCTTCTGGGGGTGCGGCTATAATGGATCCGTCTCTGCTCTGTTCGAAGTTCCCTGCATCATTTATGAGAATTAAAGAAAAACCTGCTGGTGCATTCATAGAAATCTAAGATGCGTCCAAATTAAGTTTCTTTTATGAAGATCTAGGTGCTATCCATCTAGGTGTTTCCTTTAAACTAGTTGCGACAAGTTTGGTCAGATGGTTGTCTTTATACCAGAAACTTACATGTCTTTGTATTTCTAAAGCTAATTGAGTATGTTTTTTTTGTTTATCTTCAAAAGATCTATTACATCTTTCCTTCCATATATACCAAACTTTAGTCAAAATAATTTCTATGGGAATAATTGGATCTTCCTTACCTATCCAATCTTTACAGATATCTAAAAAGGTGGTAGATCTATCAAAGTTTAAATCTATTGGGAAAGGTTATGTTGCCCAAACAGCTTTAGCATGAGGACAATGAAAAAAAAGATGCTCTATGGACTCCTGTTCTAAACAACCAAAAGTACAGTTGGGTGATATATCTTTCATGAATCTAGATAACTTTAGATTGGTAGAAACCGCATTTTGCAAACACTTCCAAATAAAAATCTTAATTCTTTGAGATGCATTTAAATTCCATAAACCTTTCCAGAAAGAGTCTGGTTGCCCTAGGTTATAATTGTTCATAGTTCTTTCATTCAACTTGTTATACATAGACTTAACTGTGAATTTTCCTGAGTTGGTTAGGAGCCATCTGAGGGTATCTGGTTTGGCAATCAAACTGCTATCTAAGGCTATTCTTATGTTACATATCTGTCTAGCAATCTGACTCGGAAACAGTTCAAAGATTAAAGGAGAGTTACCACTTCTTAGTGATAGTATCAATAAGATCTTTCACAAGTGTTAAATGAGAGTTAGAAATAGTTTTGTAAATACTAATATTTTCTTCCAATTTAGGAATCCAATTATCTTCCCAAATATTGATATAACTGCCATCACCTACTTCCCAAATACTATTTTGTTCTACTAACTTGATTCCCTTACTTATACATTTCCAAATCCAAGAACTATTAGATGGTGTTTTAGCTTTAAAAGTTGAGAAATTCCTGAAGTATCTAGGTTTGAGTTGAGATACCCAAAGAGCTTTAGGTTCATTCAAGAGTCTCCAAGCTAGTTTAGCTATCAGGGCTAAATTGAACTTATGGGCATTTCTGAAGCCTAACCCACCTTTACTAATTGGTTTGCAAAGACAGGAATATGATTTAGGATAATATCCTCTGTAATTAGTTTCTTTCCCCCACCAGAAGTCCCTCTGCAGAGCATCCATTTTTTTTTTTTTTTTTTTTTTGGAAGAATAAAACAACTCATTTGTAACTAGCCATACTTGCCAGAGTTGCTTTGTTTAGAACCATTTTACTAGCTTGAGCTAAGACTTTACCTATCCAACCTTGCACTTTATGTTCCATCTTTTCTATTATGCCTTCAAAGCTTTTTATTTTATCTTTATCTATGAAGAAAGGAGTTCCTAAATAAGAATCTTTTAGATCAATCTTCTTAATTTTGAGAAGTTTACTGATCATTCTCTGATGATTTGGTTGAACTTTTTTACTAAAGAATACTCATGATTTATCAAAATTAATTAACAGCCCTGAAGCTCTACTAAAGATGTCTATGAGTTGCAAAATATTATGGCATTCCTTAAGATCTTCCCTAATGAATAGGAGATAATCATCAGCAAAGAAGAGGTGGGAAATTGGTCTATTCTTTGGGGTTAACTTAATGCCATTTATTATCTTCTCTTCTTCACTGGATAAGAGCAATCTAGAGAAGATCTCCATGCAGATAATGAAAAGGTAAGGGGACAAAGGGTCCCCTTGTCTAAGCCCTCTGGTGGGTTTGAAAAAATTCCTTGGACTACCATTAAGAAGGACTTCTATGGAAGAGGTAGAAATGCATTGGTGGATTAGGTTACAGAAGTTCTTGTCAAAACCGAAAGCCTTCAATACTGAAAGTAAAAAATCCCAGTTGACTCTATCAAAGGCCTTAGACATATCAATTTTTATTCCTAGACCGGCATGTTTCACTTTCTTTTTCTTGAAAGAATGAATAAGTTCCTGAGCAATTACTATATTATCAAAGATTTGTCTTTTGGATAGAAAAGCAGCTTGAAATGGAGAGATTATAGAATATAGGATGGGTTTCATCCTATTTGCTAAGATTTTTGATATAATCTTATAAATGGTATTACATAATCCAATTAGTCTAAAATTACTAAGGTCTTTAGGATGTCTACTTTTGGGGATAAGAAAAAGAAAGGTTTTGTTGAACTATGGATGCAGTTCTCCAATTATGAAGAATTGTTGAATGGCAGCTGTAACTTGTTCCTCTACAGTTTCCCAGTTGAGTTTGAAAAAACTAGCTGGGAAACCATTAGGTCCTGGAGACTTATTGAGTTTTAGTTTTTTAATAACTGGCCAAATTTCCTCAGCAGAAGGGATAGAATTTAGGTTGACATTTTCCTCTAAAGATATACTAGGTTGAATGTCTTGAAACAGAGTTAGATTAGGGGAAAAGGGACCAGAAGGGGCTGAGAAGAGATTAAAAAAGAAGTCTGAAAGAGTTTTTTGTATTTTAGATCTCTTGAAGGTGATTTCATTATTGTTCATTTTTAGACACTCTATATTGTTCCATTTCCTTCTTTTTAAGGTTTTTGTGTGAAAATACTTTGCATTTTTCCCCCTAATTGGACCATGTTATCTCTAGACTGTTGTTTTGCTATTGCTTCTTGGGAATCATATAGTTTTTCCAGTTGAGCTAGCATTTCCTTTATTTTATCCTCTTTCTTATAAACATGACTAGAATTATTCAAATTATCTATTTGTGAAAGTATTTTCTTAATTTGCTTAGAGGGTAAACCAAATATGTTTTTTTTTCCAGAAATCTAAATTTGTTTTAAGGGTTTGAAGATTAAGGATCAGAGTATTAGTAGGATTTTCCCTAATAACATGGGACCAGGAATATTTTATGGTTTTGACACAAGAACTTTCCTTTTGCCATGTATCATAAAATTTAAAGGTATACTCAAGTTTGATAATATCTAAGCTTAGAGCTATTGGACTATGATCAGATCCTACTGCCACTAAATGGGAAAGCTCTGCATTAGGAAATTGAATATTCCACTCAGCATTTGCTACTGCTCTGTCTAATATTTCTTGGATATTAGCTGTACCATCCCTATGATTATTCCAAGTATATTCATAACCCATGAAACCTAGATCTAATAATCCTGTATTACTTAAGATATTGTGGTAGTAATCACTATAAGATTTCTTAAATGGCAGACCCCCTATTTTTTCCTCCTGACTGAAAATCATGTTCAAATCTCCTAAAAGGACCCAAAGCATACATTGTTTGTCTACTTGTTCTGAGATTTCAGTTAGAAAATCCCAAGCAATATTTCTATTGGATGGATAAAGACTACCATAAAAGCAAGTAAGAAGCCATTTCTTAGATTCAGAGTTAGTTTGGACTAAAATGTTGATCATGTTAACATTCCATTGCACAATTTCAAAAGAAAAACCATCTACCCAAGCTAAGGATAGACCTCCTGCTAATCCTATTGGGTCAACTATGTGAGTATTAGGGCAATCCTTTAGAAGAGATTTAACTAAGTGTTTTTGGAATTTTGTTTTAGAGAGAAATAAAATCTCAGGCTTATCAACTAAAATCAGTTGATTTAGGTGATTTTGTTTGAAGGGGTTACCGCACCCTTGCACATTCCAGGCTATAATCTTCATTATAAGCCACTAGTTCAGGGAGCCTTATCAGGGCAAAATTTAAGCTAAACGCAATTGATAATCAATATAGTAACAAGGAATGGAGGATTAATTCAAGAAATTAGGAGAGCAATTCAATCAAATAATCAAGAAAAATAGAAATTGGAGAGCAGCTCTAATAGGAATCCTATAGGGCAATGTTCTAAAATTGTAATGTTTAGTTCAATCTAAATTTATGTGAATCCTAAAAGGCTATCAAATGAGAAACAAATTGAAGAATAAAATGAGAATATGGTACTGTCAAAATATGAAAGATATGAATATAACCAGAAACGAATTTAACGTTGCATTGTAATTAGATTAGCATGGAGATGTATTTAAGAAAATTTAGGGATTTTAATTAGAATTTCAGGGGTTTAAGAGAAATACCTGTGTCTCCTCCTGTTGCTTCGAAGGGGTGGAAAGGAATTGGTAGATAGGAAATGGATGAAGCTTTGTTGTCTATAATGTTAGACCCATATTGATCAATTTGAAAAAAAATCTCCATTATCCGAGGAAACGGAGCAAATTCTTTCCGACGAAGAAGAAGTTGAAAATCTGAAATTGATAATTTGAAAGAAGATTTTGGCTGTGTCAGTGGTTTTTTGAAATTGGATGCAATGCATAATTAATTGGAAAGTGCAGGGGAAAATGCAGATGATGAATTTATAGGAGACAGAGATAGGTGCGAAATTGGGGATTCGAATGAATCCCTAGCATTTGCTATAAGGGAGAAGGACAATCTTCTCCCCACAGGAATAGTTGGGTTTATACCGGTTTGAAGAACCGGAACAGCTATGTCCTACAAAAGCTCAGACCCATTTTGGGGAACCGATTCCGATAATCTTGCCTCAGCTATAACTCTAAAAGTTTCCTAGTTGGCGGATCGGAAAGAGTCATCGTCCGACTCAGGCAAAGGAATAAAGTTTTCTGGTAAATTAAAAGGAAAAGTTTTTTTTCCTAACACAGTTGATGATGCCTGAGGCATGTCTTCCTCAATTACAAAGGGTCCTAGCACCTCGTAAGATTGATGGTTATCTTGAATGACTGGTTCTTCTTCTACACATGTTCTAAAAATGTCTGTGAATACTAAAATTCTATATTTTAACCATTCCCCTATACTTAAACTTTACATTGTCCTCGATGTAAAATGACTCGTCTAATGTAAAATTTAATGGAAATCCAATAATGATAGGTAGATAAAAATATAAAGATAAGAAATACTAAACCAATGATTTGCCTCCCATTTAAACCTTGGTTTAAGGTCGTCATACCGACTGTAGACTTTATCGCTACTCCTTACTGATCTACGTCCAACACGTCAGCATGAACATCCAAATGCACATCATTAGGATACGAATTGCTTCAAAAATATTGAAGCGAATATTTTCATTTTCAAACTCCATTGTGAGTGTTCCTTGTCAACATCAATAACGGTTCTAGCCGTTTTCAAGAAGGGTCTCCCATGTAGCAGCAGTATGGATGCGTCGGACCTATTATCCGTTTTCAAGAAGGGTTTCCCATGCAGCAGCAGTATGGATGCGTCAGACCTATTATCCATCTCCAATATGCAGAAATCCTCAATAATACCCTCAGGTTAAATGTTAGCACGATCAGCCAGCTAAGGAACAATAAGAGTTTCTTTCGAATGACCCAAATTCAAAGGCTTATAAATAAATGCTGAGATGTCTTTGGCCGATGCTTAAACTCTTGTAATTCTATACATACATTTAATTATTTAATAATATATTTCTCTCTTCCTTCTCTCTAATTTATGTTCTTTACTTTTATCACCTTCTAGTTTTATAACAAAAACCAAAATGTCACACGAACCTTCTAGTTTTACTAAAATGTCACTTGTCGGAAAATATGGATAAAATCAAAATGGGATGAGCCAGCGTAATTCAAATTCCTGACCAAGTCAAAGTACGTTAAGTTTTTCCTTCATTTTTTATAAGGGAATAATTCGTGGTGCACTGCACATCAAATGCCCGACTTGGTCAACATGGCGACCTCACTGTACTACCTAACCCTCTTGAATCTTTATTGTTTATTTTTCTATTTCAAGAATCAGGATACACTCAAACTTGTATGAAAACTAATATCCAAATAATTACATCATGTTTAAAGTGGTAGACAATATAAGAGACAAAACATAAAGGAGACAAAATATGAAAGAGAGGAAGAGAAATCAGGTGTGTCTTTCATTTCCATTAGTTCCATTTAAATACAAGAGGGGGAGAGCTTGTGTTAGTACACTTGTAACCAGGGATAAGAGAAAGAGTTACATGTGTCTAGTAACAAAGGACTAGTTCTACATGTGTCCAACATAAAGAAATGTGCCATGCACTTAGCCATAAGGAGTGGTCATCCATACTATGAACCACTTTACTACAACACTCCCCCTTGGATGACCATCACCATAAACTCATTGCTTTGTCAAAACCTTGCCAGAAAATGTCTATTGTTGAAAAACTGGTCGAAGGAGAAAGACACTTGAGCTTCTGAAATGGCATAGCTTGTCAAGACTTTTCTCCTTTGTAGAACTGTGTCAGGAAAAGCATTTCGCACATAAACCTGAACACTTGTAAGGAGAAGAACAACCTCAACCGAGTTGTATTTCTAGTATTTTGGTTGTCTCACTAAAAACCTTGCCGAGTAACAAAACCCTGTGGGAAAAAGTAACCTCGGTGAAGGAAAAGAGTATAACACACTTTGATGTCATCAGAGCATTGCTAGATGCTCCCCCTAATGTCGACATCTCTCCATGATTTGCATTTATGGTATTATTGTTGTCTCATTAAAAACCTTTTCGAGTAACAAAACCCAGTGGGAAAAAGTAACCTCGGTGAAGGAAAAGAGTTCAACATACCATCTGGTGCCCCCCCTGATGCATGACAATTTCTTTAGTCTAATACAGTCATGGGAGTGGACAATTCCTTTAGTCCTATGGAGTCACGGAAGTTCGGACAATCTCTTTAGTCCTATACTTCTCACATGTTTTTCAATTGTGGACTTAGGTAATGACTTAGTAAATAAGTCTGCCATATTTTCATCAGATTTTACTTTACTGACTTGAATGTTTAGAATACATTGTTGTTGCTGATTGTAAAAGAACTTTGGTGATATATGTTTTGTATTATCACCCTTAATATACCCTTGTTTCATCTGTTCGATGCAAGCTGCATTATCTTCATAAATGCAAGTTGGCTCTTCGGTGGTAGAACTCAAACCACATGTCCCTCGAATATGTGTAATGATAGAACTTAACCATATACACTCACGAACCGCCTCATGTAGGGCAATAATCTCAGAGTGGTTCGTGGAGGTAGCCACAAGGGTTTGCTTGGCCGATCTCCAGGATATCGCTGTATTCCCGATAGTGAACACATATCCAGTTTGTGATTGATCTTTGTGTGGGTCTGAGAGGTACCCAGCATCAGCAAAACCAAGTAGAACATTATTTGGGGTTCCGATGTAAAGAGTCGCAATTACATTAGCATCTCTCCTTTCGTCTTCGTAGGGATAAAAAAAACCCAAGTCAATGGTTCCCTTTAGGTATCTAAAGATATTCTTTATACCGTTCCAATGACGCTTCGTTGGCGCTGAGCTATATCTAGCTAACAAATTCACCGAGAATGAGATATCTGGTTGAGTACATTGTGCTAAGTATAATAATGCGCCTATTGCACTTAGATAAGGATATTCATCTCCCAATACATCTTCACCATCTTCCTTTAGACGAAATGGATCTTTATGTACATCTGGAGTTCGACCAACCATGGGAGTGCTAGCAGGGTGCACTTTGTCCATATTAAATTGCCTGAGTATCTTTTGGACATATGCAGACTGGTGGATTAATATTCCACAAGATCGATGTTCTAGTTCAAGTCCTAGACACATCCGAGTTTTCCCAAGATCTTTCATCTCGAATTCGGATTTCAAATAGCTTTCAATTTCTCTTATTTCATCAAGAGTACCTACTATGTTCATGTCGTCGACATAGACAGCTATAATAGCAAATCCGGAACTTGTTTTCTTTATAAACACACAGGGGCACAATTCATTATTTGTATATCCCTTCCCTATCAAATAATCACTTAGACGGGTATACCATATCCGCCCGGATTGCTTGAATCCGTAAAGTGAGCGTTTCAACTGAATTGCAAACGCACTCCGTGGGTTAGAGTTACTTAATTTGGGCAGTGGAAGTCCATCTGAAACTTTCATGAATATCTCTGTATCAAGATCCCCATAGAGATATGCGGTAACCACATCCATAAGTTGCATTTCAAGTCCTTCTGAAACTACTAAGCTGACTAAGTAACGGAACGTTATGACGTCCATTACAGGAGAGTACGTTTCTTCCTAATCAATCCCAGGGCGTTGTGAGAAACCTTGCGCCACAAGGATAGCCTTATATCACAAGAATTCGTTCTTCTCATTACGCTTTCTGACAAATACCCATTTATGTCCTACAGGCTTTAAAATAAACTGAAGAATCTTCTCTTATATAGTTTCAAGACGTCATAAACAAGAAGAAAAAAACCCATGCAAAGAACCCA
>JAJJMB010014022.1:1871231-2083496 GCA_023531105.1 Papaver atlanticum | reverse complement strand
TCTGTATAAAATGAGCTGAAGAATCCTCTCTTATATAGTGTTCAAGATGTCATAAACAAGAAGAAAAAACCCATACAAAGAACCCATGCGTATGACAGAAAAACACTGAGACGTATTGGTAATGTTTAGTTAAAAACAGTGTTAGACATAGAACAAAGTGTAGATGCTTTTGCTTTTGGCAGTCATAAAACAGAGTGTTGCTTTTATAGGATCTAATGAACCCACACCCACACCGATCCGAACCTTCCCGACCCGCCCGTCCGCACGCGGCGTGCGTGTAGACCCAAAGGGCCATGCCCTTTAGGCAAAACCCATGGTATTTAAGTCTAAAAATCTTAAGATTTTAGTCTATGTGGGACTATTGTTTTATCTATTCAAATGAAAAAACAACTAGAGGGCAATAGGTCTAGGGATCAAGTCATGGTCCATGCTTTTCAAAACCCGTTTTTTCTAACAGTTGTTTGTATTGTAGTTCTTGAAAATTAGAATTGCATTTCTATCTTGCATTAGGAGGAAATTGAAGTGTGTCACCAATAGCATTAGTATCGTACTGTTCTTAATTCGGTATTTTTTTGCAGTGAATGCCAATTTCACAACATTAGGTATTCAGAATCTGATTTGGGTGCACAGTCAAATACATGCAAGTACCGTGGTGCAATAGTTTGGCACTAAGAGAGGTCTAAAAAAGGAGTGCTGTTAATTTCGCTGATTCAGTGATGGATTGGATACGCGCGTGCCTACACTAACCATCATCGGTACATCTTTCAACACATAAAATGTCCGTAAAACCTTTCAGACTTTAAGTATGTTGCATTTGCTTTGTCATCTTTATATTATACTGCTTCCAAAGTTAATTCAAATAATTTCTCTAAGCAAAATGCCTTGGTTGGATTGTCTCATGGCATGTTATGATAGCTGGATTGATTATAGTGGTCTATACTGTTCATTTTTGTGTTGTTTTCCTGATCTTTTTTCCTGTAAAATACATGCCGTCATTTTTGGTTACCTAAAATACTTTGAGCCATCTCAGACATTTGTGAAGCTGTGCTTGGTATTTGGCATCATCATAGCATTGCTGCGTACTACAATAGCGGTTAACGATCCTTCTCTTATGTAAGTATTTCCTTAGCGATTAATTAATATGATCATTCTCTTCGGTGTACTTGCAAAGTTGTAATGATTCTGGAGCATATGGTGCAAGGAGATAAAAGAAGAAATAACTTAAAATCAGAAGATAAGAGCCATACAAACTTATACCAGAGGTATAAATTAACTAATTTAATGATTTTGAGAAATTAACAACTAGGGAATGAAGTTTTAGTTCTCAGTCAAACCCTAACAATTTTGTTGTCTACATTATATATTTAGATGCTTTACATCTAAGTTCCTTAAGATTTTAATTTATAGGATGCTTAAGATTTTAATTTGTTGGAAACGGTGTTGGCAGTTATTACTGGCAAGCAACATTTCGAGAGCTAAATCCAATTGTCACGGTCTCTCTATTCTCCAGTAAATACCAAGTGCAGTGGGAAATTAATGTCCACACTATAGTCTATATGCTTAATTCATTTAAGGAATTATAAGCTTCACCTCTTCTGTACATAAGTTTCAGTTGGTTCAAAGTGCCATTATACATTTACAAATACATTTACAAATACCTTCGAACATGACTCATTTCTTGACATAGCCATGAAAATTTCTAATTTTACGTACTAAAATTATGAGATTATGTCGCTTCACTCTACAGCTGATTAGAGATCAGAAATTTGAATGGTATATGTTTTAAATGTGGTGGTATCTAGGCTTATCTTTTTCTTATGTTGTGACTTATAGATGCCTAACTTTGTTGGTGGTGCCGTTGCTGGAGACAGTGGAGCTGTGACAACCCGATCAAGCCTGTCTACCTTAAGCATTAAATATGATGTTGTGGTTGCTAAAGGTGCATTAAAATCTTAAGAGACCGGCGAGGCAAAGCCGAGCCACACCAAATCAAAAATGCACCTCGACGGGAAGAGGCGAAGCTTAGCCACACCAAATAAAAAATGCATCGGGACGGGGTGAGGCAAAGCCGAGCCGCACCAAATCAAAAAAATCCTAAAGGACGGGATGAGGCGCAGCCGAGCCACACCAAATAAAAAATGCATCGCGATGGGGGGAAGCCCTGCGACACCAAATCAAAAATGCACGACGCGCGAAGCAGAACCACATCACACAAAATGAAAATTTTAGTTAAAAGAAAAAGAAGCCCGTGCTACGCAGAAAGGATTATGCTTTGTAATTTTTAAACCCTTACCCTTTTCTTACTTTTGTTAAGCAAGGATTATGAATTGTGTGTGGTCATGCAGAAAGTACTTAGGTATGTTGTAGCTTACTTGGAAGTTGTGGTCACATTGGATATATAGATGTGTGGGTCTGACAACCTTTCGTAAGCTGAGGAATTGATTACATAGAAGGCAAGAGAAAAATCTTAATAATGACATGGAGACTCAAATCCACGATCAAATTCTAATAATAACATGGAATCTCAAATCCACCATCTTGAACAACATGCGAACATCTCAGTCTGTCGGGTTTGAAACATATTGGTCACATTGGTATGTCTCACATAAGATTATTTCTTAGTAATAAAATTATTTGTGGAAGAATTATATTCGGCAAAGTTAGATTTACATCGTGGTGAAAATTAAAGACGAACAACGGGACCTAGGGAAAATATTAGAATTCCTCATATTAAAATGCATGGGCACAAATAAAAAATACATCGGGACGGGGCGAGGCGAAGCCGAGCCAAGCATGCATTGGGACGGGGCGAGCCGAAGCTGAGCCACACCAAATCAAAAATCCTAAGCATGCATCGGGATGGGGCGAAGAACCGGAGCCACACCAAATCAAAAATCTTAAGCATGCATCGGGACGGGGCGAGGCGAAGCCGAGCCAAGCATGTATTGGGACAGGGCGAGGTCAAGCCGAACCACACCAAATCAAAAATCCTAAGCATGCACTGGGACGGGGCAAGGCGAAGCCAAGCCACACCAAATCAAAAATCCTAAGCATGTATTGGGACAGGGCGAGGCGAAGCCACATCATACCAAACCAAAAATATGGTTGAAAGTAAAACAATGTTGGTATATGGTTTTCGAATTCGCCCGGTGCGTAGCACGGGCACAAAATCTAGTTCTTCTAAACGGCTTTCCGGGCCCAACATTCTCCAACTCAAGGGGTTTAAGACAGAGTGACCCACTATCTTCATAATTATTTCTAATTTATATGGAAATTCTCTCAAGACTTCTCGAAAAGTCTGCAAAAGACAATAAGATATCAGGGATTAAAATAAATAAACATGACTCTACTATCCCCCACCTTTTCTTCGCCGATGACTGTTTTCTGTTCACCAAAGCGGACCTAGGGGAAGCAAAAAAATTATTGGATATTTTATCCAATTTCGGGGAAATCACGGGGCAAATGGTAAATCTGCAGAAATTAGGTATCTATTTCAGCCCTAAAATCCATCCCAAACATGGAAAAATTATCGCAAAAATCCTAAAAGTGTCGTTGATGACTAAAAAGAACAGATACCTCGGAACACCTTTATTTATTTATTTATAGAAACCGATAAGAGAATTTTGAACCGCTTCTTCAAAGATACTATAATATTTTACAAGGTTGGAAAGCAAAGCTGTTATCTCAAGCGGGCAGGAATGTTCTAATTCATTAATCAATCCTCCAAGCTTACCTGACATATCAGATGCAAATGCTAGCTCTTCCTAAAGAGACGTTAGATAAAATAGATAAAGTTCAAAGGGATTTTTGGTGGAAAAAGGATATGTCAAAAGGAAAAGGTGGTTATATAAAGGCGTGGTCTGGCATGTGTAAACCAAAATCTCAAGTGGGTTTGGGAATAAAAAATATCCATAATTTCAATATAGCCCTTCTAACGAAGCTGGCAAGCAGAGTAATGACAGAAAAAGAACAATTGTGGGTGAAACTGCTAGAAGTAAAATACTACCAAAGTTCAAACCCTTTTGAACCAACGAGAAACTATGAGCTCTCTTGGATATGGACAGCATTCAAAAAGGTCTTAATATTATAAGAGGAAATTTTATATGACAAGTGAAAAATGGAGCTAATACGAAGATTTGGGAAGACAATTGGATCCCTAACACGGACAGAATAAACAAACCAAGCGACAGAGTAGACCTATTACCGCAAAAAGTTCAAGAGCTATTAAGTAGTGAAGGGTCCTGGGACACTGGGTAACTAGATGAATATTTCTCGCCAGAAATAAAAGAAGATTTTTTAGCTATTACTCTGAATAAAGAAAAGAGTGACATGGATCAGATGGAAACACCATAGATCTGGGACTTTCACGGCTAAAAACATCTACAACTACCTCATTAGTCAAAATACAGATAATGAGGAGAATATTATTTTTCGTTGGAATAAATTATGGAAGATACAAGCAATCCCTCGGATTAAGACTATTTATTTAGAAACTAGTTCAAAAATCGCTTCTATCCACTAGCAGACTAGCAGCTCATAACTAAGAAATCTCAGATGAATGTCGTTTGTGTAATAACCAAGCGACGGAAACAAAAGATGATTTATTTAGAAGGTGTCATTTTACTAGATTAATTTGGTTTGGTTGCTCTATGGACGTCGTTAATTCTCAAATTAATGCCGGCTCTATTAGCAAGTGGGTTGAAATTTGGTTATTGGATCCAAGATTTTTGCAATATTGTGTGCAAATTACAACAATCCTCTGATTTATTTGGAAATATAGATGTGAAGTAGTGTTTAGGAAAATCTTTCTAGATCCAACTTCTTTGATTCAACAAATTAAGAAGTTCATCCAATCTTCACCATACAATAAACAGGACAAAAACAAAGATACACAACAAAAGAGCTCGTCTAAACATTATTGGAACAACTTAAACGTGGATTGGATAATATTCACAGATGCATCTTTCAATAAAGAGAACTTATCCATGGGATATGGTTTCATCCTATATTCGGTCGACCAAGAAGCTTTTATGCATTTATCAGCAGGTTCAGATTGGGCCTCTTCGTCTTTGCACGCAGAAGCAAAAGCTTTATTAAAAGCCCTATGTTGGCTCAAAGACAATCTTCTCTCCAGCGTTTTTCTTGTTACAGATTGTAAAGTGCTAACGGATTCCATCAACAAAAAAGGATCAGATGTTTCTTGGACAACAGAGAATACTATAGAAGAAAATATATCTATTCTAGGAAATTTTCCACAAGCTAAGGTAAGATTTATAAATAGAAAGTCCACAATGCAGCAGACTCAATGGCTAAAGAAGCAAGGATCAGAAAACTACAACACATGTCAAAGCATTTGCAACAACAAGTACAAAAAGAAAACATTATTTCTAATATTTTTGATAAAAATGAAATTGTAGACCTTTTGTATTATATTGCTTAATTAATATATTACTACTTCTATCAAAAGAGAAAAAAAATCTTCTATTGATTTAAATTTAGTAGTTACGTAACTAGGACAACTGCCACCCAAAAAAAATGTACCATGGTAGCGAAACGCTACACACAAAAAAAGTAAAAAGACGGTCACCGAATGCTTCAAAAAAATAAAAACAAGATGGTCAAAGAAGTCCACTGTGGTCAGTCAAAGACATTTGACTGTGAGGGCCTATTTTCTTCTTTGTAACCGTCTGGTGCCGGTGGCAACTCTTATCTCTTTTTTTTTTCTTTTTTCTTTTTTTTTAGGAATGAGGGGCTTCAAAGAGTCCCTAAGATTAATTTATTAGACTACCTCATTCAAATTGAGGTTTGAAGGATTACATCGAAGAGGTGGTAGATAGACGCACCCTATTGTTTCATCATTATACATTTGGTACCAACAGAACAATTGTATAATGTAATTTGCGTTTTGTTAGATTACGTAAGACCAAATAACATGGAAGAGGCTAACAGAGGTTTTGATCCTACAAGTGAGAAAAATGATGCTCCAAAGAATATATTGATCATTCCCCATACCGGCTTGTTGATCCCCCTTAATTATCACATCAATAAGAATAAGATTTTTCTTCAATTGAAATTCTAAATCACAAACCTTTGTTTCATCCTCCAGAGAAGAAGTTGTATCAAAATCAATCTGGTATCCCATTTGTTTTACCAAAAAATCCTGAATATTGTTCATGAAAAACCAAAAAAGATTTCATCCAACATGACACATCTTCTCTATTCTTCTTTCCACTGATTTGGATGGATGAGGTTCTTGAGACAAGTTTTGAAGAAAAAATCTGTTGTAACAATTCCATATGTTGATTATATTACCAAATCCCATTAAAAAGCCCAGGGGCTTGTGATAAACCGCCGTATAAGCGTAATAGAAGAACATAAGGCATATAATAGCCATTGAAATTAAACAAAAACAAAGACCTAAACCTAATATTGCTTAGATGCAATATTTTTATTTAAAAAGAAAAACAATCTAATTATTATTTCCTAGATTTCCTCAGTAGATCTGAAATCTCAGATCAAAACCGAGTAAATCTGGATTAAGGAGGAAGATAATGGAGGTAAACCAGGAGAGAAAGAGGAAGATAATGGAAGAAAACTAGGAGAGAAAATTTAGGATTTTTCTATAAAAAAAACGGTTATGCAGAGAGAAAGGGCGTTTGTTTGTTTTTCTATGGCCCCTCTTATCTCTTTGATCATTAATAATATCTCAGTTTGTTTTTCTATGACCCCTCTTATCTCTTTGATCATTAATAATATCTCTCGCAAAGTATTCTTTGTGGTCGTTGAAATTATAAATTTGTCCAAATATTACTGCACGCGGAAGCACAACCCAATCTTAATCCCCTTGGCAATATGGAAACTAGCACGCATTATAACATCATTTAGTGAGAGAAAAAGACCAAAGTACAGATGTTAAGTGCGCAATTGCAGGTTCATGAATGACGATGATCTAACAAGTACACGTGCTGAACAAAAAACGTAGATCAGCCAGAACGACAACTACATATACAAACATCAGTTTGCAAAAAGTTCTAGTAAGAAAATGGAGATTTCGTTTTCTTCAATAGCTACCAAAGTCTGATTCTGTACGTATTTTAGTTCAACATACCTGTACAGATGGGACAAAATATCACCACTATAATTTACTAAAGGTAGCTAACTGAACCATATGGCTTCAACTCTATCTGAGACTTTCTCTTGAACGACAGTACATAATGGGAGCTTGAAACTACTTGGTGGAATGGTGGAAGATTTGGAAGAGATAGATGATGCACCATTCGTTTGGAGATGCAAGAAACAGAAAAAAGCATTTCAGGAATCTAAGGAAAAGGAGGTAGAGGCAGGGGTATCAGATGCTGAGGCCAACGACAAAGAGGCAATCCGGGGACTATTGTCAACATTTATGGTAAAGCGGTACCGCTGTGAAGGGGAACAACTACACGTGTGGGAAGATAAAATGAAGGAGTTTGATACACTCTGAGGGAGAAAGAGTTAATTAAGTGTGACTAGTCATCTTTATTCTGTTTTGGTATGTCTTAGTAATCGTTTCCTAATAACCACCCGAACCATAGTGTATTTTGTTTTGAACATTTTTGCAGTATATAAGACAAAAAAGAGAAGAAAAAAAAAAGTATATAAGACTTCAAAATGCAAAAAAATGAACGTTATCATCGGCGAAGGAGACTAATCCAACTCTGAAACTAGCGGGGAACGAGGAACAAAAAAACATAGGCCAACTCTACCTCCATTATGTAAGGAGATTCTGAGTTTATGTCCCCTTTCTTTTTCCGTTTTTTATTTTCTTTATCAATAATTTTTTTTCCTAGTTCTACAAATGATTCGGGGAGGGTCTCTTCACACTTTTATTTTCACACTATCTCACATTTTTTGATATATTTTTCGTAATAAAGCTTCAATGGTAGAGTATTTGAAATTAATATTCTGGGTATATGCTTGTCTAACAAATCTCTACATACCCACAAAAAATGAGTAAATTTCGAAATACTAAACCTCATCATCTATCGATTTTAATTTTAACCGTTGAAAATTCGTTGATTTTGAACTGTTGGTATTCAAAGTAGTAGACGGTGGAGTTATACATTTCGAAATGTGCTCATTTTTTGTGGGTATGTAAAGCTTTGTAAGACGAACATATTCCCAAAATATTAGCTTCAAATAAGCTAACATTTGATTTTTATAAAAAAAATTTTTGTCTAAAATGTGAGATGGTAGGAAAATAAAAACGCGAAAAGATCATCCTCCTAATAGAACTCTTAACTTTATATATTCAAAGAAAAAAAATGAAAAAAATGAGAATTGGGATTTGATTATATTTATTCATTTCATGAAGAGAGAGAGTGTTGAGATAACACAAACTCTCACTAAATGGCTGATAGAGCAAATTAACCTTTCACTTCACCTAGCATCTATTGGGGATTAACAACACATTATTATGCAAACAACTATCATCACCATGCTTTTTTTTACGCATGGACCTCTTTATTGATGCAAAAAGGGAAATTCATAATATATAGTAGAGCCACTTTCTTGAAATCAGGTGTACTTAACACTGAATAAACATACTCTTCCATGTATATGCATCACAGCTACGGGAATCACCACGGAGTATAAATTGAGACGCACCTTCGCAGTCTGATTGCCAATACATGGCAGCACTTTGCCCACCATAAGTAAATTCATAACCACCTCGTAGACTAATGTTTGAGCACCCACATTTCAAATGCTTTTGAGCACGATTGTTGCACCCTGGTCCAGCGAACACTATAATAGAACTTGCATTTGCCAATTCACTTGCAACAGCCATGAGGACCAATGCCATGATTAACATGGACACTGATTTTGTAGTAGCTGCCATCGATAGTGTTGGAATATTGGGACTGCCTTTGAAATGCAAAGCAAGAAAAAAAAAGAGATAGATTTTTCTTCTGGCGGGCTTCTAACTATGATTCAATGTAGGTATTTATAGGTGCAAGTAAACGAGTGTAACAGTGTTAACACGACACTAATGACGGATTCGATTCGTCACTTTGTCATTCCCGATAGCAGCCTTAGTTGACAGGGTTGCGAATTCTGGCCATACTGCACATGGTTTGGAACTGTATTCAGAATAGAATTAATATTTGGGATTCGGTTTTCAAGTGAGAATAAAGTCTATATATTTCTGGTTCGAATTGGCTGAGATCATATATTTCTCATTTCTGTTTCGAATTGGTTGAGATCATTGTGTTGCGTTGGTATTTATCAATCGTTTCTTTGCGATTATTGCATCCTATTCGGTGGTCAACAGTGACCACAGAAAATCCACATTATGGGGGAGCTTCTTTGTGAATTCCATACGCATTTTTAGTTCCCTTAAAAAAAAAAATTAGTCTCCCTTTCGAAAGAATGAGTAAAGTCACTAGAAAATCATTTTTTTTTATGATGAGTAAAGTCACTAGATTTTTTTTTTTTTTTTTTTATTTATTTTTTTTAGAAACGGTTATAGGGAGTTTTTTTCATGTTGGTGTAGCTTTCTAATTTTGAATTTAAAATGATAAATGTCACTTTATAAAAACTCCCTAGAGTTTTATAAACCGGTGGGATTGGGTATACATAACAAGTAATAAGACAAAATAGAGTTATTTGAAAGTACAATTTAAAATCCCTTATCTATATATCTTTGGTAATGCCTAATTTACCCTCTTGATTAATTAGTTCAAATCCATTGAATTATTTTCGTTGGATTTAGCTTATGAATTTTGTTGGAATTCTTCTTTTGGAAAACTTTTGTTTTTGAGAATTTTGTAACGAAAATGAATAACTCTAGTCAAACACATCCCAAGATGGAAATAAACGAGGTTTTGTTGGTTTAATTCATCAAATTACAGAAGGAATTAATACTTTCAGGATCTTCAAGCATGGAAAGTCGTCATGCTCGACTGCACGACAACACGCCGACCAGGCACGGTGGTCATGATCGTATAATAACAAAATGACGACTTTTCATAATCAATCAAATGTCATCATGTTGTATTTATTTCAACCATGCTGACTAACTATTACCAGATGTCGTCACGGTTACTTTCAAAAACATGACGACTAAAAGCAAAAGTAGACACACGAAAATTGGTTTTTTGGCAGTTGTTGGTCGTCAGGGTGGAAATTGTATCAAAGTGACGGCTACAACCTAGTCGACAAGTTAGGTTTTGGAAACCCCGACGATTAATTACAAAATGGAACACAGTTAAAATAACTTTTTGACAGTTTTAGTCGACATGATTAAGATTTTCATAACCCGACGACTAATCGTATTCATCAACTAGTCGTCAAGATTTGGGATGAATATCATGACGACCTTGTCAATGTTACTTTCAGAGATGAAAAGTCGTCACGATATTCATCCCAAAAAGATGACGACCAAAATAAAACTTGAAAAGTCGTCAAGGTCGATGAAGACATACCATGATGCCTATTTAACTGCAAATCAATAATTTCAATTTCTCTGACCTCATTTGACATTCAAACAATAAAATAAAATACTGGTTGTTATGTTGGGAAAAAGAATGGATTCATTTGAGTTTGATAAAAACAAGGAGCTACTTTTAATCTACGAGTGTTTCTTGAGATTTGATGATGGAGAAGGATAAGAAAATGATGGAAAATTAGAAGTAGTTGTTGTTTGGTTGGGAAGGAGAATGAATAGTTTTGAGGTTGGAAGAAAAAGAAATTGCCGAGGCTAGTTAAGTAATTTTTTCCCGTTTGGACATCCCTGAACCTTTCAACCAAGTCCACTTAAAATTTTGGATACCCAATTAGTTTGAGTATACCCCAATCCGGCCAGTTTTTATAAAATCAAAACCCTTCCTCTTTCCCCAAATTCTTCTAACAAGTAAAAATTGTCTGGGGGTATGGCAACGGTAGCCAATTAAATGGAAGTTGAATTTAATAATTTATGCTTGTTAAATGTTAATCGACCTTTTCCGCCCCTTATATACCTAAATCCTGGTTGGGCGATATCAAGGATGAACAGTGCAATTATTGAAAATACCACACATTTCGATTATGCACCTATAGAGTATCAATAAGACCGGCCCTAAGCCTCCATCCTTGTGACTGAAGCAGCCTTTGAACGGCCATTGTGCATGGTTTAGGCGAAGACTATTCGTGCTCAACCTCCCGTAACTCACTTTCAGCAACCCTAGAATCCCACTTTTAGCCTCTCACCGATTTTAGGTAACTACACATAGACTCTCAATAAGATAGTCAAGGAAATTGGGTTTCGTCTAGAGAAGATTTGCATACTACTCTTAACAACCACTTCATCTCTATTGCCACCACAAACGTACAATTCTATTGCAGAAGAAGAAATTTTAAATCTTATCAACTCTGGAGTCTCTCAGGAAGGAAACATGATGCTGACAGCTACTCTTTCACCGGATGAAATAAAAGATATAGTCTTCACAATTAAGTCATGGGAAGTTCCAGTCCCGAATAGGCCGGTATCAAGCAGGTTTCTCACAAAATACTAGGCATATAATGGGAAGTGAAGTAATTAGGCTTGTTCAAACTTTCTTCACTCTAGAGGAAATCCCACCACAGATGAATGAAACCAAGTTCTGGTACCAAAGAAGGAATATGTTAGTCAACCAGAAGACCTATGACCAATTAGCTTATGCAACATAAGCTACGTACAAGATAATTACTAAACTGTTATCGGCAAGATTAAGGATCATTCTTGCGAAAATAATATCTCCATGTCATGCGGCTATTGTTCCAGGAAGAAATATTCATGACAATGCCATTATTGTTCATCATCAGATAGTAGATTACATGAAGAAGAAAAATATGGAGGTTATTAGAGTCAAGTTGGGTATGTCAAAGGAGTTCGATAGAATTTAATGGGTTTATTTGGGAAAAATGATGTTAAGATTAGGAATCTATTCAAAATGATGCAAGCTAATCATGAAATGCATCAGTATTTCTAAAATGTCTCTTATACTTAATGGTGCTCCTCTAGCTTTGTTCTCCCTATCAAGACGACTAAGAAAAGAGAATTTTTAAAAGAATTAGGTCAGATTATGAAGATTTTATGGATTATTCTAGGTGACCTAAATATAATCCTTCATTGCTCAAATAAACAAAGTTTTACAACCTTCACCACACCTTCATATAAATTTATTTTTGATACTATAGCCCAGTCGGGTTTATATGACATCACATTCAAAGGTTAAAAGATATCCACATTTCATTTTTTTCCAAAGGTAATTTTTCTTAAAAAATAAAAATTAATTAACTTGAGAAATGATATTTATTCCACTATTTTAGCCCATCTAAAATTTTAATCCTTATTCTGCTATGATAACATAGTTACCTAAAATCTGAGAGAGGTTAGAAGTGGATTCTAGGGTTTCTTAATGTGAGTTATGGGAGGTTGAGAACGAACAATCTCTGCCTAAACCACGCACAGTTTCCGTTCAAAGGCTGCTTCAGTCACAGGGAAGAGGTTTAGAGCTGGTCTTAGGGAGGAAAGCTGGCAAAGAGAGAGATCAGAGAATTCTAGGGTTTGAAGAATAATTTATCTGAGAGGTTATGGGAAAGATGATCATAGCTTGGAGAAATAGAGGACCTATTTATAGCTGAATTCTCTAATATCAGGTCGGTGAAGATAAGGATTACTTTCCGTGTCGTGTGGAGAAATTCTCCTGTCTCTTTAGGAATAGATAGAGATAAACTAGGTTGAGTTTATCTCATTATTCCACCGTCTTTACTCTCTTCTGCGGTGAGAAATAGGACGGGTATTTCTCACATGTGCAGTAGACCGCCAAACCAAGAACCTAAATTATATCCCCCCATTTGTGTGAAGCTGAGTCATCCTTTATGATGATGTGTTGAGATAGGAAAATATTCTCTATAGCCGAGATAGAGAGATATTCTATGATTTGTGAGAATGACTAGGATGGGTCACGTGAAAAGGCATGGAATGCCTAGGAAATCATGTATAGAGTGTGAGAGGAGCTGAGGTTGAAATCCCTCTCTCCATGGTCGGTCACTTATGTTATGTAGAGACCGTACTATTGCTTTTGGGTCCTTTTGTTGAGCATGGGGATCTCAAGAGAGCTTATCCACGTTTTTGGATAGATATGTACAGTTTAGGTTAAATTTACTAGATGTGGGTTTGTTTGAAAGGATGATAAATAGGCTTGAGCCCTCGGTAATTAAGGCGTGTGCCTGAGTTTCATGCGTGTATAAAACTCTTCAGACAAGATAGATCAGTTCGGAAGAGGCCATCATAGATTTGACCAACGGGTCTGACACCGTCAGAGATTTAGCTGACGGGTCTGAGGCAGTCAGAAATTTGGCTGACTGGTTTGAAACCGTCAGAAATTTTGCCAATGGGATAAAGTCTGTTCAAGACTTGTCTAACACAATGTAATCTCTCCGAAGTCACCTGAGACATGTTTTGGGAGAGAAAATAAGGCTTGTATGCCTAATATTGTCTATGCGAGACTTCGGCTCACTTGTCTTTGACCAGCGTAATCTTGCTATTAGAGCACTGCTCGGTCGAACTCACAAGCGTTGCTATCTCAAACTTGTTTGTCATGTTTAGTTTCCAAAACCATAAGTCTTAAGTTCTAGTCTACTTATAGCTAAGTCTCGGATTAGGATAGAATGTGTAGTTGAGCTTTAGACTTCACGGCGTTCATAAATTGAAGATGAAGAACTACTAAGGGGAGCTTGTGGAACTTCATCAACAAAAGGTATGTGGAGACTTGAACTCATCTATCACTCAAAAGTCTATTTCTACTCGATCTCCTATTTGAGACAAAAGTCGTACAACTATATAAGCTTCAAATATACACATTTGTTATTTCGAGATGAGTTTAACTCGCTTACATATTTCTTGAAATATGTGTTGGTAAGATTTCACTTTAACCAAGTTCATCTTATATTCTTGACGTAAGTCAATAGATGATCATGTGAAAATTGCCTGGTAACATCTTATAAGATTTGTCGGAGACAATCATTTGGTGTAGACTCGGAATGTTTCGTATTGATCATTTGATCACTTGAAAATTGCTTTAAAGCTAATAGTTTGTGAGACAGCTATTCCCGTCTTCTAATAATGTTTCAATGATTGAAATGGGAGTTTAGAACAATTAACCATTGATTGGATATAGCACAGTATGCGTACTTGTATGCTAACTTTTGCAAGTTTTCCAAGTCCGGGAACCATAGTATGTATACCCGTATGCGTACTGGTTTGTTAGTTGAAGTCCGGGAACTTAGTATGCATACCAGCGTAACAGTTGAAGTCCGGGAATTAACCTGAGTATGGTTGTACGACAGTATGCATACCCATTCGCATACTGGCAAACCCAGACCAAGTCCGGCTACTTAGGTATGCGTACCCGTTTGCATACTTGAGTAGGTTATGTTCTAAAATCGGTTTGTTCATGAACTAATACATTTATAAAATAAGGAATGCAATCTTTTGCGAACCGTCGCTATAATGTTCATGAACTGATTCGAGTGAATCAAAATCGATTTTGCTTCAATTGTGTCTTGTGTACTCCTATGAGAATATAAACAATTGAACAACTCTATAACTAGTTTCATTTGAGTCATTTGAACTAGTTGTGTTAAGATGAACAAGGTTGATATGAAAGTGTTCATATGGCTAACTTCGGTTAACTATTGTTGATCCAACAAGGTGTACACATTTAGGTACGGTTACCCATATTTAAATGAAGTCACTTTTCATTTGTGTATACCAAGCTAAGTTCGGTCTAACAGTTGAAATATATTAGCTTGAGTCTAATCAGGTTTTCATCTAAGGGTGAATATTGAATGCTTTGTCACCAAGGTAACATTGATTGCAAACCCTGATTTGAAGACTATATGAGGGAGAACTCTAGCAACTGGGAAACCTAATCCCCACACCTCTTGTGTGATATTAGTATCGACTAGAGTCGATTCTCCTTTAACCTAGGTTTTTCTAAAACCGTTATAGGTTAACGACTTAAAGACTTCATCGGGATTCTGAATCCAGACCCAACTATTTTCTATGTAGTTGCGTGTTCTGATCGTACTTTGTTCTATCGTATTGAGTACTATCTTCCCTAAGATTTGCTCTAGATTTCAATTTGTTCCTGTTCGCCTTGATTTATCAAAAGACAGAACAAAAACTCATAGGTATTTCTGTGGGAGACAGATATATCTATTCAATAGACTTTTCTGTGTGAGGCAGATTTTTTTATCAAGTCTTCGAGTTTGGGTCGTAGCAACTCTTAGTTGTGGGTGAGATCAGCTAAGGGAATCAAGTGTGTGGAGTCTTGCTTGGATTCAGAGGCGTAAGGAACGCGACTGTACCTTAATCAATGTGAGAATTGTTAGGGCTCAACCACATTCCAGTCCAAAGTTAATTTGTAGTAGGCTAGAGTCTGTAGCGGCTTGATACAGTGTGGTGTTCAAATCTGGATTAGGTCCCGGGGTTTTTCTTCATTTGCGGTTTCCTCGTTAACAAAATTCTGGTGTCTTTGTTATTTCTTTTCCGTATTATATTTTTATATAATTGAAATATCACAGGTTGTGCGTAGTTCAATCAATTAGATAATCCAACCTTTGGTTGTGATATAAATTGATTGGCACTTGAACATTGGTCATTGGTACCGTTCAAGTTGTTTCTCATAATAATCAGGTTCGCGGATTTCTATCTGTTTGATTTGCTGATTACATTGAGAAACGAAGATATAACTATTGGATGTATTTTCCTTGATTGAGTCTGACTGTCCAGTTGATTCTCTTGGAAGTATATTGGAGTTAGTCCATACAGATTGCCGAAATGAAATATTGGGTGTGTTTGTTATACCACCGCTTTTTCAATTGGTATAAGAGCATGCAAACACGTTTAAGACCTTATAAGTCTGTGTTTGTAGCAATCTGAATCTGTGGACAGAAGATTGTCTCATTCTTACGCATACAAAAATGTCTTCCAAAGTTTTTGATTATGCCAAATGTCTTGGGCTTACCTCAAAGGATAACTCCTTTGCTGATTCTTCCGAATCTCGAGGTAGAAAATTGTTGCTATCAGATTCTAATAACATTCCCTCTGATTTGACACTTGACACTATGTCAGAAGCTGAAATGGAACTCACCAGAACTTTAAAAAAATATGCTGAGATTACTGATATTCAAGATTCTAAAATAAAGTCTCTTGAAGAAAAATATGCTCAGCTCATTGATGAACTTGAGAAGTCTCTTCATCGAGAACGGGAACTCTACAGTATTGTTGAGTCCTTTTCTAACAATATCGAAAATCTTGCTCAAGAAACTACTCTACAGCGTGAAAATATTGGTGTTATTAAATATATTGTTAAAGAATATTCAGTTAGAGAAAAACGTTTGATTGAGACTCATTCATCAGATCTGAACAGCATTCATGTTGAATAAGAGAAACTGGTTGCATCACTTCTTCTAGCCCAGGAACAGTGAAAATCCTTGGAAAAAGAAAACTCTGTTTTAATGAGTAAAATCTCGGCTGTGCCAATCTTTAATTCTCATATGGGATTACAGTATGCAAAGAAAATTACTCCAAAGGAAGCATTTGCTGAGAAATGTTCACATGACTTGCAGTCTTCTATTAGGGCAACTAATTTAAAACAGGTTCCTTCCGATGTTTCTCTTCCACGAACCTGTTCCTTCTGTGGGAAAAGAAATCATTATGATCCATATTGTTTTGCTAGAAAGAAATAGATTTCTGATCTTCAAAATCTACTTCTTTTTGTTGTCAACATTTATAGAGTGAATTGTATGAAGACATCTACAATGGATTTCATTCTTGCAGAAAACCAGAATTCTCATGCACAAGGTTTCCTAAGTCATCCCTCTAGAATTCTCTACAGGAATCGTGTCCCTCTTAATGGTACTAGTGTTTGCACTACAAATGTACACATTCCCAGTGCTATTGAGAATAAGTCTAGTAGACCAAAGTCAAGGAGATGGAATTCTCTCAATTCTGACCCTCTGGAACCTATCTCTAGAGGTCCTAGATTTAATCCTCGGAAAAATCCTTCTGATGGATACTCAAAAAGGTTTATGTTTTATTTCTCTGGAATAAGAAATAATCGAAGGAAGGTAAGGAATACAAGGCTCAAACATTTAGATGGTATTTACAATTCATCTCTCAATGTTCATGGTGGGATTACTTCTCACTTTGCTACCTAGCTCTAGGTAATTTCATCCTTGTATCCAACTTGAGAGTTGCAAGGATGACATTTGCGAGATGCTCAAGTCTACTGTAGGTTACCATTTGTCTTGTGTTTGATTTAGCTGTTTTCTTCTTTGTGAAGGTTGAGTCATTTCTTGACTCCTTGTAACTAATGTATCTTTTCCTTATGCTCTGATTAAATCTTTTAATTATTGAGCTGTGAAGGTAAGAGATATCTGAAAACAGAGAGTATTTCTCTTCTTTCTGGATCTTTTCTGATCCATTAACCTTTCATAACTGGTCCACGAACGTCCGTGTATTTCTTCAGAGTTTTAAGGTTTCCATTACATGGGTGTTCTTCTCTTGTTTATAAACATATATATTTTTTATATTTTTTTACCTTCCCTATAACAAATAAAATAAAATGGAGAGCTCCTCAAGACCTTAGGAAGTGGTGAATCTTGAGATGGACGAATACATTAAAGGATGCGATTCAGTTCAAGAACTTTTCTTGAAAAAGATGATAGAAAAGAAAAAGTACTACTCCTGGATTGGAGAATCTGTCAAAGATTTAAATCTTTTTCAGAATGTCTTTAGGGTCGAATTTGCAAATCTTCAACTACAAATAAATCATCTTATTGATGGTCAGACCAAAATCCTTGAAAATAAAAAGATCTTGATCAGGAATCAGAAGAAACTCATCGTGGACTGTGTCAAAGCTAGGCAGCTTGCCCGCATTGTTGATCGAAAAGTTAATGTTCTAACTCATGAACATGGAGTCTCTATGGTCAAGAGAATCAAGGATATCAATGATACCTTTTATGATGGAGCCTTTCAAAGGTATGAACAAAGAAACTTGATGTTGTCTAGGAAACTTCTTATGAGAATTTATTCTTGTGTGTTTAGAAGGATAACTAGGGGTTGGAATATCCTATATTGTGATTACACATTGCTATTACCAATGAATTTGTTTTTAGATTTATTTACAGAACTAGTCATAAAAACCCAAGGTGACCAAACTTGTGGTACAAAAACCCCATTCAAATGTGGGATTCATTATAACTCCATCTTAAATAAAATTGATACAAAACTCCCAAAATTTTAAAAGTTGATACAAAAAACCCAAATTTCAAAATTGGTTTCATCAAATTTTATGATGAAACCAAAATTGATTTCATCAAATTCTTTAGGGTTTTTGTGCTACTTTTGTTTTGATGGGGTTTTTGTGTTACTTTTGTTTGGATGGGGTTTTTATGGATGGATAATGACACCTTTGGGGTTATAACTCGCGGGGCGATTTATTTATTTAAATTCTAAAGTTTATTTGGAAGATGATTTTGCAGTATTAATCTTTATTGGTTTTATATATTGAAAAAAAAAAATTGTTATAGGATATGTGTGTTTGTGCCCATGAACTATGATTGTCCCATATATGTCAAAAGTTAAGTCTATTATGTCATTATGCAAATATTGATGGAAGATAGATTGAACTTTTGATAACAAAGATTAAGTCTATGATGTCATCATGCAAATATTGATGAAAATATAATGAATCTTTGAATATTCCGCAGTATTGATCTTTCCCTGATCCACTTCTTTGTGAAAATACTGTACGGCTCCGTAAGTTTTCTTATGTTGAGATTTCCGATTAAATTAATCATGGGTTCTCTTGTGGTTAATTTAATTGATTTTTTCTGGATACAAATTCATGTTTCATGTAATTTGTTAATGTCCAAAGAAATCCTTCTTTTCTTGTGAATGTAAGGTCGCTCTTGTTGTTCCTGGGAATGACATTTTATGGGGGAGAGTTCTTAATTGAACTTGTGCTTAATTGCAAAATCTTTATGGGGAGTGCAGCTGTGGAATTTTGTAGGAATTATCTTGTATCTTTATAAACTCCTTGATGAGCACACTAAGTTCCGACTATGTGAAATCATCGAAACAAAGTTGATATTTTCTCTTTTAGTCATGAAGTATCTCTATCAGAATTTCATTATGATCCCACTAGTTTTCGTACTTTTGCCAATTTATATTGACAAAAAGAGGGATAATTATTGTGTAGTTCATACTCCAAATACATATGGTTTACGAATCATTATGTAAGGGGGAGTGGTTTTCATTGTGAGATGAAGTATTGACTAAGGGGTAGTGATACATATCACCATAGTATTGTTGTCAAAGTTTTGATGCAATTGGACTTTGATGCTTTGTAATAATACTATGACACTGTATAACAATACGAAAACATATTGTTTTTATATATTGTTATAGCTATGGATATTTAAAAACTATGATGCTGAGTTGAACACGTTCAGAATAACTGGAGTACTTGGAAGTGACGAAGATTTCGAGTAATGTTGAAGAACCAATGAAATCAAGCATTTGGATGAGAAGCTACAAAGTTTATTCATTTTGTAATTCATATGTATTGATAGTTTTGTCACTAAAATTGACAAAGGGGGAGATTGTTAGAGCACTGCTCGGTCGAGCTCGCAAGCGTTTCTATTTCAAGCTTGTTTGTCAAGTTTAGTTGCCAAAACTATAAGTCTTGATTTCTAGTCTACTTAACTAAGTCTCGGATTAGGATAGAATGTGTAGTTGAGCTTTAGACTTCACGGAGTTCATCGATTGAAGACGAAGAACTACTAAGGGGAGCTGCTTGAACTTCATCAACAAAATATATGTGGAGACTTGAACTCATCTATCACTCAAAAGTCTATTTCTACTCTATCTCCTATTTGAGACAAAAGTCGTATAGCTATATAGACTTCGATTATACACATTTGATATTTCGAGCTGAGTTTAACTCGCTTACATATTTCTCAAAATATGTGTTGGTAAGCTTTCGCTTTAACCAAGTTCATCTTATATTCTTGACGTAAGTCAAAAGATGATCATGTGAAAATCGCCTGGTAACATTTTATATGATTTGTGGGAAACAATCATTTGGTGCAGACTCAGAATGTTTCAAGATGATCACTTGAAAATTGCTCTAAAGCTATAGTTTTTGTGAGACAACTATTCCCGTCTTCTAAGAATTTTCCAATGATTGAAATGGGAGTTTAGAACAATTGACCATTGGATATAGCACAGTATGCGTACTTGTATGCTAACTTTTGCAAGTTATTCCAAGTCCGGGAACCATAGTATACATACCCGTATGCGTACTGGTTTATTAGTTGAAGTCCGTGAACTTAGTATGCATACTCGTATGCGTACCGGCGTAACAATTCAAGTCCGAAAATTCAACTGAGTTTGGTTGTATGACAGTATGCATACCTATTTGCATACTGGCGAACCCAGACCAAGTCCGGCTACTTAAGTATGCGTAACCGTTTGCATACTTGAGTAGGTTATGTTCTAAAATCGGTTTGTTCATGAACTAATATATTTATAAAATAAGGAATGCAATCTTTTGCGAAACGTCGCTATAATGTTCATGAACTGATTCGAGTGAATCAAAATCGATTTTGCTTCAATTGTGTCTTGTGTACTTCTATGAGAATATAAACAATTGAAAAACTCTATAACTAGTTTCATTTGAGTCATTTGAACTAGTTGTGTTTAGATGAACAAGGTTGATATGAAAGTGTTCATATGGCTAACTTCGGTTAACTATTGTTGAGCCAACAAGGTGTACACATTTAGGTACGGTTACCCATATCCAAATGAAGTCACTTTTCATTTGTGTATACCAAGCTAAGTTCGGTCTAACGGTTGAAATATATTAGCTTGAGTCTAATCAGTTTTTCATCTAAGGGTGAATATTGAATGCTTTGTCACCAAGGTAACATTGATTGCAAACCCTGATTTGAAGACTATATGAGGGAGAATTCTATCAATAGGGAAACCTAATCCCCACACCTCTTGTGTGATATTAGTTGCGACTAGAGTTGATTCTCCTTTAACCTAGGTTTTTCTAAAACCATTATAGGTTAACGACTTAAAGACTTCATCGGAATTCTGAAGCCAGACCCAACTATTTTCTATGTAGTTGCGTGTTCTGATCGTACTTTGTTCTATCGTATTGAGTACTATCTTCCCTAAGATTTGCTCGAGATTCAATCTCCGATAGGTAAGATAAAAAAGTAGTCAAAAACATCTTCGTCTCATCGTTTGTGATTCCATAATATATTGTTTCACTACCATACGATTAAGATTATTGTGAGGTGATTAATATTACTAGGCTGTTCTTCGGGAATATAGGTCCGGTATATCAATTGGTTCCTGTTCACCTTGATTTATCAAAAGACAGAACAAAAACTCGTAGGTATTTCTGTGGGAGACATATTTATCTATTCAATAGACTTTTCTGTGTGAGACATATTTGTTTATCAAGTCTTCGAGTTTGGGTCGTAGCAACTCTTAGTTGTGGGTGAGATCAGCTAAGGGAATTAAGTGCGTGGAGTCCTGCTAGGATACAGAGGCGTAAGGAACGCGACTGTACCTTAATAAATGTGAGATTGGTTAGGGCTCAACCACAATCCAGTTCGAAGTTAACTTGTTATAGGCTAGAGTCTGTAGCGGCTTAATAAAGTGTGGTGTTCAAATCTGGACTAGGTCTCGGGGTTTTTCTTCATTTGCGGTTTCCTCGTTAACAAAATTTATGGTGTCTGTGTTATTTCTTTTCGGCATTATATTTTTATATAATTGAAATATCACAGGTTGTGCGTAGTTCGATCAATTAGATAATCCAACCTTTGGTTGTTGATATAAATTGATTGTCACTTGAACATTGGTGATTACTTGATAATAGATTCGGACTTAACCAAACTCTATAGGATCACTATCAAGTAATACCGAGTTAACGTTTGTGTAATTTACTTTAAATTATAATAACAACAATTATAATTGCGGAAAATAAAAGTAAATGACACAACAAGATTTTGTTAACGAGGAAACCGTAAATGCAAAAAAAAAAACGGGACCTAGTCCAGAATTGAATACTCTCAGAATTAAGCCGCTATACAAACTCACACAACCTTCGTATAGTTGAGACCAAGCAACTAAACCTATAGTTCACCTAGTTTCTTCAGTATCCCTGTGCTTCCGATATTCAATAAGTGCACGCACTGGAACAATTCTTTGGTTCAATCTAAGTGATATGAGTTAGACAAAGGCTCTTCTGTTTAATCTAATAAACTCCTTTGTCGGGTTTAGATCAATCTATCCAACAACTACCAAAGTAGTAGAGTTTAGATTATGCAATCAATAATAGGATATTATCAAGATGCTAAATACTGATGCCGATCTACGCAACTAATCAATCAAATCTATCAAAGATAAACCGATTATAGTTGGATCCTAGCCGATCAAGTTTTGTGCACACCAAAGATTACGAACCCAAATCAGAAATCTTCTTCGTCTTCAAATCTTCTTAAATCTTCAATAAACACCTGCACACCACAACTTGAATCTGTTGTGATTAATCATACACAGAATGTAGTATGTTAATAATGGATTATCACAAGACGTCTTTAGATCTACAAACAGTTCTAAAGATCCCGTCGACATTTCGATCTAGTTTGAGTGAATCTTATATCAGAAGAAAAGATTCTCAAGAATAAACAAACTAGGTGCAATCAAAGTTCAACAACCGTTTGTCAATCAAATCAAATCGAAAACTTATAATACTGCAATTATCTAGTTTCCCACCAATGGTACTCGTAGAGCTTCTTGATCCCACATAAGTCTTTAAACAAGCGGTCGTAAGAGATTTCGCCTAATTAGGGTACTTTCCTCTCCGAATAAACAACTCCACCAGTAACAACACAACAAGGTAGTTTTACTGGCTCTTAGGATGGTTTGCTAGAAATGAAAACTTGGGTACTTATAGACCAAGGAAGTTTTGACACCAAGGAATTTCCAAAACCGAAAATATTCTCAAGATATGCAATATATTTCCAAATTCGGTTTTCATAATTCCTAGAAATGCTCTGTCCAATATTAACCGAAATCCTACTAGAAAATCTTCAATTAGTAAATGCACATTACCAATTTTTATTTTCCAGAGATATGCGTTTTAATTGCTGGTAATTAAAAGCATATGAAATTAACAACCTTAATTAAAAGATTCTCAACTTATTTTGGTCCTGGATCTCCTTTAGTTATTAAGGAATATCTTTGAACAATAAAAGATAAGAGTTACTGAACATGTTCAAATTATGTCGACATCTTATTTCTTTGTAAATCCTCTTTCATATTTACAATCTTGGAACCGATTATACCACTCTTCCAAACAAGTTTAGAACTGGTTCATCTGATTTCCAAGAACTATGTGATTTATCAAATCAACACACTAATCAAGGGTTTACGGTTATACCAAACACAAGGATCGGTTCTACCTTAATATGGTTACTGGGACCGGTTACATTAGTTACCAAATTGGTCACATCAATTACCAGGACCGATTACCATATTATCATGGTATTACTTGTGATCGGTCACACCAGTTACCAGGATCGGTTACACCAATTACCAGGACCGGTTACACCAATTACAAGGATCGATTACACATTCTTTTGTGATTGGTAACACCAATTACTAGGATCGGTTACACCAATTACTAGGATCGGTCACACCAATTACAAATGTCGATCATACCATCTTACATGATTACTTAGGATCGGTTACACTAATAAAAGTCATACCAATACATAAGTCAGGCACTGCGACTAGTTTTACCAAGATACATAACAAGTTATGATCGGTTCTACTAACTCACACATATTGGTAATCCAAAGATATGCAATGAATAACAATACCAATAAGCCTAGCGATTTCCCTTTCGATTCACAAAACAAGTTCATGAATGTACTTCCTTTAAACGAATGTAAACATTGTTTCCTAGGACGAAATCTTCACCCATACCCATAAACATAATCACAATAGCATCCATCCGATTATGTCGATGTCTTATATACAAAGTTCAAAAGATAAGCGTTATACTTCGTATTGTAATTCCTTAACACTATGTCTACTAGAGTATAATCATTCAAAGATTCGCAGTTATGTTTTCAATATAGCACGACTTGAAAGATACGTTGGGAATAAAACCGTTCAAGTCAAAATATTACTAACCTCAAGAGGAAGGATGATGTCGTCGATATAGCTTGTTACTTCTTTACATTCTTCAAGTCTTTGAGTAATACTTGTATGTCTCATTATCCTAATCTTTCTATCCTAACCTATACAAAGTTGTCTCTAGCACATAATCAAGCGACTCTTTAACTAAGTTTTTATTCACTTAAATATGACAACCAAACTTGACATACCAATGTTTGGTGGGTTCAACCGAGCTATGCTCTAACAATAGGAATACAAGGGAAAGAAACACCTTTTTTAGCTTCGGATATCTTAACTCTGCTTCTTTCAATGTATGACTGATATAATAAATTGGATGTTCTATCTCGCCATAGTCCTCTTAAGCGAGCAACACACCGATTGCTGTATCACTCGAAGCAGTGTATAAAAGTAATGGTCATCCCTGCAGCGGAGCCTTCATAACACTAGGTGAGAGTAACAATTCCTGAATATGTTCGAAGGCATTATTTTGAGAAGAGGTCCATCTGAATTGAGCACCCTTTTTAAGCATAAGAACAAAGGAAGCTACGAACTGGTCCAAGCCAGGAATATATCGTCGAATATATGAAACTTTTCCCATAAGCCTAAGAAAAGTACGTCATGAGGCCTGCAATGGCCTATGCATAAGTTCAAGGCATGCCTTATGCCTGTACAAGACTCGGAATCCATAGATGCATGGAAGGTGCATCGGCCATAGCCTTCAAGGCTTTAAACCCTTTGCAGAACAAGGGTAAGTTAGAACGGTGTGGGAGCTAAGTTAGCTGTATCATGCTCCATGAGCATGCTTGTAAGGTAAAATGGACATGCATTTTCCTAGCTTAAGGCCCGGATTGTAGCTTCATCATGGCGCATCGGGGAAGTTATGGCCTGCGCGCCCAGGCGCACCGGGCGTAATTTTATGATCTGTCACAGTTGGTATCAGAGCAAGTTAACTCTAGGGACTGTGCAGAGTGGACTCGTCAACGAGTTATTTTCCTACAAAAGAAAATAAAGTTGGAGAGTAGGCCAACTTTTTCATGGAAAGAGTTTGTAACTGCAATGCAAGTTACTTTGCGATTCAAGTTGAGCTTGTTTAAGTACTGTGAGTTTTCTTGGCCTAAATGGCAACCCACTTACGAGTGGATATCCGGAAGACTGTATGGGACGGTGGGTAGACAATGGGACTGATCATCCCTACACGTTGGAAACTGGCCAATGGTGTGGGTTGTCAGGCCCGGCTAGCATCCCATTTACGAGTGGCAACCTGGATGACCGTCTTGGACGGTGCGCAACTGGATTCTGTTCCACACAGTACTACAAATTGTTGGCACCAACTTTGTGAACTTTAGGGACTCCTGAGTGTGTAGTATGGGATGCACATTTAGGATACCTTGTTGAGATATCCTTTTGGCAACTGGCCAATTATGGTTCTCGGTGATGTTGTGGACTCATTTTGGATTCCTGAGTATGCGGTGTGAGACATTTTCTCAGAAGGTCCTAATTGATGCTCCATGAAAAACTGAAGAAACTCGTGATTTATGAGCATCTAGTATGAGACTTTTGTTCAGGAATCCAAACAGAAGAGATTGTCCACAATAGTTTTTGTTTTGAATTTTAGAGACAAAATTATTTAAATGGGTGAATATTGTAACATCCCGTGTTTTTAGCATGGGGCATGCGCAAAGATGCGTCATGGCATGAGATGAAGCTTCATACAGAGCTTCTGTTGCGTAGTAAAAGGAACATTAGCCTAGGCCAATACGCTGCCAAAAATGGCATATTGCATGGGCATATTGGTCAAGGCCAATATGGCACCAAGAAGGTGTAAGTTGTAAGCTATATTGGCCAAAGGCCAATCTCGCATCAAAGGATGCATTAGGCCAGTTGGGTGGCTGGCCTAGGACAAAGGAGCGCCACAACGGCATATTACGCAGGTCGTTGGCCTATGGCCAATATCGCAACAGGCCAGAGCAGTCTGGCCTTGATAATGTACAGCCATCACGGATGGACATTGGAGTGGCCTATTGGCCAAAGCCGAAAATACATCCATCACGGCCTTTACTGGACCTGGCTTAGGAAATTTTCAACCATCATGGACGGACATTGGAACCGGCCTGTAAGCCAAAACTGAATGTACAGCCATTACGGCCGTACATAGCATTTGGCCAAGGGAGTCATGTGCAGCCATCACGGCCTTGGGAGTTGATGAATGGTTTTTGCTCCCCTAACTTAAGTTATAAAAATGTCAAGTTAACATATATAGGGAGGGGTAGTTGGTTGAAGGTGCATATGCGGACCATGCACCAAGTAAGCTTCATAGCTTAGCCGGAAGAGTATAAATGATGCCTAAGACTCATTTATAATTGCGTAGCTTTCCAATGGAGCGTATTAAGCATGGGCATCACTATGCCGTGCCGCAGACCAGGTATTCATCACTTGGATGCATTTTGATGAAACGGCCTATACGGACTAGTCCATTACCATTATTGCTTGGCCACAGCCTAACAAACGAGTTGGTTTAAGTTGATGTCCCTTCGAGGATGAACTATGGTCTATGCTTGATCCCTTTAGAGTAAGGAAGGGTACGTAGGCAGCCATAATGAGTTGCAACATTGCAGGTCCAGCACTTTGTCGCTCATATCATCTAATTTACAAGTGATTGCGGCATTCTGGCCTCTCATATCATCTGGCTCGGCATATCGATGCAAGAGATGATTGTGTCCAAACTTTATGAGGAAAGTTACATTCCATTCCTTGAATGCTCATACTTCATATCAAGGCGTTTGACTTAGGCATGTCCGAATGGAGCATTGGGACATGGCCTCGAAAGTAAGCTACATCGATATGCAAGTTAGCGGAGCTTGCATAAGCCTAAGAAAAGTACATCATGAGGCCTGCAATTGCCTATGCATAATTTCAAGGCATTCCTTATACATGGACAAGACTCGGAAGCCATATATGCATGTAAGGTGTATCGACCATAACCTTCAAGGCTTTAAACCCTTTGCAGAACAAGGATAAGTTGGCACAGTGTGGGAGCTAAGTTAGCGGCATTATGCTCTGTGAGCATGATTGCAAGGGAAAATGGACATGCATTTGCCTAGCTTAAGGCCCGGATTGTAGCTTCATCATGGCGCATCGGGGAAGTTATGGCCTGCGCGTCCAGGCGTAATTTTCCGGTCCGTCACAATTTCAAAATGGGACGCCCTGGTCTTTGACTTAACAACCACATCGTCAAGATAATCTTCAATTTGCTTATGCATCATGTCGTGAAAAATCGCCGTCATTGCTCGTTGGTTAGTGGCTCCTGCGTTCCTAAGTCCGAAAGGCATGGCAGTGTAATAAAAATTCCCGATAGGAGTGTAGAATGCAGTTTTATTGGCGTCGCTTTCGAACATTTTTATTTGATTATATCCGATGTAGCCGTCCATAAAGGAGAACATGGCATGACCGATGGTGGAATCTACCAGCATGTCAATGTTTGGTAATGGGAAATCATCTTTTGGGCAACATTTATTTAGATCTCGGAAACTACGCAATATCTGATTTGCCCATTTTTCTTTTTAGCGGGTAAAACATTCGCCAGCTAGGTAGGGTGTTGGATGGGTTTAATAAACCCAGACGTGAGCATCTTTTGAACTTCAATTTTGATTTGTTCTTCTACTTCATGTCAGAAGTGTCTCGGTTGGTGCTTCACCGACTTAGATTCAGGTATTATATGAAGATGGTATGTTACTAATTTATCGTCCAACCCTGGCGTCTCTTCATAAGTCCAAGCAAAAATATCCTGGTATTCTTTGAGTAAAGCTACCAAGAGCAATCGTTCTTATGGTGACAAGGACGCATTGATAGGTATAGGCCTTAGAGATTCTTCAGTTCCGACGTTCGCCATATGAAGGGTATCTTTTATGGATGTTGTACCATCCTGCAGTTGGGGAGGCGCTTCTTGGATCTCGTCTTTCTCTGTATTATGGAATAAATGACCTATTTATAGCTGAATTCTCTATTCTCAGGTCGGTGAAGATAAGGATTACTTTTCATGTCGTGCGGAGAAATTCTCCGGTCTCTTTAGAAATAAATAAAGATAAACTAGGTTGAGTTTATCTCATTATTCCACCGCCTTTACTCTCTTCGGCGGTGAGAAATAGGCCGGGTATTTCTCACATGTGTTGTATACCGCCAAACCAAAACCCTAATTAATATCCCTCCATTAGTCAGCCTTTGTGATGATGTGTTGAGAGAGAGAAATATTCTCTATAGCTGAGTTGGCCGAGATAGAGAGATATTCTTTGATTTATGAGAATGACTAGGATGAGTCACGTGAAAAGGCATGGAATGCCTCAGAAATCGTGTGTAGAGTATGAGAGGAGCTGAGATTGAACTCCCTCTCTCCATGGCCGGTCACTTATGTTATGTAGAGACCGTATTATTGCTTTTGGGTCCTTTTATTGAGCATGCAGAGCTCAAGCATGTTTTTGGATAGACATGTACAGTTAAGGCTTAATTTACTAGATGTAGGTGTGTTTGAGAGGTTGAAAAATAGGCTTGAGCCATAGGTAAGGCGTGTGCCTGAGTTTCATGCGTGTATAAAACTCTTCAGATTAGATAGCTCAGTTCGGATGAGGCCATCAGATTTTGACCAACAGGTCTGGGACTATCAGAGATTTAGCTGACGGGTTTGAGGCTGTCAGAGATTTGGCTGACGGATTTGAAACCGTCAGAAATTTGGCCCACGGTATAAAGTCTGTTCGAGACTTGGCCAACACAATAGAATCTCTCCAAAGTCAGCTGGGACATATTTTGGGAGAGAAAATAAGGCTTGTATGCCTAATATTATCTCTGAGAGACTTCGGCTCACTTTTCTTTAACCAGCGTAATCTTGCAGAGATGTGCTACGAATCATTATGTCTGTATTTATGGGGCTGACATGACCAGTGTATCTCAGAAGAATGTTCTAGAAGTATATTGAAAAGGCCTGAAGGAAGAATAACCAGCGTATCTCGCGGGGATGTCTTAGGAATCATTCTGAAGCCTCGGTAAGATGAGTCAGAGCCTATAGTAGACATGACCAGTGTATCTCGTGATGGTGTACTATGAATCAGTCCTTGATCTAAAATAGTGTGAGTCATGCTTATAGGAGACATGCATGTCTCTCTCTGGGTCATAAGTCCGCCGAGGACATTTTTACGCATCTACGGATCCCTCATGACCAGTAGTATCTAGTCGAGGATGTATACTAGGAATCATGGCATCACAATCAGCTACGTCTCACGAAGACATACTAAAATTATGATTGTTCTGGTTCGTAAGTCTGTCGGGGACGTTTTACGCTCTACAGAACCTACGTGACCAGCAGTATCTCGCGGGGATGTGTGCTAGGAATCACGGCATCACGACCAGCAGTGTCTCGCGGGGACGTATACTAGAAATCGTGGCTATGGGTTCCTTGAGGACTAGGGTCTTAATCTCTCCCGTGAGAGTTGAGTTTTATTTATGGTCTTGAAATGAAACTTTTTCACTTTATCTAAATTTTCACCATCTACAGATAATAACTTATAAGTTTTTTTTCTTCTTTTTGATAATAGATATGGAACAGTGGTCCCTTGAGTCTTAGACTACTTCTTAAATCCTTCATTTAGGATTTTTTTAGGAAATTACAAGATTTTGATGGTGATTTATTTCAGGGACGGGCCTAGCAAGGGGCTAACCTAGGCTATAGCCCGTCCCTTAGTTTGGTAATAAAAATATATTAGTGGGAATATTTACTTAATTTCTGTTGTTAGTACATCCATGTTGTTGCTGCTGCACTGATTATCTTGTCGATTTAACCTTTATCTATCTAAAAAAAACGCGGCCTTCGGACACCATGTCTGGAATGTAAACTTATCCCTACCCTAAGTTAGATTCTGGGTCCTGATCTACTTACCGCAAAAAGCCAATTGCTTCCAAATATCCAAGACCAAAACTCAGACCAAATAACAGTAAAACCCAGACCAAAACTTAAATGAGTGAATCAACAATTTTACAAGAAATTACTTTTTTTTTAAACAAAACTTTAGATGAGTGAATCAACTATTTTACAAGAATATTTTTTTAGGACAATGTAAACTACTTCTTATATCTTTTATGTAGGAATTTTTCGGAAACTACCAGGTTCGAACCCGGCCTCACCTATGAAAAGGAACATGAGAATCATCGGACCACTTGATGGTTGTCTTACAAGAACTTACCTATAACTAATCGAACTTTAGATGACTGAAAACACAAATTCACACCCCACATCATTTTGCATGCATGATATATATCCGCCAAACAGATGCACAAGAACTTCATTGCACGAAGGTAGTTATTTTTTTCACGAAAGTAGATTTGAATAACACAAAAGAAAAGTATATATGCTCTAACTACTTCACCAACAAGGAATAAACATTCCTCATAACTTCGATTCCTACTCTGAATTCCAATGTAACCATTGAATAAGGTAGTTAACCCGGTCCCGACAATTACTAAAATTAAAACCCCGCGAAATTCGTCGGACATAACATTGTCATGACTCATTTCATCAAATCAATTAAACATGTGATTTTTTTTTGAAGCATATTAAACGTGTGATATGATTAAACATTGAAACTAAACATGTATAAAATTAAAATTGAACATGCATCTTAAAAAAAGAAAAAAGTGGTTTAATCTTGAGCCTAAAGACTATTGACATACCTTACCTCTTGAACTAAAAGTAAAAATTTGTAAAGAAATTCAAAAAATATCCAAAATTTACCAAATATCACGAAAATTTTCTGATATTATCACAAAAACTTTTTCTTTATATAAATATCACGTGAAATATGATAACCCATGTGACATTAAGATTAAGAAGCTTTATCTCTTTTCAAAAAAAATATTTATTTTTTATTTTCAAAAAAGCTTAATCCAGGTGACTTGACTGCCTGGATACGACTTTTTTTACTCCTTATTTGTACCTTGACATTGTATAGACTTAAACACACAGTAGAGGAGAAGTCGTGTAAAAGAAGAAGGCTGAAGGTCGCTGCCATTAATCAGGCCTTATTGGCTTGGAAAGAGACCAATGGATGCTTCATGTTGATCAATAAGCTGCTGCAAACGCCAAGCCAACAGCAGGCCAAATAGGTGCGCAAAAAGAAACCCGAGTCTTCCAATTTGATTGCATGCCGAAAGAAGGTAAGATATGGACATTATGCAGCTGCGATTCGTATGTTATCTTCGAATGGTGTTGCCCCTCGCAACAAGAGTACATTTACTGAGTTGCAATTGAAACACCCGGCGGCTCCTCCACCCTCTATTCCACATGAAGCTGTCGACTTAGACCCTATCACGGTTGATTCCAAGGAAGTCCTCGGCACCATCAAGAGTTTCCCAAAAGGTACTTATTGTGGTCGTGATGGTTTGCGTGCACAACATTTAATTGATGTGTTGAGTGGAGCAGCAACGGCAGTTGTGGATGCTTTGTTGGCTTCGATTACAGGAGTAGTCAACCTTTTGTTGGCAGGCAAGTGTCCCAATGCTTTAGGTGATTTCATTGCTAGTGCACCCTTACTCCATTGCTTAAACCCGGTGGTGGGCTCAGGCCCATTGTGGTTGGCACTATTTGTCGTCGTTTGGTCTCTAAGGTAGCTGCACACTCCATCGGTAAGGCCATGACTTCTTATTTGGGTGATTATCAATTTGGCGTTGGCGTGCCAGTTGGGGGTGAGAGTATTTTACATGTGGTAAATGGTCTGCTGGAGTTGAAGGGTCATTCGGATAAGATGTCAAACTTACTTATTGACTTCTCCAATGCGTTCAACATGGTGTGCAGAACTCATCTAATTAAAGAGGTCCGACTTCACTGTCCAGGTATTTCTCGTTATGTGGAATTTTGCTACGCCAAGCCTGCTAAACTTTATTATGACCATTATATTTTGTCCTCCGCACTTGGTGTCCAACAAGGTGATCCTATCGGTCCCTTTTTGTTTGCAATGACACTTCACCCTCTTGTGAAGTCTATTGCATCTCGTTGCAAACTTGATTTGCACGCTTGATACCTTGACGATGGGACAATTATTGGTGATACGCTTGAGGTGGCCAGAGCTTTGAGAATAATAGAATCAGAAGGGCCAGGTAGGGGTTTGCATCACAATATTAAGAAAACCGAAGTCTTTTGTCCTTTATTTGATCCATGAAGCATTGTTGAATGTGTTTTCCCCCGAGATATCGGTAGACCTGCTAATGGCGTCAAACTTCTAGGGGGGCCTGTGAGCCTGGACATGAATTTTATAAGTGACATGATGTTAAGCAGAGTAAACAAGACTGTTCAACTAATGTCTGCCATCAAAAAACTCAAGGACCCTCAAAGCGAGATGTTATTACTTCATAATTGCACCGGTGTGTCCAGGTTATATTTTGCAATGCGTACTACCAACCCTGTAGCTTTACAACAGTCTAATGATCTTTTTGATGACCATTTATTCCAGTATTTGAGACTTTTAGTCACAGGAGATGGAGCTGGTTTTGGGCCTTTGCAACATAGACTAGCTACTTTTCCTATCAAAGATGGTTGCCTTGGCATTTACACTATGGCGGCCACTCGCACCTACTGTTACCTTGCCTCACAGAGTCAGACTACTTCGGTACAAAAGGTGATTCTTGGTAGCTTATACTCAACAGATAAAGGTGATGCCTATCAGTTGGCTCTTTATAACTTTGTTCAGGTATGTGGATTACCTTCCAACTATTGCGTCGATGATACCCCCCCTTCTTCTATGCACTCCCTGGCAGTCACTTATTTTGATGCAGTCAAGAAGAAAATCCACGTCCAATTTTCAATGTCTAAAAGAGATTTTATTCTATGGCAATGTAATTGGGTTAAGCATGCACAAGATTATTTGTTGGCCGCTCCCATTAGTGGGCTTGATCAATGCCTTGGTCCCAGACAGTTTAGGGCGGTAGTTTGTTACCGGCTGGGTATCCCTTTGTTTGTTGAGGATGGTTTGTGTTCAAGCTGCAGTAGACCTATATGGATATATTCGGTGATCACGTGCTTCATTGTGCTAAAGATGTTGGGCTCAAGTTTCGACATGACCTTGTACGTGATGTTATTACGGATAATTGCTACAAGGCGGGTGTGCCTGCGCGCAAAGAAGTTGCTTTGGGTTTCTTGTCAGATGATAACAGGGATCTACGTCCTGCGGATATCCTTTTCCTTAACTGGGAAAATGGCCAAGATGTGTGTATGGATGTCACAGGTGTCTCATCTTTCACTGGAGAAGGTACTCGTGCATTCATTCCAGGCCAAGCCATTTCGAAGGTTGTGTTGCGTAAACGTACCAAATATCTGGATGACAGTGTCTCGCATGGTTATGGTTTAGGCGTTTTAGCTTTTAATACTCTAGGGGAGCTGAGTGAAGATACTCTGTGTTTTTTTAAGCGTTTGAAGAATTGTCTAGTTAGTAATGATGCTGGTAGCGGTCTAGGCAGTTTTGTTTTCATAGATTAGGTGTTGCTATTCAAAAAGGTGTTGGAGCCCAGCTTGTTGCTAGGTTACCAACCCGATCAGTGTACGAATCCTAATTCTGGAAAAACTTATAGTAATTTTAAATAATTACTTAATTTTGTTTCAAAAAAGAAGATTATTATTTTTATTTTGTAGCATTACCAACAAACATAAGCTGTCTGAGAACCTGACATACTATTATATTCAAAGAGACCCTCAGTCTCAAGCTAGTGATTATACGCGGAGATAAACCACTTTTTTTGTTGGTAAAAAAAGGTTAACCTCTTTTCCAAGTGTGGCCGCATTACGAGTTTAGTAAAGCAAATCAAACCTAATTATTTGTTTTATACGTGTAAGTTCGGCATCATCCTAGATGTTAGATTCCTACTAGCTTAAATATCTGAAACAAATAGAAGCTGTTAGAAATCGACACGTACCTCGTAGATATTTTTGTTCCTCGGAAATATCTTTCTCTTGTGATATTTATATAGGACACGCGTCGATTATAAAATGTCAAATCAACGGTGTAAGATCAGACCAATCATATTATGCTCTTCTCAAGATATTTTTTTTATTGAAGAATCTAGACACGTGTCGGATGCCGCAAAAAAATATATCTCCAACCAGTGTGCAGCCAACGCGTGTAGACCTATTCGGGACAAGTATATAACCTTTCACAAGTTCAATTCGAGAAAGATTTGTTCTTCATTTCAGTTCAAAAATGGTGAACAAAAGATTGAAATCGAACGATTCAAGCGAGTTTCCGACAGACGACTCTTCATCAGGAATTCTCGACGAAAGGGTTCTTTTATTAGTCTTCCGATCAATCAATTGGGATCCGCACATACTGTGTTTAATGGCATGCGTTTGCCGGAAAGTAAGCGCCGTCGCGAAAAGAGTATTATGGAGAGAATTATGTATATCACGAGCACCTCGTATGGTAGAAGGGTTAATCCACGGCACGCCGCCGAACGGACGGTTGAACGGCGGTTGGGACTCGCTCGCTAAGGTTTTATTCTACTGTTGTGGCGGGAAACCTTGCCGGAACTTCCGCGTCGAAAAAGTCTTCAAAGGTCATTTCGCTAATGCTTCTCGGTTTTCGAAGACTTCTGGTCAGAGCTTCTTGACTAAAAAATGTCAAAGTGATGTACTGTATATTTGTGATCCCTGCGAACATAGTTTCGACACTAGTGATGGCGGTAATGATGATGATTTGGGGGTGTTTAGAGGGGTATTTAAGGGATTTGTGAAATCGAAAACTAGAGATTTTTTAATCAAACGGCAGATACAATTTGAACATCATATTCGATGTCCTTACTGTGGTTCTCGTGTTTGGAGTATGACATCGGCTAAGCTTATACCAAGGAAGAGTGCTTTGAAAAAACTTGGGTCTAATGATGGGAGGTTGGAGTATTTTGTTTGTGTGAATGGACATTTACATGGGACCTGTTGGTTGACTAGATTATCTTCCGACGATGAAGATGAATTTGAATTTGATGATGAAAATGTGGGATCGAGCAGTGGGAGAACGAGTTCAAGTGGTGAGGAAATTCGTGAGACATTGATTTGTTTATGAGGGAAATTTTCTCTGTTTTTTTAGAGTTTGTGTCGGTAGTGAAATGAGAGCAAGTGAGGTGAAATCATGGGTTTGTTGTTTTTGAAGTTTTATGATGTCGTTGTAAATACTCCACTTTTTTGCTTAAATTTTGGGCTTGGTTCCTCTATGTTCGCCGAATTTGAGATAAGTCCATTCTAGAAAGTAATTTCCTTTACTCATTTCATTTGTGCGAATTTCAATCACACTTATGTTAGTTATCATGTAATTTTAACAGTTATTTCCCATAATTTAAGTGATGACTGGAGAAGAGTAAGAAGCGAGCAACAAAAAAACAACAAAGCCTAACTAAAATTGATGTCCCTCACAAAAACAAAAATCAATATTGAAATGTTGGAGAAAATTGAAATAAAACTAAATCTGACTTATCTGCTTTAGTTCCTTCTTCATTACCAAAGTTTTCTTGGGGTTTTTGTTTCCAAGAATCAAAATGCATTTGATATAATATATGATATGAAGAATGATTACTCGGGCTTCAATAAATACATTGTTGAGTCGGAGGTCATGGAGACACATTATGTAATCTTTCTTCTTCTTTTTTATCGGTAAAGATAAGTTTTATATAAAAAAATGTTGCGTACATTATACAATTGTAATGCAATCCTTGTTACAGAAGATACCAACATAAATGTCACTACCCACATAAGAAAAACCCCTCAAATAATTGAGGGCCCAAATTTGAAAACCCCATAAAATAGAAAACCCATATAGAAGCTGAAAGGATGAGATCCAGCCAACCCCTACCCATAACCCGAATCCTACCCGAGCCAATAGATTGAGCCCAAACATAACCCTAAAATCAACCAAATAGAAATTGCCTGAATCTCCCTGAAACTGCCGCCGATCGACCCAAACGAAGAACATGAGATCATGGAAGGTGAACCATTAAATATGCACAAAACTTCGATTAGAACATGAAGATTTTGCTTCTTAAGAACCCGCGGCAATACCATCTCAACACTAACTTGAAACATTTAGGACACATTATGCAATCTCAAGTGTCCTTTATGTGAAGGATTTTGTGGAAGGAAAAATCTTCATTGAAATTTCAAGGAACTAAAGTTAGCATATCGACGCGACACATATACAAGAGAACACTCATAATTCTGGATGTTTTAGCGTGTTTAAATATATTGGATCACTCGACGAAGTATGACCGTGATAAAAGGTATGCAAACATGTGTTCTCTTTATTAAAAATGTAATTCCAGTTTGAATAAGCAAAATATAATCTAAATACGATGAAAAATTTCAGCAGAGCCTGAGGGATCGATGCAATGACATTATGGATACAACATTCTTTTCACCAGCTGTTGCCGCGTCATCGTTGGTTGGTACACTACCAGATAATACTATTAATGCTAGAAGGTACTCAAAGTCAGAAAACTTGGTTGGCCGACTCTGTTCCATAACATAAATGTTGGTACTGAATTCAAGGGGCTATTCCAATTTTTGGAACATCGGAGGAACGAGTCAATTGAATATGAATTCAAAAGTGTAGTTCGGAAATTGGTAGATATACATGTTGTATTCATAGTGGTCGCTACTGGTTTGGTTTACATTCCACCACTAGTGACATGAATTTTGTGTTTGATCGTGGTAATCCGTTGGACGCTGAATCAACGTTTTTCCATGGAGGAAAAGAACTCATATTCTGTGACGACAACTCGATGACGAGTTTTTCTCAAGAAGGTGGACTGATGTAGGACATATCCTATATTTAGAATTCTTATTATTTTTTGTCTAGTGTTTTCTTTATTTAGATTTCTAGTTATGCTAGGTATCTAGTAGAAGCCTATATAAACATGCTTAAGATTTGTCTCTTAATACAACCTTTTATCAAACATATTATTTATCAATCATATAATTCGTTTCACATGAATTCTCTTTTACCTTTTCTTAATCTCATCCTAAATATCGCCAATTCGTATCTCTTTCTTCTTTTCCCATCTTTAGCAATCTCCGTACTGCTTTCATATCCTATCGTTCTACATTATTAACCAAATGATGGTACTTACAATGTGGCATATTTGGAAACATCGATGTTCATTAGTTTTCCAATACATCAGACCTAATCCAGTTCATACTGTTGAATGCATTTGTAATTGTTGTAAGTTTTTTCATATAAACATTACATCAAGTCATTTGTCACATGCACAAACCAGGCCATCTACTACACCCATGTATTGGACTCCTCCTTCAGTAGGTTGGCTATCTATCACTGTTGATGCATCAATATCTACTCTTAATAATTCCGATGGCATGGGTTTTGTTCTTCGTAATCATTCATGTGAGTTCTTAGCATCCAAAGCTCCCTCCACTACTGCGCGACATATAAACCAAGATGAAGCTTTAGTGGTCCTAAAGAGTTTGAAGTAGGCTCAACAAATACAATATACGTAATAAACTCCTTGTACAAACCAACAATAAAAGTGTGGCTGATGCTATTTTTGGGCTATTTTCCTACTGTAGGAGAAAAGACATCCATCTCATACACCATATCGGAGCTTTGTTATCTTCGTTTACTTCTTATGATGTAACTTATATAAATAGACTATGTAATAAGCCTGCTGATACATTGGCGTAGTTTTCTCGAAAACATTTGTATACATGTGTGGTGTGTAATTCCTCCCAACATGATTAGGAGGCAGCTTCTGCAAGACAGAAACTAGCCTTGTATGAATGGTATATGATAAATAAACTTCTGTTTTCCTTTCCAAAAAAATCCCTTTCCAACATATGCCAGAATGAAGGGGGAACTCACAACCATCTCCACAGAGTACCTACGAGCTTCTCCAATGGTAGATTTATGTATTTCACATGTGGCACTATAGTTAAGACATCCTCTTGAAATAAAATTTCCATATAAGGTTATAATTTCCTAAATATGAGGAGTCAAAAATAAACATCTCAAACCCATAAATTAATATAAAAAATCCGCTGCTTGTGGGTCATTTAGTGATTGATTAAGATCATTTCTATATTTATAGTTCTATTGATTTCATGGCTCCGGATCGTCTGTTATGAAATACCCATGTTCCTTTATTCCAACGAATCCCCTATAGCCATGCGTCTCCTATTATACCACCAACGATTCATAAATTTAGACGTGATATATACTTGACTAAGTCTGCCATCAGTGAAACAATGTAAGGTACTTCTTCTGATGCTGAAACCAAAATTGAATGCATAAGTGTTGTAAAAAATTTAAATGCTTCATCTCCAGTCTCAAATTCCATTCAAATTATTGGAACTTATTCCTTCCGAATTTTAGAGTGAACCAAATTAATTAGAGTGAACCAAATTAACATGGTCATTAAAGTTTATGAGATTAGCCATCTCACCACATGTTTCTTCTTGTACAATTTTTTTTTTAAATCTATGCCATATTGTCAAAATCCAATCTACAATGTGTGTGAGATCCAACTTCAATACATTCATCTTGGTAGATTGTGGTCTACAAAAAATAAAAAAATTGGCCGCACACAACTGGATTATAAAAACGACCGTATCTTTCATCTACGAATAATAAATATAATTCTTCATAAGCAAAAAGTTAAGAAAATATATAAAAATGTCGAAAACAAATGTTACCTGCTGATGCTCCATGAGAAAAAACGAAACACAACTTAAAACGAAACAGAACTAATTTGTGGGTTGTAAATAAGAAGATGACATTAGGGAGTATATGCTACTGATGGACAAAAAAGAGACATAAGGAAAATCAAATATTTCATAATTTTTCTCTTTGAAAATTCTTTTAATTAGTCAAGCATATATCATGTCTAAATTTGTGAATTGAGGGAGTTATAATAGGAGACACGTGGCTATGGGGGATTCGTTGGGATAAAGGAATGGAGGAATTTCGTAACAGACGATCCGGAGCCTGATTTTATGGGAAATGATGAGTTGAATGGGAAGACATCCACTAAGTGAATGTCTAGTTTTAGACATTGACTTTGACATCATCTTGTTCTATACATTGGTTTAATAAGTTAGGGTTAGAGAAGGTTTTAGAAAAAATGGATGTATATCCTACATGAATTTATACATTTTTGTCACATAGATTCCACTGGAGAAGCTCTAAGGCGAATTCAAAGAATATTTTAATTAAATTTTTGTAATTGGTTTTGTTATTACCTTATACCTTATGGTAAGGATACTTAAAAGCTCGAATGCTAAACTAACTCTGTGTATGGTACTTAATCTCCGATGAAGGTAAAGTTCTATATTGAGTTGTGAAAGGATTATTATAAACATAGTATGCGAAGATAATAACGACTATCACAACTTCTACAAATACGTAGGCCGTTTCACGGTGCTAGAATCATCAAATCACTTGGTTCCTATGCAAAATCTACTCTTTCAAATGAGGCATAACTCGAGATTACACATTTTTGTAAGAAAGGATGAATTATAGAAGATAAAGCTTAGATGTGATTTATTTCTATTTTAATTTTCTCCAACATCTCAGTGTGTTGATTTTTGCGAGACATCAATTTTAGTTTGGTTTTCATTTTTCCCCCTCTCTTCTCACTCATCTACTCTAACCATCACTTAATTATGGGAAGATAAGTAATCAATGTCAAAAGTTACATGAAAACTACTAATAATTGCGTGATTAAAAATTTACACATAAAACGAATGAACCAAATTATTTGTTTAGGAAATGGAAGTGGTTTTGAATGAGCTTATCATTTATTGGTTAGTTCGGCCGCGATTAGCTTATTAAAGTAATTTATTAAGAATTTTTGAAATGATAGGCGATTTTTTTTTTTGGCTAATTTAGATGTTGATGAACCTATTAGATTTCTGCAATGGGTTAACAACTCATTACTATCTCAGTTTCATCATCATTTTTATTTTATTCTTATAGCATCTAAGTCTTTCTTGTTAAGAGGGTGTTTGGATAAGAAAGGACCATGGAATGAGAGTTCTCATTCAAAATGAAGGAGTTTGATTAAATTCGATCAAGTCAGCTACCACTATGGGTAGTGAAGAAGTCCACTTTCACACAAACTCCTTTACACTCTCGTTCAAGTGAAAGAGTGTCCAAAAGTCGAGACTAAAAGCTAAACATCACGTGCTTGGGAAAAAAATTCCTTAAGCGGCATATGATTAGCCTCTCGAACAATTTTATAGTTTTTTAGAAACTTAAAACCCTTTAAAGTGGGCCATTTATAAATTTTATTATTGTAATATATATATATATATAAATAAAACGGATGAAAAACAACTAATGTTTAGCTGCAGGATATTTTTAATAATAAAAAGAAAAACAGAAACGGCTAAACACAGCCTCTTAGTGTCTAATATACTCTTTCCCACGGGTTGGAAATCACGCCTTCACCATTTTCTCATATAATTTGGCAGTAGTGAAGGAGTGCTTTTAACCCTTGCTCTAGGAAGTAGATTTTAAAAGTAAAATGGTATCAAATCAGGTTGAGAATAAAATTTAGGAAACAATTGCTTCTTACTTTGGGATTGATTACTGTTTTCTTATACCCAAACACCCTCTAAATCTCGTTCATACTTGTTTAGATATCTAAGTGTATTATATTGAAATCTTGACTAATGGAAAAGATATTAAATTTTAAATTGCTTTAGGATATCTCAACTCAGTCCCGATTATTCCATGAGAATAACAACTAGCATTTGATTGCGATGTGTGTTAATTCTGAATTTCAGCATATCTAAGCTCATCATATGTGCTATCATAAAAGAAATGGAAAGTACATTTCCAAAATATATTCTATGCAGAATATCTATTTGGTGTTAGAATTATGGTTCAGTTACTTCTGTACACGAAGGATAAAAATTCCGGCAATTGAAGTACCGAGGATCTTCAATTTCACGGCAAACTGTGGAGAAATGAGACATTTACCGCTAGGACCATGCTGCTAGAGATGCTCAAACAAAACCTAAGTGCCAAATACCAAAACATACATATACTAAGACTTAGTCTGGACATGAGTCATTCCTTTCCTTGCCATGCTCTCAAAGGGGTACATATGCTTTTCTCTCTTTCCGTAAACAGAAACGACACATGCTATGCTAACATTGACCCACGGAAACAATGAGTTTCCAACTGAAATGCAAAAACTAGCTTTACATATAACATATAGAAAGTAGTGTTTTCCCAATTGAAATTCATGTCTTTGAATCCGACACCGAAAGATTCAAGAAGCACATGCTAAAATAACTAGGTGGCCTTAGCAGTTGTGAAGGTTTTCCAGTCCAAAAGCTTGCTTAATATCGTTATGAAAAACATATTTTAACCCGAATCCTGAAAGGGAAAAAAAAAAGAATACAAATTTTGTGACCTTTCCCGACAGCGAACAAAGAAGAGGCAAGGCACTTTTTAAATGGTATTTGTCGTGAAGATGCACAGATAAGGGATAAATGTCAAATTTTCTTTAGCTGCAATGTGGGCAAAGGATTCGTATTCTTCTACTGATATGTAAGAGCAAAGTCCAACTATTCTTCAACTGTTTTGTAAGGTAGATTCCAAATGTTCCTCCTAGCAGCACCTGCAACAAACGGGAACAGACAAATACTTAAGAATGCTTTTAAATGATATGAATCAATCAAGATCAAGCATCATTAGGAACTTCCAAACACACAAATTTTTAATGCAGACATGATTCCAAAGATATTCAACCAGCTAGCATACTGAACACACATTTCTAATGCAGTGTATTCTAGTGTGTATATGAAACAGATATGGCACCTATCACAGGACCCCCCTCGTATATAAACCACAAGACATATCTAAACAGCCAGGTGACATTCTCTTACTCGAAGATTGAAGCAAAACTTGTAACACATACAATCAACAGATCTGTACTGTATTACTATGACCGGTCCAAACAGTGGCGTACAATCATTGCACTACACTGAAGTTGTAGCCTGGCAGATGGAGCTGCACATGCCGATGATGTAGCACCAATATGGATGAGACTAGAAAGGCTACTTAGTAAATGCAATACGACGCAATAGTGTTGCATATCCTTATTCAGAGTTAGCCCATCTCAAGAGAAGACTAAAGGATGAAATGCAAAGTCATGAGATGACTTTGGCATCGTTCCAAGCACTGGCCAAGACTTGGATGATGCATATGCAACAATGGCGTTGCCAAATGCGCCATTGGTGATAATTGCTCACCAAAAGAGATGCAAGTGATGCATATGAAGCATGAAGTTGAATTAAGCAAGTCAAGACTCAGTTGGCATGATATTTGGATGTTGGCATCCAAATGAGCTAAGTGCGTAGCGGAAGGAATGAAGCATAATCATTGTCGGGCACTTGGTGTAGGCCAAGAGTGAGTGAATCACAATCATTATCGAATATTGGCAGGGCCAAAGTTCAGTGACGCATAATGATTGTCAGACTTGAGTTCAAGCTGTCAGTTGCGAGTGCGTGTGCATCACACGCATGCCAAAGTGAAGGAGCAAGTTAGAGACGGTTATAAAGTGGCTTTATAAACGAGTTTGGCATGACCTAACCGTTTTAGACAGTTGTGGCGCCATTATGTAAGCCAGCACCAAAGCTAGCAGTTAAAAAGAAAGTCTGGCGGTTAGGGAACTGCCCATGGACAGATGGCTGTTCATGGGGCGTGCAAGAGAGTTGCATACGGATTGGCCCTGGTTTTTGGCATTATAAATAGACAGAGAACCCTTACAAATGAAGTTGTTCAATAGTTCAAGTGTTGAGGAACCACATTTGTTGTAGAGAGTGAATTCTGTGAGGCTTAGAGAATAAGCTTGTAAGTCCATTGGTTGGACGAGTTTTGTATCTTCCCCTTAAGCTAATAAAAGTGAGTTTGTTGGCTTATGCATTTGGCTTTGGTTTATTGTTGATTCAATAATACTTCCCAATTTCTGTGAAGCATAAACATGGCAGAAACCCCTTTGTAGTATGGGCTACATTGCTGGTGAAGATAAAATCTAAGTAAGTCTTTCGTTGCATACTCTTGGTAGAGTTGGCTGTTTGCATAGGTGCAAACTTATAAGGCTGAAATACGAGTGGGTGATAAGAGATCACTGAACCATTGTATTGCCGAGTTATACCTTTGCGAAAAATTGCTTGGAGCATTTGGAAGTGTGACAGTTCGGGTATCAGAGTACAGATTGCTCTGTTTTGGCTTTGTTTTTGAAGATTTTCTCTGTTTTTGCTCGAGTTTAGTTGCTGAAATTGTTAGATTGTAATGGCTGGTAAGAAGAGTTCGTTGGAATCCTTAACCGATAGGGTAGCGGACTTGGAAGATAGGATTGGTGATGAGGTGCGCTATCCTAATGATGCTAATTATGATGCTACGATAATGGCCCGTATCCAAGCGTTGGACAAGCATGTTTCTGATATGTTTGTTGCAAGCCAGTCTGCAACTAAGAAGCAAGACGATTTGGAAGGCCAAATCGCTGTTGTTAAGACCATGTTCACAGGAGCCTTGAAAGAGCTAACTGATGAGTTAAGCGTCTTGAGGAGAATGGTGAGTACGATTGGTTCAGATTAAGCTACTATGGGTGGTAGTGGTAGTGACTTTACGAAGATTAAAGTCCCAGAACCTAAGGCGTTTTCTGGCGCAAGAGATGCGAATGCATTGTTGAATTTCATGTGGGACATGGACCAATACTTCAAGGCCGCCAGAACCCCTGAAGAACAAAAGGTTACTCTCGTTAGCATGTACATGGAGGGTGATGCGAAATTATGGTGGAGAATTAGAACTGATGATGACCTTACTGCTGGTCGTCCAAGCATCGTGACATGGAATGTCATGAAAGAAGTATTGAAGAGTCAATTCTTACCAAGCAATACTGCTTGGCTAGCCAGAAAGAATTTGCATAAGCTGAAGCATACCGGTACACCACAGGAATACATAAAAGAGTTTTCGTCTCTGATGCCAGACATTCGCAACATGTCTGAGGAAGACAAGTTGTTCAATTTTACATCTGATTTGCAACCGTGGGCTCAGGCCGAAGTAAGAAGGCAGGGTGCCAAATACCTACCTTCGGCCATTGCAATCGTGGACATCCTTGCTGAATTTAGGTTAGTCAATACCTCAACTGATGTTAATAGGAAGGGCAAGGATAAGAAGAACCAGAAGTGTAAGGACAAGGAGAATAATAAAAGTTCTGAGGCCAAGGAGAAAAGCTATCAAAGGGATGATAGTTTGGCTGCAAAGAACAGAGCTGGTGGCTGTTTTTTATGCAAGGGTTCTCACCTTGCGCGTGATTGTCCAAAGAAATAAAAATTGTCTACAATAGTCACTGAGGGCAGTGGCGACAAAGAAGAAGATGATCAAGTGGAGCATGTTAATCCTATTCAACTATGCAACATAGTAGCACAAACGGCAGCAGTACAGCATGGGCTGAGTGGCGCTAGCCTAGTTTATTTGAAAGTTGGCATTCACAATCATCGACTCTAGGACATGGCAGATACAGGTGCTTCGCATACAGTGATGAGTTTGTCGATGGCAGAGTACTTGGGTTTGGAAGTATATCCGGCTGATCACTGCATGAAGACAGTGAAAGATATAGCTAAGCCAATCAAGGGGATGGCTGTGGAAAATGTTGAAGTGAGAGAATGGCGTGGCAAAGTCAGTGTAATGGTGATGCATCTCAATGACTTTGAGATGATCCTTGGTAACAAATTTTTCAAGCAAGCGGAGGCAACAGTGATACATCACCTTGGCGGGATTTTCATACAATGTCCAAGTGCACCTTGCTTCGTGAAAGTTGTAAGGAAAGTTAGTCCGGTTGACATGAAGTGTGACAAAGGGAAGGCAAGTAAGTTTGCTCCTGTCCGCTCGTTCGAAGAAAGCTTAGATGAGATTCATATGGAATTTGGATACCCTATGGATCTTAGTATCCCTAGTTCATCGTGATTAGCATATGTATGAAGCAGGGACCTTGCATTGCTGATTGCAAGTGCCTGAACCTGCAAGGTTGCTGAAGTATGGAGGCTTTAACATATATCTGTTTGCTGTTTTCCGTTTGAAGTTTAAGTTGGGTGTTGCTGATCTTATGGTCTTGAAAGATGGCACACTAGTGTTGGTGTATTTGCTTTGGTAATGTAATTGCTTCCAGTAAGGCCGAGTGTTGGCCAATGGTGTAAATGGGAAGGAGTCCCCAAGTTTCTTATGTAAGGCTAGTGTAATGAATGAAGGTGGTGTTTAAGAAAAAACCTTGTCTCTTTTTGCTTAATGTAAAGCTAGTTCATTGGGGATGCACTACAAGTATACTTAGCCAAAGTATACAATAATAAACGCTGAAAGAAAGGCCAAGCAAGAAGTAAAGTTGGTGGCATAGGCGAGTTTGCTGTTGGGAAAGTTACGTAGAAGTGCGACAGTATTTGGCAGCGATAGCATGGAGTAACGCAGCAAGAATGAAGATGTAAGTCCATCAAGCATATGAGTTAAGAGTAACTCATAGTTAAGAAGAACATGATGCTATTTTTCCGCTACATTAAAGCGTAGCAGTTTGAAGGAAAGAGTGAGGCCTTGTTAGTTTCAAAGGCGCGTGAAGAGGAACCCTGTCCAGTGAGGTGATAGTAAACCCGGGTATCCTAAGTCATGGCTAATGTCATGCATTTCAGTCAAATTTGCATAGGAGTGTTGCAAAACGATTGAAGAACACTTAGTCTATAGTAAGGTCTGTTGAATTGCAAGAGTGCAATGTCAGTCGGAATTGAAGGCAGTAAGTTAAGTTATGCATATCAGTGTGATATGTTGGCATTTTGGTGTGTACACTTAGGCACAGAATGGCTTGGAGAAAAGATTTGTGATGCAGATGCAATCAGAGGTGGAAAATTAGCTTAGGGTTTAGCTAAAGGAGAGTACTGCCGAATTTCAGAGGAGTTCTGAAAGTGCATGGCAACAGATCGCAATAGCATTTGGGTGTTGGGATATGAATGAAGTGGAGATTGAAGCATAGTCGACGATGCGACAATGAAGCTGGAATTCATAGGCTTAATGGCAAGGCAGACAAACAAACTGGCAGCATAAAGTACTAGGAAGAGAAGTTTTGGCAAGGTTAAAGGCCAAACAAGTTTGCTGAATTCTGAGAATGGCTCAGAAGCGTACAAAGCTGAAGAACAAGTATATTGAGTATACTTTGTTGCGTTCAACGAGGACGTTGAACAAATTAGGTGGGGGAGGTATATGACCGGTCCAAACAGTGTCGTACAATCATTGCGCTACACTGAAGTTGTAGCCTGGCAGACGGAGCTGCACATGCCGACGATGTAGCGCCAACATGGCTGAGACAAGAAAGGCTACTTAGCAAATGCAATACGACGCAATAGTGTTGCATATCCTTATTCAGAGTTAGCCCAGCTCAAGAGAAGAGTAAAGGATGAAATGCAAAGTCATGAGATGACTTTGGCATCATTCCAAACACTGGCCAAGACTTGGATGATGCATATGCAACAATGGCGTTGCCAAATGTGCCATTGGTGATAATTGCTCGCCAAAAGAGATGCAAGTGATGCCTATTAAGCATGAAGTTGAATTGAGCAAGTCAAGATTCAGTTGGCATGATATTTGGATGTTGGCATCCAAATGAGCTAAGTGCGTAGCGGAAGGAATGAAGCATAATCATTGTCTGGCACTTGGTGTAGGCCAAGAGTGAGTGAAGCACAATCATTATCGAACATTGGCAGGGCCAAAGTTCAGTGACTTATAATGATTGTCATACTTGAGTTCAAGTTATCAGTTGCGAGTGTGTGTGCATCACACGCATGCCAAAGTGAAGGAGCAAGTTAGAGACGGTTATAAAGTGGCTTTATAACCGAGTTTGGCATGACCTAACCGTTTGAGACAGGTGTGGCGCCATTATGCAAGCCAGCACCAAAGCTAGCAGTTAAAAAGAAAGTCTGGTGGTTAGGGAACTGCCCATGGACAGATGGATGTTCATGGGGCGTGCAAGAGAGTTGCATACGGATTGACCCTGGTTCTTGGCATTATAAATAGCCAGAGAACCCTTACAAATGAAGTTATTCAATAGTTCAGGTGTTGAGGAACCACATTTGCAGTAGAGAGTGAATTCTGTGAGGCTTAGAGAATAAGCTTGTAAGTCCATTGGTTGGACGAGTTTTGTATCTTCCCCTTAAGCTAATAAAAGTGAGTTTGTTGGCTTATGCATTTGGCATTGGTTTACTGTTGATTCAATAATACTCCCCAATTTCTGTGAAGCATAAACATGGCAGAAACCCCTTTGTAGTATGGGCTACATTGCTGGTGAAGAGAAAATCTAAGTAAGTCTTCCGTTGCATACTCTTGGTAGAGTTGGCTGTTTGCATAGGTGCAAATTTATAAAGCTGAAATACGAGTGGGTGATAAGAGATCACTGAACCATTGTATTGCCGGGTTATACCTTAGCGAAAAATTGCTTGGAGCATTTGGAGGTGTGACAATTACCATGATAAAGCATTTTACTACCATGGTGTGTTCAGATATGCATGTGTTCAAATTCTATATCACCACAGATGTGTTAAAATATGCCGATTTTTTCAAATACTATTCAAATATGACATAAACACTGTGAACATACCTTTCAGCTAATACAATGAGCTCCCCTTTATCAATCATCACCGTTAACAGTTATAGGACCATGGACATGGAAGCGGACAGTTAGTTAAAAAAATATAAGAAAGAAGTTGAATAACATGAACATTAAAGAAAAAAATAAATGCTTGTCTGCATACCTACAAATTTACCAACGATGCACCAATATGGACATCTGTATCGTGCCTCCATTTGATTGAATATCCATGAGTCTGCTTTCCTTGCTCAATCGTACCCAGCCTTGTGCAGACACGTAAAACTATACCTAATGTATACTACTAGTATTTATCAAGCTTCAAATTGGGGATTTTGAATTTCTCAGCAAGTTTGCAGAACTAATTCATTCTCCCCATTCATCGATCCAATTTAATATCCCTTTGTATCTCCACAGAATACTAAGACTACTATAAAGGCTCGAATGCTATATCAACCGTGTATACGGTAACTGGATCTCCGATGAAGGTAAAGTTCTGTACCGATATGTAGGAAGACCATAACGATTATCATGATTTTGTCTCTCCAGGGTATGTGTAAGGCTTCACATACAAAACACAGAAGTGATTCATAACCCCCATTCTTCTATCTGTGGTAAAAGAAGAAAATCATGAAGCAGAGGAAAAGAGACATAAGAGACGGCACAAAGTTCAGTTTCGTTTTGTAAGGTCATCCATCAGGGTTAACCCTAATGGGGAGCCCGTATCAAGACTAGAGCTAGAAGCTCGATATAACACTACGGAAATACATAAAAGGTATTCTCATACTTTATTTACACTTGACTTTTAGTGTGTAATCTCAGGTTGTGGTTGGAAAGTAGGAGAGGTTCGCACCAACTGGCGCCACACTCGAGAGAGTTTAAAAACTTAAAATTGCCTAGGAGAACTGTAAATTCTCATTAAAGTCTGTACATCCATCATTCACTCATAACTATTGTCCAACAGACTTGGATGAAGCAAAAAAAGCTATTGAGGAAATTGAATTCTGAAGAAGTTGACCACTTGCTTGGTGTGAACGAGGATGGGGATGGCTGGATGGGATTGCTTTTAAGTTTTAAGAGATGATCCGGAGAAGAAATAAAAAAAAATTCGAGGAAGACGAGAGAATTGTTGACAATGCTGTTGATTGTGCCGGTGTTGCCCATTGGTGTAAATGATCTTATGGCCTTTACGAATGTAACCTCAAATAATAAAAAATATAATCTCTTTTTTGTAAATGATTTGATTGACGTGTTTTGGATGTTTAATTATTAGTCATGTTGTGTTAATAATCATTTGAAAATTTTAAGTTCTTAATTTAGAAGGTTTAAACTACATTCTCATGGACAATTGACTTGGAGAAGGACATTCTTTCTTTAAAACTGATTACCGCAATAACAAATATTCCAAAAATATATAAGGTCGATCCCCTGCTAGCTTAGCCCATACGAAGGAATTAATGAAATCTAACAATTTTGTTTTACGTATTAACATTAAAAAGCTTTAAAATCTGACAACTTTATGCAATTGATAGTCTAAATTTGTAATGACAACTATAATGGTCAAAGTTTGTAAAGTCAAGTTCACGTTATTTCACCTTATCGAATATCAATTTACTCCAACACCTTAATGTTAATAAACTTCACTACTAAGAGCAAGTCTAGCAAGTCTTATGGTGGAAGAGTTCCATCTTCCATCTTCCACGCCATCTCAGCATTTGGAATTGTGGATGGAAGCGCAAGTGTAGTGGTGGAATAACAAAAATGCTAATCTTAATAGTGTTGAGTGCTAATAAGAATAGCGCTAAAAAACGCTAATTAGAATAGCACAAAACGCTAGTCAGAATAGCACAAAACGCTATTAAGATTAGCGCTTTTTTTCTTAGCCATTAGATTTTCAATGGCTCGTTTTAAATCTACGGATAAAAAAAAGTGTTATACTGAATTGCGTTTTGTGCTATTCTAATTAGCGTTGAGCGCTATTCTGATTGGCGTTTTCCATCTTCTAGTGCGCTATTCTAAATAGCATTTTACGCTAATCTGATTAGCGCTACCATGGATTCCACGAAATCATTGAACATTGCTTGGATTTTTTGTGGAAGACCCCAACTTGGAAGCCACTAGACTTGACATTCCATAGTTTTTCCACACTTGGAATGGCTTGGATTCCACCATAAGACTTGCTCTAATTGTTTCATACTAACCCTATCATGTTTCTTCATTTTTTGTTACCTCCTAATTATTTGGTTTCTACTCTCATTTTCCCCTTTTGTTTTCTTCGGAATTTCAATTAATGAGTATCGAATCCAAGATGTTACCTTTATATGTGTTGTCAATAGTTAAAAAAAATAACGTTATGAAATGAGGTTGTACTAGTTGTCATCGTAAATGCATGCTCGACTAAGTTGTGAAAGGATTGTGTCCTTTCGACCACTATGTATATTCTTCTATGTGATTGCAAGACAAACTTCTCACATGCTTACTTGAAACCCTAATTAGAGTTTCATATAAACAGAGAAAGTGTTTGCTTGAATCTCAAGTTATCTTATCTTGAATTTTAAGAAACCCTTAGTCTTAAACATTTATACATAGAGATGTTCTTTCAACTGGGAAGTTCAATTCCTGACGATTTGTGTCCTAGTTGATAGCTAGAGTCATCCTCTATTGACCTAGGTTTCCTCTGAGAAACATAATTAGGTCTACGACTAAAAGACTTCACTTGGGGATTCATAAAGCCAGAAACTATTACCTTGGTAGTTCGTATATCCTGATCTTGATTTTCTGTTATCGATGTTTTCGTAATATCTTTTAGGCTAGATGGGTAGTAATCACCAAGTTGTCTTCGTCTCAAACTTTGTGATTCCTCAAGATAAATATCTGTAAACTATACTTAATTGATAAGTTGAAGATTATTCTTTAAAGGTGGTAAAGAATCCAGGCTTCTCAGCTAACTGAGTGTAAGTGTTCCAGATTTATGAGGTTTTCTAGCTTTGTCTATGGAAAACATGTTTCCAAGCCTTGATCTTTGATCTAAAGGGAGATTAAATAGGCTTATCTGTTAGAGGCAGATATTGGCATCAAAAGTCTTCACTTAGGCTGAAGCAACTCTTAGGTTGTAAATGAAGTAAGCTAAGGGAATCAATTACATAGAGCCTTGCAAGGTTCAAGAGACGTAAGGAACACGACTGTATCTGAATCGCTTGGAGGATGGATTCGGTCTCAACTACATTCTAGTCCGAATTCATATCGTAGGCTAGTGTCTGTATTGGCTTAGTAAAGTTTGGTGTTCAAATATAGACGAGGTCCCGAGGTTTTTCTGTTATTGTTGTTTCCTCGTTAACAAAACTTATGGTATCTTGTGTTTTTATTTCCGCATTATATTGCTTATCTTTATAATATGATGATTTACACAAGTAATACGTATTCAATCTTAGTAGATACGTCCATATAATTAAGATCAATTACGAGACTTATTTCTTGTAGAATTTATATCTTGAAAGATGGATAACAAGTTCCATACTTGTCACAATTCAGATATGGATATTTCGATATGACTAGATTGATCTTGGATAGTGATTTTGAGATTTTCCAAGTACTTTTATTAACAATCAGGTTCACAAACTCCATTGTCTAGACTTTCTGATATAAAAGAGATAGAGATATAAACTTTACATACATATCGTAAAGGATTATTAAGTTGGTATACTTGCAATCGTATTTGGTCTTGTCTATACAGTTTGTCGCATGAAAAACACTAGTGGAAAATGGAAGTTAAACAACTTCCAAAACAGGAGGTAATATCATGAAAAACGACTGTGTTCCTCAGTTGGAATCTGGGAGTGGTTTTTTCCAAAACGACTGTGTCTCACAGAAGTTGAAATCTTTAATAAAAAGACTTCCTATGACAGTCAATCGATAACACTGACATTCACAGTAGTTTATACAGTTTTAAATTAGAAAATATTAAAATTAATCGCCAGTTTTGGGAAGTGGTTTATATGGCTGAATACTTTTTAAAAATCTGATTCGTCTGAATCCCAGTCTGACTAGTTTTTCATCTGACTGGTCTGAAATTTGAAATTCATTAAAATTTAGAAAATCTAATTCATCCAACTTATTTCTGACTGGCATAAAATTTTAAATTCACTAAACTGAACTTTAATAGATGCTCATTTGATAACAAAACATTCACCATTCAATCCAAATTCATTACAACAGTAACTCGATTTACATTAATCGAGCTGACAGTTAGGTCAAAACCCCCAAAAAGTTTTACACAATCACTAGAACCCAACCTACAGACATTAAAAAAACAAAACTAAAACCAAAAAAAAGATGAACTGAGCTCCCCAACTGAACAGAATATTATCCTGCAGAAAAAATAAGTTTGGCGTTAGAGGTTTAATAAAAAAGTCCTAACAGCATAGTATGACCTAAAAATATTCTTGACAACTTCAATTTCAACACCACTATTGACCTCTTACATACAAGTGCACGTTGAAGGAACCAAAATTTGCAACAAGCACTACATTCATTCACAACTAACGGATTATGTAAAAAACAACACACAAGAAGGTGGATTGATGTGCTTACTGCAAGCACAAAGGATCGCATAAAAATACAAAGAAACACAAATACGCAGATGAAAACAAATTAACTTTGATGCGCAATTTAGTACCTGGCCTAATGCTTGCAATAAAATTGCACGGAGCGCTCCTTCTGCTAAGTCTAAAGGAAGATCTCTCCTGCAGTTAGCAACACAAATACTAATGTCAAGCAATTTGACTTTTTAATAAATAATTCAATTAAGTGCTGCAAGCATTCAAGCATAGAGAAGATAAAAATAAGAAAAATTCAAGCATTCAGTCGAGAGATATTACCTGATCTCCATCCAATACTCGTCGTCAGCTAAAGATGTTGAAGAAAGAAGGTTGATTCGTGGATGCAGCAAACACATATGGATCTTCGTAAGCATTCACCTTTAGGCCGGATCTCTTAGGAGATTCTAATACAAGATGCCAATGCTTTCTAGTCTCATCAGCGTAATAAAAGACTTGGGCAGCTTGAGAAGCATGGATGAAGGGTTCGTCAACTTCTTTAGAGCTTCTCTTAAACTTCTCGAAGTTGACGAACCTTGAGTTTGTCTCTGCATCCACATATGATCCGGTTGTTTTGTCTTCGACCCGGACCAGTCACAGAGAAAAACAACTTCAGTGAAATCTTCATAATCGAGTTCAAGTATCTTTTTCACAATGCCAAAGTAAGAAGTATCATCGCCCACCAAGTTGGTATCTTTGGCGCTTGCTCTAAAGCTGGTTAAGGCATCCATGGTCACTCTATTATTTTTGTAGTCATATACTGCTCTGCCTCTGCTGTATAAAACAGATAACCATTCACCGAATACGCTCTATAGGAAACTGTCTTGAAGGAAGGACCAAGTACGAGCCTATGAAAATATGTCATGGGAGTGCCTAGAAGTTGATCTCTTAACCAGGGAATGTAATCCTGACACTTTCTCCTTGATCTTCGGTTAAAAGTATTACTGTATGCCTTGTATTTCCTGTGAAACAATAAAGACAATGGTACATGACAGGGTTACTTCACACTATACAGATTATATGGTCAAGATGGTGTGAAGAAATTGTTCAGATACAAAGTTAAGGATTCTACTTACTCTTCCCATTAAGTATTTTCATCTGAATGTCTCAATACCCAAAGACGAACTTGTTGAGGCTGTAAGGAAGTTAACTAGTATGGTTTTCTTTATGAATTAGGCGGTTCTGGACCTTCGTAAACCTCACCATGCAATGCTACCTTTCCATGACACTTATAAGACTTTTTCTTACCCCCAGGAATGAACTCCATCCAATGGCGCGCTCCTTCATAGACCTCATATTGTGTAGTTATAGACCCTTCATTTTTGTTCTGGCCATAAACCTTGTAGGTTCTCATCATCCTGCACATGCAATTAGTAACATAATTATATATATAAAAGGTACATAAGTTCATAAGGTAATAAAGAAACTGAAAGGATCGATAGTTAAAGAAGTATACTTCTCAAAAGGGTACATCCACCTACATTGAACTGGTCCCAATGTTAGTGCCTCTTCGGCCAAATGTACGACAAGATGAGTCATCATAACAAAAAAATCCGGTGAGAAGTACATCTCAAACACACATAAAGACTCCACAACATGTTCGTGCATTATATGAAGCTCTTCACGATCAATAACCTTAGAACAAAGAACTTTGAAAAACAATGACAATTGACGTATTGCCTCACGCAAAAGCTTATGCTCTTTGAAACAGTATATTAGAAAAATTGGCATCAAACCCTGCATAAGCATGTGGTAGTTGTGGGACTTCAAACACTTAAATTGTAACTCTTTCATATCCACTTTCTTTTTCCAGTTTCCACTATAACCAATAGAAACTTTCAGTTTGCTAAAAGTTTTACAGACTAGTTCTCTTTCATTCTTAGACAAGCTATAAGGAGCGGGGGGGCGTTCTACTTTACCATTTATTTCCGTCAACCACAAGTCAGGTTTTAAGTTCAGCAGTTCCAGATCTTTGCGCGCTGGATCCCCATCCTTAGACTTATCCTTGTGGTTCATGAAAGTTCCAAACAAGTTCTCTGCAAAGTTCTTTTCTACATGCATCACATCCACATTATCACGAAGTCGCAGAAACTGAAGTTAAGATTAACTAAGTTAGCAAAACTTTTAAATAACAAGAACATATTGATTAAAGTTAGCAAATGCCTAAAAATAACCACATATTCACTTACCTTCCAATATGGAAGATTGAATAAAATTGATCTCTTCGAATACAGAGAATCAACTAGTGACCGCTTTACCATCTTCCCGAATTCCTTATTTGTTGTTGCTGTCCTATTAAACAATTCAACGCCACTCAAACGAATTGGTGCATCCTTATCTTCCTCAAATCCATTGAACTTGTCAGTTTCACGTCTGTAAGGGTGAGACCGATCTCTTAAAAATCTTCTATGACCCATGTATGCAAACTTATTACCACATTTCATCCTCAGAGCTTCAGTATCTTCACCACATGCCGGACAACCAAATCTTCCAGATGTTCGCAGACCAGACATATACGCATAAGCCGGATAGTCGTGTATACACCATATTAAAATTGCTTTCATTATAAAGGAAGTCTTTGTGTGCGCATCATACGTCATCTTTCCATTTAACCATAACTCAATTAACTCATCAATTAAGGGATGCAAATAAACATCAATGTTGCCATTGGGACCACTTGGACCAGGAATAAGTAGTGATAATAGTGTAAAATCTTTTGACGTGCATACTGATGGGGGAAGGTTAAAAGGAATAACCATGACGGGCCAAGTACTGTGCGTACTCATCATTCCAAAATGATTAAAATCATCAGTGGCTAGTCCTAGACGCACATTACGTTTCTCAGCAGCAAACTCATGCCACTTCCTATCAATTGACTTCCAAGAAGAAGAATCCAAAGGATGTCGCATGTGTGTAATACTTTCTTCAATATTAGAATGATAGTACATCTGCTCAGCAATCCACGGAGTACCATACCAACGCTGTAACCTTTTAGTGATTGGGAAAAACCTTAGTTTCTTCACTGGCACTTTTCTAGCATTTGGATCACTCCATTAAGGAGGTACTTGCCATCTACTTGCATGACATTTAGGACACTCATCATAATCATCATACTCCTTTCGATAAAGTATGCAATCATTACAGCAAGCATGGATAATCTCGACCGGTAAGTTAAATGGCTTAAGCATACCCTTAGCTTTAGCACATGTAGATGGTAACGTGTTCCCTTCCGGTAAAATAGTTTTCATAAATTTTAATAATTCTGTAAAAAAAACATCGGAACACTGATACCTTGCTTTCATGCTAAGCAGCTCAATCACTGTCGACAGTTTTGTATGTTCACCACCACAATCTGGATACAAGGGTTGTAATGCATCCAACATCCTCTTACTGAAATCAACATCAACACCATCTTCAACACTGGCACCAGCACCACCTTCTACATTTGCACCAGAACCATCTTCAACATTAGCATCAGAACCATCTTCATCAACAGCGCCATTTTCATGGTTACCAAGCTCGGTGCGACTTCGTGTGTCTAAGAACAAGTCAACCATTCTCGGAAAATAAGCTTCATTCACAACATTATTAGTGGGTAACGCAGGAGCTCTAACAGTGGAATTATTCTCACGAGGTTTCTCACCATGATGGATCCATGTTCGGTATGTCACATCGAACCCATGATCAAGAATATCCCCATGTATTTCATCAAGAGTTTTTGGACGACTATTGTAATTCTGACATTTCATGCAAGGACAATGAAATTGATTTATATCTTCCCCAAGACTGTCAGCTGTAAATTGAATGAAAGATTTAACACCTTCAACAAACCTCGGTGAACCCTTATGTGCGGTGAACCATTCTTTACTAGGAGGATTTATACGACGTTCTGCCATCTACAAATAAATGACAAAAGCAATCAGTACTATTATTGTAATTGAGCAAGATAGTAAGAAAAAAACATAAAGCAGAACCCACTGACAATGTTATTATGTTAGACTTTGATACAGATAAGCATGATCTAAATTATCCGAAGAATTTTGCTCATATCATCCTAGCCATGAACTGGCAAAGAGAAGAGAAGTAAGGAACAATTTTAATTTGACAGAACCCCCAAATTCAAGCAACATAAAATTAGTTCAAAAGCCTAATTAACTCAGAATTTAGCTAGGGTTTCCAACTGAAATCAATTAAGAATTAGACATCAATTACAAATCTATTTTCACATAGTGGAGTAGTTTTAACCCATAAAACCCATAAACAATGTTATTATGTTAGACTTTTATACAGAGAAGCAGGATCTAAATTATCCTAAGAATTTTTCTCATATTATCCTAGCCATGAACTGGCAAAGAGAAGAGAAGTAAAGAACATTTTAATTTGACAGAACCCCCAAATTTAAGAAACATAAAATCAGTTCAAATACCTAATTAACTCAGAATTTAGCTAGGGTTTCCAACTGAATTAGAAATCAATTAAGCAATAACTAATTATAAAGTTGAACTAAGTACTGCCCTAATAAATTTGAACTCAAGTACATACCCTAATGTAAGAGACGAAGATTTGAGATCTGATACTGTGCTCAGAGTTGTTGAGCCTTTATAAATCCTCTGAAATCAGAACCTGACTAGTAAATACACAACCCTAATAAGTTTCTCTCAAGTAGGTGTCATTGATTATCTTCAAAATTTGAGAGAATGAGAAGAACATATGTTTCTCATATTAGAATGAGAGAGAAAGACGAGATAAGGTTTTGTTTTTCTTTATATATTTATTTCAAAACCCGACTATAATAGTCTAACTTGAGTCAGATGACTTAGCATCACCTGACTGGGCTGAATCTCCTTTGAAATTGATTGTAACTGAAATTGGCTAGTACCTAATCATAACTGAAATTTGCCAGCACCTTAAGACTGATTGTAGTTTGACATTAAGAAGAAAGTGAAGTTCATAGTTACAGTCACTTTAAGTTTGAGAATTTTCTATCTATAAAGCACATTGAAATTGAAATTTATAATGTCCAACTACAATCATTCCATCTGATACTCAAATAGTTAGAGATCACCGGACATACTACAAATACTGCATCTGTAATCTATAAAGACAAACTAAGATACAAACTGCAACTACTGGATTTCAGTAATTTATAAACATCCCATCACTGAAATTGATATATGAATGCATTTGTAATCTACCAATTCAAACTTAAATACAAACTGCAACTACTGGATTTTCAATAATTTATAATATGAAAACTGCAACTAAAACTACAAGCATATTTACAGAATTTCCTGACATTGAACAAGATATAAGTGACCATCAACATATTTCATTAGATAATAGCAGGGCTATAAAACCTGCTGAAGCTACATAATAAACCATTAAACTTGCAAATTATACGATAATTAAGATAGAGTTTTGAATTTCTTCTTTACAAAAGAAGAGAAGAGACTCAAAACCACAATTTAGATCCCAAAATACTCACACCCTATCAACTATCCCCAAAATACTTACACCATATCCATATATTTCTTCAAGATAGTTACATGTTTCCCATATACTTCACAACATCCCTTTGTATACCCCAAAAAGTCCCAAAAAGCTCCAAAATATTCACTTCAACTACCAGAAACCTTCAACTTCAAAAATCTGCATCAAGTACTACTGGCCAAGGTCCAACATAGTGCTTGGGCCACAAAATCTTGTCACCATGTTTCACACTAGAAAGAGTTCCTTCTACAACACAGAGCGGCTCACTGTGTATCACTACTTCATCAATGAGGACGAGATAATAAAAATCATCATTTTCATCAGCACTCCTATCAATACGTCCGAATGCAACTGCACCCTTGCGCATATTCCTTAATACAACATACAGGATTCTTTGACCATCCACATTCATTGGCTATAAACAGAAAAATATCCAATAATAAGAAACAATCCAAACTAATTGTTCTAAGTTAATCATTTTAGTTTAAATCAGAGATGTTCACTCATTGTTTTCCAGTGCTAACTAAAGGTGCTAAGAATATATGACCTGAGTATTATTATTAGCATTGTTGGTGCTAGGGTTGACACTTATGAAGGCTTTTAGCTCCTCAACCGTCTCCTCAAGATTACGGACACGATTTTCTACAGCTGCAGTCTTCAATTTATCCTTACGTAGCTGCTCTCTACTAACTGCAGATGCACGTAACTCAGTCTTTGAGACCCCACCTCCCAAGCCTTGAACAACACCCCTTCCATCACGGCCGAGTACCTATCATCAGATATATAAAATTAGTTAGTAAAATTTTTATTATACAATTCAGCAGTATATAATCAGCTCAACCCACCTCCGTAACTGCATCCTTATCTAGATCGGTCTCGCCTCTAAATTGATCTGTTTCATTCAACTCACTCACCTTTCGCTGCACAATACACCCAACACTATGCATAAAAGATAACAAATAATGGAACTAGTGAATCCAATTTATTCATTGAACATAGAACTTACAACATAATCTCTTGATGTTACTTCATAAGATAGGGGATCGAACTGTACAAGGTCCTCTTCAGACATTTCTTTGTACACATGTGTAACCAGGTACACGTCAACCCTTAATACCTTACCAGTAGGACTTTCCTGTTCCATTTCATGTCGGCGTTGTGCAATACCACGCCTACTGATAGACGCATTTATGTGTCTATTTTCATCTCTATTGTGTATATTGTTAGTACCCATTTTTGTACTAATTTTGCTATTTTATCCCTTTTGTAGGTGTTTTTGGAGAAATAGGCATTTGCGGCGAAATTGGCTCGAAAAGTTGTTGAAGGCACCTGGGAGGACATTTGCTATTCGGACTCTCATTTTGGATAAGGGGTAACCCATTTCCAAGCAGCTGCTAAGCACAGACCAGGATTGGATAGGGGGACACCTTCTTCACGTTTTGAAAATGAAATTTTGGCGGGAAATTTTTCCGCAGGAAGAACAAAGTGAAGATTGCGATTTTGGGCTGGTTTTGAAGAGATTAAAGCTCTGATTTTTCTTGGGCTTGCTTCTTAACCATCAACAGGCGAGGTATGGGTGATTGAATGGACTGTTTTGGGCTAGATGATCGGGTTTTGATAAAACAGGGAAGAAAAAAAAATATTTATGGAAACAGGCTACACATGGAAGTTTCATGGGATTTGGGAGAAAATATCTTCCCTGTGATTTGGCAGTATCATATACAGAGATATCTTTGGACAAAATCAGAGAAAAAAATAAGAAAAGAAATATCGCAACTTGTGGAGAAAGGAAAAAATCAAAGTTATTCTCGGATTTTCTTGGCCCTATGATGTATAAAAGAGTTGGTTCGAGTCTTAGGAGGGGGATGAACACTTTGGGAAAGTTTAGAGCCTTAGAGAAGCAAAAAAAATCAACTAGAGGTGAACGCGTTCTGCTACTGCTGCTGCTGAAGAAGAAGAAGACGAAGAACATAAGACCCACAGAGTCAGTCGGAGAAGCAGTCTTATATTCAACTACACAAAGGTTCTATCGTTCCTGTATGCAGTCACCGAAGCCTTTCAGCAACGATTCAGCCTTCTGTTTTAGACTTTCAGCGACTACAGTGTATTCTTTTACTCTTTTAATCAACTTTTGAGCTACAAAGATGTATTTTGAGAACATGATTAATATTAGGAGCTAAACCCCTTTGCTGAGGCGGTAGAGGAAGCTATTTTTCCAACAAAAAGTGGTATATTCTATTTTATTTATTTTATTGCAATTATTTTATGATTATTTTCCTTGATTGAAAATTGTTTGAATGATTTTTGTTGAGCAATTGTTATTTCTTTTGATAGAGCATTCTTGGACCTAGGTTTTTGATGTTTTATGCTTCGGATTTACACTTGTTATTTTGAAAATCTACATGTTGCAATAGTTTAGAATCAAATTGAACGAGAAAATTGCATGAATATAAATACTGGATTAAATCACTTTGAACTTGGAAAATAGTGGAATCTTAGCCTCAGTGTTCTTTTAATATTGATATCAACTTTGTCAGTGTTTGCTATAATTATTAGTGATTTTTCTATTTTAGTTTTGAATTTAAGTCTAAAAGTTATCCTTCACAAGTTCTAGAATCGAATCTTTTTACCACTACAACTACAAATCACATCACCTACCGGTACTGTGTGAAGCTTTTAGCTTTGACCTTGCTCTCTTCATTTTCTCCCTAACCTCCTTATCTTCGCCTTTACTCACAATATCAACAAAGGCATCCCAGTCCTCTTTCTTCAAATTTTTGGGTATCCTTTTTCTCATTTCAGCAACACTGGAACAGTCATCACATATCTCCCTTAGTTTAGTCTTCGCATTCTTCTATGACAGATTTGCCATTTTCAAAGCTTTGGCCTTGAGATATTCAGGAACAATGTATGCATTGGAGAGACTTTCTTCCTTCGATGCCGGAGGAACTATCTTCCAACTTTTATAAGATGGTGGGACGAGATTTCTGGTTATTTTCCCAAGCTTGGTGGCATACGTCTTTTTGGTAGGTCCTATAGGTTGGTCTATGTCATTAAAATCAATTGGAAGACGCTGATCACCTATACAGAACAATACAAAATCATTAAAATTTCTAAGAAAACTTGAAATAAGTAACATATTTAGGGAAGTAAGATAAAACAACTACATTACCAATCATGCTTTCTTCACTAATTTCAGGTTCACTATCACTATTTTTATGACATAGAGCCTCATTCCACTGCTCTGAACCTCTACTAGGAGAATGTTCACCCTCAGACGATGGATGAAACCTAGACCCTCCACTTGAAATCGGACTTCTTCCATGACTGTCTTAACCATTAGTAGATGGAGACCTTCATGTATCAACCAAAGGAGTCCAGGTAGGTTCATTTGTGGTAGGAGTTCCAGACCGACGAGATATGCTGCTACTTCTAGGTCCCCTAGCCATATTATCTAATCAAAAAACCCATAATAAGCAACAATTCAAAAACTGCAGCAGTGCACTCAATATCATGATACAAAACCTACATGTAAGAGATTGATATCCAACCATATACATCTAAACAGTGCATCAGTGGTTCAAAGCAACTTATCAAAAGCATATTAAGTACAAAACTAAACTCCAAACAATCAATTTTTACACATTTGCAAATAATCTTTCTATCTATGCAACTAAATCATAACAAATCATGATAAAAAGAAGAAGAACATCAATATAATCAATTCATGCTATACAAACACAATTCCATAACTTGAACACAACTACCTCAAAGTAGAACATGAGGTTTCGTCACAAAATCAAAAGCGAACTGTAAGAACATGAAAAAGATCCTAATTCAACTATAAGAACATCATGATAACACACTTACCACGAATGAAAGTAAAGTATGAAAAGTTATTCAAGATTCTGAAACCATAGAAAATATTAAATTAAAACCAATCTTTGATCGAGATGTTATACCTGAAGATCTTTGAGAAATTACTGCACCTGAAGGTCTTCTACACAATATTAAAAAGAAAAGAACTTCAATTAAAACCCTAACAGAGAAATTGAAGAAAGGAACTGGACAATCCATCACGAAATTAACCTCTAACAAATTCAAATAGAATCAAAGTGATGGAGAAATTCAAATTACCTAAAGATTAATCTGCACTTGAAGGACTTCTACATTCAAAAAAAAAAACACAAAAATTAAATTCAAACCCTAACATCAAAAAAAATTGAAAACAAAACAAAAAAATTGACTTTCTAAAACCATAACATTACCTGATGAGAATTGAAATCAAAAATAGGGTTTTAAAGAAAGAGGATTTTGAAGATACGAAGAGAAATAGGGTTTGAGAAAAAGGGGTTTATAGATATAGAACAAAAATAGGGTTTTGAAAACAGGGGTTTGCAGATATATAAGAGAAATAGGATTTTAAATCACTTGTTAGTTAGGGTTTTTCTCAATCTGAGATCATTTTTCTGTTTTGTCTCATAGTTTGTTTTTTTTTCTAACAAGTGAAGTGAGAGAAACGTAAAAGAGAACGGTGAGAGAGAAGATATTTATAGAGTCGATAGAAACGAGGATTTTCATCTATCATCGTTGATCCATTTAGGGCATCATCCGACCATTGCTACTGGCGCAAAAAATCCTGCCAAAAACATGGATCATAGAATCTTCTTTTCCTCACAGTCGTTTTACAACTCAGATAAAAGCTCCAGAGAGTACATCGTGTTTCCAAAAATATCCCTCTATAAAACAACTGATATCGGAACAAGTTTAATTTTTTATTTTTATTTTTAATAAAACAACTGTGAATGACAGCATGGATAAGTACCTCATCCCAGCAACAGTGGTTTTCGAAAAGCCCAGGAAGTGGTAAAAAATCTATTATCCACTAGTGAAAGTTGGTGGTCTACTTAGTACCCTCTCCTTTTCAGTTTTTATTAATGTTAACGAAACTAAAAAAGAAATGTTGCCCTTTGCTATTACGAGACAACTATATAGAGTCATCTAATTTGGATTTAGGTATCCTATCACTCCTAATATTTGATTTATTAACTTGAAGCTTAGCCTTGATACGAAGAGGTGGATTGGCAAATTACAGATTCTAATGTCTTTCCTTCTTGGGTAGAGCATCAACTACCCCGTTTCTTGTTCTACTAATAAAAGATAAACCCATAAAATTTGATAGGAAAGTGTTATTTTTCATGTCTCTTCTAAAATTGCTTGACTTTGCCATGAAACAACTGTCTCCCTTCCTTGTAAAATATCAATTATTCTTAAACAGTCACCTTCAAAGCTAAAAGAGCTCATCTTTCTTTCCTCGGCCCATCTAGTTTCTTGAAGTAACCGTAGATCTTCTGCTTCTTCTGGGGTTGTTGCAATTATTGGTTCTTCTCTGGCAGTCTCGAAAGTACCTGCATCATTCCTAAGGATTAATGCAAAAATAGAATTACATGTTTAAATGACCATGCTATATCTGTGTTAATCTTCCAAGTTTTTTTTTTCAAGTTCTTCCAAACTTGTTTAGGTTTCTTAACTTGAAACTGATGATGTCCATATCCTTATCTGTTTTCTTCCAGAATATCAGATGTCTTTTGATGTCTAGAGCTAGACTCATTGAAGTGGTTGGTTTTTGTTGAAAAACTCTAATGCATCTCTCCTTCCATATAAACCACATTTTTGTAATGATTAATTAAACACTAATAGAATCATGCACCTTATGTGTTAGGATTTACAGATTTCCAAAAAAAAATAATTAAACCATTCGACTGAAAATGAACATGTCTACGTGGTAAATCCCACACAACTTTAGCATATGAGCAATGCAAAACAAATTGTTAGAGCACTGCTCGGTCGAACTCGCAAGCTTTGCTATCTCAAGCTTGTTTTCAAGTTTAGTTGCCAAAACTATAAGTCTTGATTTCTAGTTTACTTATAGCTAAGTCTCGGATTAGGATAGAAAGTGTAGTTGAGCACTAGACTTCACGGCGTTCATCGATTGAAGACTAAGAACTACTACGGGGAGCTTGTGGAACTTCATCAACAAAAGGTATGTGGAGACTTGAACTCATCTATCACTCAAAAATCTATCTACTTTATCTCCTATTTGAGACAAAAGTCATATAGCTATATAGACTTCGATTATACACATTTGATATTTCGAGCTGAGTTTAACTTGCTTATACATTTCTCGAAATATGTGTTGGTAAGCTTTTGCTTTAACCAAGTTCATCTTATATTCTTGAGGAAAGTCAAAAAATGGTCATGTGAAAATCACCTTGTAACATCTTACATGATTTGTGTGAGACAGTCATTTGATGTAGACTCGGAATGTTTCGTATTGATTATTCGATCACTTAAAAATTGCTTTGAAGCTAATAGTTTGTGTGAGACAGCTATTGTCATCTTCCGAGAATGTTTCAATAATTGAAATGGGAGTTTAAAAAACTTAACCATTATTGGATTATAAGCACAGTATGCGTACTTTCATATGTGTTGATCCATGACCGGAACTTAGTATGCATACCCATATGCGTACTGGTTGGTCAGGTAAAGTCTGGGAGCAAGAGTATGCGTACCAGTACGCGTACTTGCGAAGTCAGTTGAAGTCCGGGTACTAGAGTATGCATACATGTACACGTACTGGTTTCAACTGAAGTTTGTAAGTGTACGAAAGTATGCGTACCCGTTTGCATACTAGCGAACATTGTCTTAGTCCGGCTATTTAGGTATGCGTACCCATTTGCATACTTGAGTGGGTTATGTTCTAAAATCGGTTTGTTCATGAACTAATATATTTATATAATAAGGAATGCAATCTTTTGCAAACCATGGTTATAATGTTTATTAATTGATTCGAGTGAATCAAAATCGATTTTTCTTCAATTGTGTCTTGTATACTTCTATGAGAATATAAACAATTGAACAACTCTAGAACTAGTTTCATTTGGGTCACTTGAACTAGTTATGGTTCAGATGAATATGGTTGATATGAAAGTGTTCATATAGCTATCTTCGGTTAACTATTATTGAGCCAACAAGGTGTACACGTTTAGGTACGTTTTCTATATCTAAATGAAGTCACTTTTCATTTGTGTGTACCAAGCTAAGTTCAATCTAACGGTTGAAAGATATTAGATTGAGTCTAATCAGGTTTTCATCTAACAGTGAATATTGAATGATTTGTTACCAAGGTAACTTAGATTGCAAACCCTGATTTGAAGACTATATAAATGAAAACTCTAGCAACTGGGAAACCTAATCCCCACACCTCATGTGTGATACTAGTTGCGACCAGAGTCGATTTTCCTATAACCTTAGGTTTTTCACGAAACCCTGTAGGTTAACAACTTGAAGACTTCATTGGGATTGTGAAGCCAGACCAAACTATTTTCTCTGTAGTTGCGTATTATGATCTTGTTGTTTTCTATCATATTGAGTACTATCTTCTCTAAGATTTGCTCGAGATTTATTCTCCGATAGGCAAGATAAAAAGTAGGCACAAACATCTTTGTCTCATCGTTTGTGATTCCACAATATCTTGTTTCACTATCATACGATTAAGATTATTGTGAGGTGATTGATATTTCTAGGCTGTTCTTCGGGTATATAAGTCCGGTATATCAATTGGTTCCTTTTCACCTTGATCTGTGTTTGTAGTTGTTAGAGCATTGCTCGGTCGAACTCGCAAGTGTTGCTATCTCAAGCTTGTTGTTAAGTTTAGTTGCCAAAACTATAAGTCTTGATTTTTAGTCTACTTATAGATAAGTCTCAGACAAGGATATAAAGTGTAGTTGAGCTTTAGACTCCACGACGTTCATTATGCAAATACGAAGAACTACTCAAGGAACTGGTGGATCTTCATCGACAAAAAGGTATGTGGAGACTTGAATTTATCTATCACTCAAAAGTCTATCTACTCTATCTCCTATCTTGAGAAAAAAGTCGTATGTTTATGTATACTTCGATTATACACAATTGCTATTTCGAGCCGAGTTTATCTCGCTTATATATTTCTCGAAATATGTGTTGGTAAGCTTTCTCTTTTGCCAAGTTCATCTTTACAAGTGACGAAAGTCATGTTGATTATTTCAATATCTTGAAAATTTCTTTGATGAAAAATAGTGTGTGAATAACCTCTATTTAACATCCTCTAATAATGTTTCAATGGTTGAAATAAAGAGTTTAGAACATGTAACCATCTTTGGATATAAGCATATAATGTGTTCGCGCATTAGTATATAAGTCCAAAACCGGGAACCAAATGTATGCATACTTGTGTGTGTACTAAATGGTTGATGGAGACTGGGTAAGTATGCGTACCCGTACGCATACTGGCGAAAGTTCACGTCCGTGAATTTCTGTTGAGTTTGGAAATCAAAACCAACTCAATCCGGTTACCTAAGTATGCGTACCTGTACGCATACTGGCGGAAAGTTCACGTCCATGAATTTCTATTGAGTTTTAAAACCAAAACAAACTCAAATCCGGTTACTTAAGTACGCATAGCCGTATGCATACTTAAGTGTGCTTCTTTCTAAAATTGGTTTGTTCATGGACTAAAACATTTATATATTAAGGAATGCAATTTGCAAACCATGGCTATAATGTTCATGAATCGATTCGAGTGAATAAAAACTGATTTTCCTTAGATTATGTCTTGTATACTTCTATAAGATCAAAGCAATTGAACAACTCTCGAACTAGTTCATTTGAGTCATTTGGACTAGTTATGGTGAAGATGAATAAGGTTGATAATGAAAGTGCTCATATGGTTAACCATTGGTTAACTACTGTTGAGCCAACTAAGTGTACACATTTAGGTATGGTTACTCAAACCTAAATGACGTATATTTCATTTGTGTATAACAAACTAAGATTCGATCGAACGGTTGAAAGATATTAGCTTGAATCTAATCAGGTTTTCATTTAACGGTGAATATTGAATGCTTTGTTACCAAGGTAACTTAGATTGCAAACCCTGATTTAGAGAATATGTAAAGGAGAACTCTAGCAACTGGGAAACCTAATCCCTATACCTCCTGTGTGATACTAGTTGTATAAGATAGATTCGATCCTCCTTTAACCTTAGGTTTTTACCGAGACCCTGTAGGTTAACGACTTGAAGACTTCATTGGGATATTGAAGCCAGACCCAACTATTTTCTTTGTAGTTGCGTGATCTGATCTTGCTGTTTCTATCGTGATTGAGTGCAATCGTAAGATTGGCTTGAGATTAATTTCTCCGATAGGCAAGATAGAAAAGTAGTCACAAACATCTTCGTCTCATCGTTTGTGATTCCGCAATATCTTGTTTCGCTAGTCGATTAAGATTATTGTGAGGTGATTGATAATTCTAGGATGTTCTTCGGGAATATAAGTCCGGGTTATCGATTGGTTCTTGTTCACCTTGATTTATCAAAAGACGGAACAAAACTCGTAGGTATTTCTTTGGGAGACAGATTTATCTATTCTTATAGACTTTTCTGTGTGATACAGATTTGTTTATTAAAGTCTTCGACTTTTGGTCGTAGCAACTCTTAGTTGTGGGTGAGATCAGCTAAGGGAATCAAGTGCGTAGTATCCTGCTGGGATCAGAGATGTAAGGAGCGCAACTATACCTTGGATCAGTGTGAAGTATATTGGGTTTCAACTACAGTCCAGACCGAAGTTAGTTTGTAGTAGGTTAGTAGCTGTAGCGGATTAATACAGTGTGGTGTTCAATCTGGACTAGGTCCCAGGGTTTTTCTACATTTTCGGTTTCCTCGTTAACAAAACTTCTGGTGTCTGTGTTATTTCTTTTCTGCATTATATTTTGTTATATAATTGAAATATCAAAGGTTGTGCATTTGTATCGATCAATTGGTAAATCCAACCTTTGATTGTTGATTGAAATTGATTGATCCTTGAACATTGGTCTTTGGTACCATTCAAGTTTATTTCTATTATATTCAATCAGACTCACAAATTTTTATTTGTTTGAGTTGGGATTGAATCGAGAAATTGAGATATAACTCTTTGATATACTTTTTATTAAGATTGAGTCTGACAGTCTAGTTGATTCTCTTAAAAGTATATTTGAGTTAGTCCATACAGATTGCAAAGCGAAATATTGGGCTCGGCTGTTAGACCCTCGCTTTTTCAATTGGTATCAGAGCAAGCAAACACGTTTAAAGACCTCATAATTATTTGTTTGTAGCGATATGACTCTATGGACGGTATTAATCTCTCTGATAACGCAACATCAGTTCAGAAGTCCCCTGAGGTGTTTCAAAATCCTGAGAGGTCTAAGAAACCTCCTGTATCTGCCTCTGTTTCTGAATCTGCCTTCAACTGGGAAAAATGTCTTGATGAACAGTTGGATGGTGTTTCAGATGAGAGTGACTCAGAATAAGGACAAAGTATTGATGAGGAAGTCTCTCAATATATCAATATCTTTGATCATGCTTTGAAAGAAAATAAGTCAACAGCTTTCCTGGGTAAATATGTGGCACCTCTTTGTCAAGAAAACAGAAAGATGAGAAAACTCTTTAGAGGTTATGATTGTGGATATAAACTATTACAATCTACTGTTAAATATCGAGAAGAAGACTTACGTTCAAAAAGGTCCGAATGTGATAATCTCCTTCGAAATCTCTTATTTTTGAAAGAAAGACTTGCGGAATCTGAAGCAAGATATGGCTCTCAACAAAAATGTTTTAATGACAGAGAACTCGATCTCCTCGTCAGAGAAAAATCCTTGGAGACTAATCTCGCTGCTGCCCTTAATAAGGTAAAATCATTGGAAGAAAATCTGAAAAGATTCAATTCTAGCTCCACAAAATTATCTTCTATGCTTGGAGCATGTAAAGAACATCGTGATACACGTGGTATGGGCTATAAGGGAATAGACGCTCCAAGCACTGGTAAGATTAATTTAGTTCATGCTAATGACAAATATTCATGTGAAAAAACTTTTCCAGCAGCCGACGGTCTTAGAAACAAGGATTGTACTTCTTCAAATTTTACTCGCATGAGAACAATCAAGAACAATTCCTTTAACTGCTATAATTGCGGAAATAAAGGACATCTTGAACGAAGATGTCGTTTTCGACTGAGGGATGAGAAACTTCACAACATTCTTGCATGGATGTCGAAAGAAGTAATTAAACCTGTCTCTCATATTGCTGGAGTAAAAGGCAGTGTCTGCAATCAAGAGAAATGCTGTGATAAGACATTTCTAAATTTTGATTTTGAGACAAAAAATGTCTACAATGGTAAAAGGAGGAACGTCAAGCGGACAACTGACTCCTTAAATTATTCTGAGAAGAGAAAAAGGCATAGGAGAAAGAAAGAAAAGTCAAATTCCTTATCTCTCTTTGAAGAAGACCGTGAACCAGAGGTGTCTTCTCCAGATTTCATTCATATCAATAATCGAGTCTCTGATTTCAAGATAAGCATAAGCATACTCAAACGGAGCATCAAAAAGGCAAGGAAAGCAGTAGGTTCAGGTATTCCTTGTTCCCCTCTGGTTAAATCTCTTTCAAATAATCCTAGTGATTTTTCTGAAAATCTGCATGAAGGAAAGAGAGAAGAAGTCAATATTCTTGATGAGAAAAATGCTCATAAAAATACAACATGACTGCTCAATGTAGCATCCTTCTTGTAATGTGGAAGGATGCTCATAATTCTCAAGAACCCCTTGTGTCTTGAGAAAGTAATTGTTGTTATATTTTAGTTTTTTTCTCTTTGCTCTTACGAAACAATGATCATAAAACTGTTGAGCCTTGCTCCAGTACTTTACATGATGTAATATTTTTGATCGTTTACTGTTGAGAATAATTCCTTGTTTGATTGTCTTGGTTTTCAACAATTCTCTTTTGTTCCCTTGAAGAAAGAATGTCATCTTTTGGTTTAGAATGATTCTTGAGTTTTTAAATACTTTCTCTAAATTTGGCTCCATTTTTCTCCTGATCTCGTACCAAGGTTGTATCCATGTGTGCACGTATACCTGACCCACACGGAACATATACGAGTAATCCTAGGGTTTCCTATGACACACTCATATATATATATATATATGTATGTATCATGCTCCTTTTGATACATACACGTTCCGTAACGTCAAAAGGTTCATCTGACTTCTGTGTACACAATGGATGGATGCTACAAAGAAGACAATGTTGAGAAGGGCAATATTATCGAGTTTCATGAGAATCCTGTTTTCATAACCTGCTATCATGCTGTTGATCATGAAAACAAACTACCAGTTCAGATGTCATCACAACTGGTAGGAAATCTTCTTTGATATTTTGAGGTTGTACGTGAACAACTTGGAATTGCAACAAGGAATCTTGATTATCTGAAAAACGAACTGAAGAAAGCAACTGATGAGCTCGTCTATGTTCAATCTCTAGTTGCTGGCCGTGTTTAATGTTTTTCGAATCATGTTCTCTAAGAGTTGTGTATTTTGTCTAGGAAAGCTTCTTATGAGAATTTTATTCTTGTGTTTTTAAGAAGAATAACTAGAGTTTGGAATAGCCATTATTTTGATTACACATAGTTATGTCCAACGTTTTCATCTTCAATGTTTTTTATTTATTTAAATTATAAAGTTTGTTTGGAAGATAATTTTTGCAGTATTAATCTTTATGGTTTTATATATTACAATTTGTTATGGGATACGTGTGTTTGCGTCCGTGAACTATGATTGTCCCATACGTTGTAAAAAGTTAAGTCTTTCGTACGTTGATATGCAAGTATTGATGAAAGAATGAATGAACTTTTGACAAAAACTAAAGGTAAGCCTTTTATGTCATTATGCAAATATTGATGGAAGAAAGGATGAGCTTTAATTTACAAAGATAAAGTCTATTATATGTCATTGTGCAAATAGTGATGAAAGATATAATGAATCTTTGTTTATTCCGCAGTATTGATCTTCCCTGATCCATTTTTTTTATGTATATACTATGCGGCTCTGTAAGTTTTCTTATGTTGAGCATTTTACAATTAGATTAATCATGGGTTCTCTTGTGATTAATATAGTTGAGTATTTCGGTTGAATTAATCATGGGTTCAATTGTGGTTAATTCAATTGAGTATTTTGGATTCAAATTCATATTTTTATGAGATTTGTTAATCTCCAAAGAAATCCTTCTTTTCTCGTTAAAGTAAGGTCGCTCTTGTTTTTCTTTCAGGAATGACATTTTATGGGGGAGAGTTCTTAATTGAACTTCTGTTTAATTATCAAATCTTTGTGGGGAGTGCGGCTGTGGAATATTATAGGGGTTATCTTGTATCTTTATAAACTCCTTGATGAATGTATTTAGTTTCGACTATATGATTGCATCTAAAAAGTTGATATGTGCTTTCTTTTGGTCAAGAAGTGTCTCTATGGAAATTTCATTAGGATCCCACTAGTTTTCGTACCTTTGCCAATTTTATTGACAAAAAGGGGGAGAATTAATGTGTAGTTCACACTATAAATACATATGGTTTTCGGATCATTATGTAAGGGGGAGTGGTTTTCATGTGAGATGAAGTATTGACTAAGGGGGAGTGATACATATCAACATATTATTGTTGTCAAAGTTGTGATACAATTGAACTTTGATGCTGTGTAATAATACTATGACACTGTGTAACAATGATTGAGAGCTTTTGTTTTCTCATTGTTATGGCTACGGATCTTCAACAACGGTGATGCTGCATTGAATATCTTTGGAATCATTGGAGTACTTGGAAGTGACAAAGATTTCGAGTAATGTTGAAGAACAAAGGAGATCATGCATGTGGAAGAGAAGCTGCAAAGTTTATTTATTTTGTATTCCATATGTATTGATAGTTTTGTCACTAAAATTGACAAAGGGGGAGATTGTTAGAGCATTGCTCGGTCGAACTCACAAGCATTGCTATCTCAAGCTTGTTGTCAAGTTTAGTTGCCAAAACTATAAGTCTTGATTTCAAGTCTACTTATAGCTAAGTCTCTGACTAGGATAGAAAGTATAGTTGAGCTCTAGACTCCATGACGTTCATTATGCAAAGACGAAGAACTACTCAAGGAACTGGTGGATCTTCATCGACAAAAAGGTATGTGGAGACTTGAACTTATCTATCACTATAAAGTCTATCTAGTCTATCTCCTATCTTGAGACAAAAGTCGTATGGCTATATAGACTTCGATTATATATTTCTCGAAATATATGTTGGTAAGCTTTCTCTTTTTCCAAGTTCATCTTTACAAGTGACAAAAGTCATGTTGGTTATTTCAATATCTTGAAAATTGCTTTGATAAAAAATTGTGTGTGAATAACCTATATTTAACATCCTCTAAGAATGTTTCAATGGTTGAAATAAAAAGTTTAGAACATGTAACCATCTTTGGATATAAGCATATAATGTGTTCGCGTATTAGTGTATTAGTCAAAAATCGGGAACCAAATGTATGCATACTTGTGTGTTTACTAAATGGTTGATGGAGACTGGTAAGTATGCGTACCCGTATGCATACTGGCGGAAGTTCACGTCGGTGAATTTCTGCAGAGTTTGGAAATAAAATCCAACTAAATCCGGTTACCTAAGTATGCGTACCCGTACGCATACTGGCGGAAAGTTCACTTCCGTGAATTTCTGCTGAGTTTGGAAACCAAAAAAAACTCGAATCCGGTTACTTAAGTACGCATACCCGTATGCATACTTAAGTGTGTTACTTTCTAAAATTGGTTTATTCAATAACTAAAACATTTATATATTAAGGAATGAAATTTGCAAACCGTGGTTATAATGTCCATGAATCGATTCGAGTGAATCAAAACCGATTTTGCTTCGATTGTGTCTTGTATACTTCTATAAGATCTAAGCAATTGAACAACTCTCGAACTAGTTCATTTGAGTCATTTGGACTAGTTATGGTTAAGATGAATAAGGTTGATATGGAAGTGCTCATATGGCTAACCATTGGTTAACTACTGTTGAACAAATTAAGTGTACATGTTTAGGTACGGTTACTCAAACCTAAATGGCGTATATTTCATTTGTGTATAACAAGCTAATATTCGATCTAACAGTTGAAAGATATTAGCTTGAATCTAATAAGGTTTTCATCTAACGTTGAATATTGAATGCTTTGTTACCAAGGTAACTTAGATTGCAAACCCTAATTTTGAGACTGTATAAAGGAGAACTCTAGCAACTGGGAAACCTAATCCACATACCTCCTGTGTGATACTAGTTGTATGAGCTAGAGTCGATTCTCCTTTAACCTTAGGTTTCTACCGAGACCCTGTAGGTTAACGACTTGAAGACTTCATTGGGATTGTGAAGCCATACCCAACTATTTTCTCTGTAGTTGCATGATCTGATCTTGCTGTTTCTATGGTGATTGAGTACAATTGTAAGATTGGCTTGATATTATTTCTCTGATAGGCAGGATAGAAAAGTAGTCACAAACATCTTCGTCTCATCGTTTGTGATTCCGGAAATATCTTGTTTCGCTAGTCGATTAAGATTATTGTGAGGTGATTGATAATTCTAGGCTGTTCTTCGGGAATATAAGTCCGGGTTATCGATTGGTTCCTGTTCACCTTGATTTATCAAAAAACGGAACAAAACTCATAGGTATTTTTGTGGGAGACATATTTATCTATTCTTGTAGACTTTTCTGTGTGATACAGATTTGTTTATTAAAGTCTTCGACTTTGGGTCGTAGAAACTCTTAGTTGTGGGTGAGATCAGCTAACGGAATCAAGTGCGTAGTATCCTGCTGGGATAAGAGACGTAAGGAGCGCAACTGTACCATGAATAAGTGTGAGATTGATTGGGGTTCAATTACAGTCCAGAACGAAGTTAGTTTGTAGTAGGCTAGTGTCTGTAGCGGCTTAATACAACGTGGTGTTCAATCTGGACTAGGTCCCGGGGTTTTTCTACATTTACGGTTTCCTCGTTAACAAAACTTCAGGTGTCTGTGTTATTTCTTTTCCGCATTATATTTTGTTATATAATTGAAATATCACAGGTTGTGCGTTTGTATCGATCAATTGGTAAATCCAACCTTTGGTTTTTTATTGGAATTGATTGATCCTTGAACATTGGTCTTTGGTACCGTTCAAGTTTATTTCTCTGCTATTCAATCAGACTCGTAGATTTGTATTTGTTTGAGTTGGGATTGAATCGAGAGATTGAGATATAACTCTTTGATATACTTTTTATTAAGATTGAGTCTGACTGTCTAGTTGATTCTCTTAAAAGTATATTGGAGTTAGTCTATACAGATTGCTAAGCGAAATTGGATGAGGTTGTTAGACCCCCGCTTTTTCAGTAGCGATCTGACTCTATGGACAGAGGTGTTATCTCTATAAACGTACCTCCAGTCTTCGATGGCTCAAATTACTTATGGTTGAAAATTGCTATGCGTGCCTTTCTTCAAGCGCGTGATTTTCAATCATGGGTTTATGTTGTTAATGGCTATGATCCTCCAATGGTTACAGTAGACGGTGTTTCTATTGCAAAGGATATTGGTAGATATGAACCTAACGAGATTCTCGTTGCAAAGCCAAATTCTGACGGTTTAAATGCTATCATTCATGCCATTACCCCAGATCTTCAGCATCATGTGACTACGTGCACTCGGTCTAAAGATGCGTGGGATATCTTTGAAACTGTATTCGAAGGGAATATCTCTGAAAAGGAAGCTAGGCATCAAAACCTAAATTCTGATTGGGAAAACCTTCGTATGGCTGATGAAGATTCATTTGATGAGTTTAATCAAAAAGTGTCTGAAATTGTTAATGCATCTTTTGCATTGGGTAAGACTATTAATCCTGAAAAGGACATTGTGATGAAAATTCTCAGATCGTTGCCAGCCAAATACGATTCTAAGAAACATTCAATCGTTGAAGGAAATAACCTTAATACTTTGTCCAGAAATACTCTGGTTGGAAATTTAAAGATCTTTGATCATGAGCATACATACAAATCTGGAAAGGATATTGCTTTCAAAGCAGAAAAGAACACTAAATTACTTGATAAAAGTAAAAGTGTTGGCATCTCTAAAGATGATCCTTCTGAGACTGATTCATCAGATGAAGATCTTGACAAGTCAGTTTCTTTGATCACAAGACAGTTTAGAGAACTTCTTTTGAAGAGAAGTAAACGGTTCGTCAGAGATAAACCTAAGTCATCAGTTAAACCTCATAATCGTGTTTCTCCTAAAAACATGGATATTGACGATACTGATGACGAGGATATGCCACAGTGCTTCAAGTGTAAAGGTTTTGGTCATTTCGCAAATGAGTGTCCGAATCGTAGAAAATACACTGGGAACAAAGGTCTTGATGCAACTCTTGATGAAATGTCTTATCACTTTGATTCTGATGTAGACGAAAAATCAAGTGTTGCACTCCTCTGTGAAAATATTGATTTTGATAATTGTAGCAATACGTACATCAACCTCAATATTCTTCCGGGATAAACTTCAACCACTCTGGAGGATGAAATGGATTTCTCCTTGTCTTCTGGAAATTCTATTTCTAATTTTACAGGTTCTATCGTTTGTCTAGCAACTTGCACATCTATGGCGTCTAAACCATCCTCTCTATTGACATGCTCTTATTATACTCCCAAGGGTCATGTACTCTCCAACTATTTCAAGTACAAACATAAGATAGGATATGTCAATAAACTTCAACGAAGAGCAAATCTGTTAGCAAACAAGCTAAAACTTATTCAGAAGTCGTCTGAGGTATGTAAAATTATCTCTTCTCCAAAGAAGTTAATTTCCAAAGATAAGAGTAGACCTCTAGCGAAAATAGTACGGTCTAAACAGTTTGTTAAACAGGATTTTAAGAATTCCGTTCAATGAGGTTATGGTGGACAGATTATAGTTCGCCCTAGCACAACTTAATTGTGTTGGATATGTATCTTGTCTCTTGTGCCTGATTTAAAAAGAGACAAGGGTTTGCACTCTTCAAGCTTTAGGAAAAGAGAGAAAAAATTGTTTTGTTTTTCTTTTCGTTTTCGCTAGTTTGGAATTCATTAATCTTTTCATATATAATTGATATTGAAAGGGCTTTCTCTGTTTGATCAATAAAAGAGGGTTAAAATCAACAATTCTTCCTTTTCTAAGGCTGTGAGTTGTGCGTACGTGAATTCCTTTTGGATATAAAGGTTCTGTAACCCTATATTCCTTTTTCCTTCCCTGAAAACCTTTTTTTATCACAAGATTGCTTGTTGAGCCTGATTTATGAATTCTCTCACAATCTCATACTAGTATGGAGAATCCAAGCATTATGTCTTCATATGGAAAAGTTGTTAAAACGATTTTTAAGTCATCAATCATGAAGGGAAAAAAAATCTCATGTACCTTCAACTTTGAAAAAAAAAAGGAGGAACGTGAGGAAACCAAAAGTTGTTTCTTCTAATCTACAGAAGTTTTCTGGGGTTCTTGAAGAGTTGAAGAAAACAAGAAAGGAGATTCAACAAATAAAGGATATTGTCTTAAGGACTCTCGAAATTGAGAAGGCCATGGTTCGGCATCTGTATAGAAGGTTTGTTGGAATTGACTCCTTTCTTCATGAACCTTATGTTCCTATGGCTGTTAACGACAAGGAGTTTGGGGATGACAAGGAGTTTGGGGACGATAAAGAATTTTTTAAAGGCCTTAATGTATAGGAAACTTCTTATGATAATTTATGCTTTTGTTTTAAGAAGGATAACTAGGGTTTGGGATAGCCATTATTGTGAGTACACATAGCTATTGCCAACGATTTTCATCGTGCAATGTTTTTAGATTTATTTATTTAAATTCTAAAGTTTATTTGGAAGATGATTTTCCAGTATTAATCTTTATTGGTTTAATATATTGCAAAAATTCTTTGGGATATGTGTGTTTGCGTCCGTGAACTATGATTGTCCCATATATGTCAAAAGTTAAGCCTATTATGTCATTATGCAAATATTGATGAAGATAGGATGAACTTTTGATTGCAAATATTAAATCTATTTTATGTCATTATGCAAATATTGATGAAAAATAGAATGAATCTTTGAATATTCCAGAGTATTGGTCTTTCCCTGATCCACTTCTATGTGAAAGTACTTTGTGGCTCCATAAGTTCTCTTATGTTGAGCATTTCCGATTAAATTGATCATGGGTTCTCTTGTGGTTAATTTAATTGAGTTTTATTGATACAAATTCATGTTTCATGTAATTTGTTAATGTCCAAAGAAATCCTTTTTTTCTTGTAAAAGTAAGGTCGCTCTTGGTGTTCTTTCGGGAATGACATTATATGGGGAGAGTTTTTAATTGAACTTGTGCTTAATTGCCAAATCTTAGTGGGGAGTACGACTGTGGAATATTGTAGGAGTTTTCTTGTATCTTTTTAAACTCCTTGATGAATACATTTAGTTTCGAATATATAATTGCATCTAAACAAAGTTGATATGTTTTCTTTTAGTCATGATGTATCTCTATGATAATTTCATTATGATCCCACTAGTTTTCGTACTTTTGCCAATTTATATTGACAAAAAGGGGGAGAATTAATGTGTAGTTCACACTACAAATACATATGGTTAACGGATCATTATGTAAGGGGGAGTGGTTTTCATGTGAGATGAATTATTGACTAAGGGGGAGTGATACATATCACCATAGTATTGTTGTCAAAGTTGTGATACAATTGAACTTTGATTTTGTGTAATGAGACTATGACACTGTATAACAATGATTGAGAGCTACTATTTTCTCATTGTTATAGCTACGGATCTTCAACAACTATGATGATGAGTTGAACATGTTCAGAATCACTGGAGTACTTGGAAGTGACGAAGATTTCGAGTAATGTTGAAGAACCAAGGAAATCAAGCATTTGGATGAGAAGCTACAAAGTTTATTATTTTGTAATCCATATGTATTGATAGTTTTGTCACTAAAATTTACAAAAGGGGAGATTGTTAGAGCACTACTCGGTCGAACTCGCAAGCGTTGCTATCTCAAGCTTGTTGTCAAGTTTAGTTGCCAAAACTATAAGTCTTGATTTCTAGTCTACTTATAGCTAAGTCTCGGATTAGGATAGAAAGTGTAGTTGAGCACTAGACTTCACGGCATTCATCGATTGAAAATGAAGAAATACTAAGGGGAGCTTGTGGAACTTCATCAACAAAAGGTATGTGGAGACTTGAACTCATCTATCACTAAAAAAGTTTATCTACTTTATCTCCTATTTGAGACAAAAGTCGTATAGCTATATAGACTTCAATTATACACATTTGATATTTCAAGCTGAGTTTAACTCGTTTACATATTTCTCGAAATATGTGTTGGTAAGCTTTCGCTTTAACCAAGTTCATCTTATATTCTTGACGAAAGTCAAAAGATGGTCATGTGAAAATCGCCTTGTAACATCTTACATAATTTGTGTGAGACAGTCATTTGATGTAGACTCGGAATATTTCGTATTGATCATTCGATCACTTGAAAATTGCTTTGAAGCTAATAGTTTGTGTGAGACAGCTATTGTAGTCTTCTGAGAATGTTTCAATGATTGAAATGAGAGTTTATAACACTTAACCAAGCTTGGATTATAAGCACAGTATGTGTACTTGCATATGTGTTGATCCAAGACCGGAACTTAGTATGCATACCCATTTGCGTACTGGTTGGTCGGGTAAAGTTCGGGAGCTAGAGTATGTGTACCTGTATGCGTACTGGCGAATTCAGTTGAAGTCCGGGTACTAGAGTATGCGTACCTGTACGCGTAATGGTTTCAACTGAAGTTTGGAAGTGTACGACAGTATGCGTACCTGTTTGCATACTGGCGAACACAGTCCAAGTCCGGCTACTTAGGTATACGTACCCGTTTGCATACTTGAGTGGGTTATGTTCTAAAATCGGTTTGTTCATGAACTAATATATTTACATATAATAAGGAATGCAATCTTTTGCAAACCGTGGCTATAATGTTCATGAATTGATTCGAGTGAATCAAAATCGATTTTGCTTCAATTGTGTCTTGTATACTTCTATGAGAATATAAACAATTGAACAACTTTAGAACTAGTTTAATTTGAGTCACTTGAACTAGTTATGGTTAAGATGAATATGGTTGATATGAAAGTGTTCATATGGCTAACTTCGGTTAACTATTGTTGAGCCAACAAGGTGTACACATTTAGGTACGGTTACCCATATCTAAATGAAGTCACTTTTCATTTGTGTGTAATAAGCTAAGTTAGATCTAACGGTTGAAAGATATAAGATTAAGTCTAATCAGGTTTTCATCTAACGGTGAATATTGAATGCTTTGTGAAAAAGTGGGTGTACAACAACCTCACCCAATATTTCGCTTAGCAATCTGTATGGACTAACTCCAATATACTTTTAAAAGAATAAACTAGACAGTCAGACTCAATCTTAATAAAAAGTATATCAAAGAGTTATATCTCAATTTCCCGATTCAATACTTACTCAAACAAATAGAAATCTGCGTGTCTAATTGAATACAAGAGAAATTAACTTGAATGGTACCAAAGACCAATGTTCAATGATCAATCAATTTTAATCAACAACCAAATGTTGGATTTAACAATTGATCGATTCAACGCACAACCGGTGATATTTCAATTATATAACAAAATATAATACGAAAAAGAAATAACACAGACACCATAAGTTTTGTTAACGAGGGAACCGTAAATGCATAAAAACCCCAGGACCTATTCCAGATTGAACACACACTATATTAAGCCGCTACAGACACTAGCCTACTACAAACTAACTTCGGTCTGGACTGTAGTTGAACCCCAATCAATCTCACACTGATCAAAGGTACAGTTGCGCTCCTTTCGTCTCTGATCCCAGCAGGATACTACGCACTTGATTCCCTTTGTTGATCTCACCCACAACTAAGAGTTGCTACGACCCAAAGTCGAAGACTTTAATAAAAAAATATGTATCACAAAGAAAAGTCTACAGGAATAGATAAATCTGTCTCCCTCAGAAATACCTACGAGTTTTCTTTCGTCTTTTGATAAATCAAGGTGAACAGGAACCAATCGATAACCCGGACTTATATTCCCGAAGAACAGCCTAGAATTATCAATCACCTCACAATAATCTTGATCGACTAGCGAAACAAGATATTGCGGAATCACAAAGATGAGACGAAGATGTTTGTGACTACTTTTTTATCTTTCCTATCGGAGAAATTAATCTCAAGCCAATCTTACGATTGCACTCAATCACGATAGAAACAACAAGATCAGATCATGCAACTACATAGAAAATAGTTTGGTCTGGCTTCACAATCCCAATGAAGTCTTCAAGTCGTTAACCTACAGAGTCTCGGTAGAAACCTAAGGTTAAAGGAGAATCGACTCTATCTTATACAACTAGTATCACACAGGAGGTGTTGGGATTAGGTTTCCCAGTTGCTAGAGTTCTCCTTTATATAGTCTCTAAATCAGGGTTTGCAATCTAAGTTACCTTGGTAACAAAGCATTCAATATTCACCGTTAGATGAAAACCTGATTAGATTCAAGCTAATATCTTTCAACCGTTAGATCGAACTTAGCTTGTTATACACAAATTAAATTGTGACGGACCAAAGAATTTTTGCTCCCAACGGGTCGGGTTACGACCCGCTTGGCAAGCTCCGACTCTCTTATACGCTACTCAAATAAAAAATTTGTTCATTCATAATCCTGCACACGGTAGAAATTTCATTAGTCTCAAGGTTAGAATTATATGAGCATATGTCCCATACCATAATACTCATAGAATTCCACAAGGGTTCCAATTCCAAAAATAAGAGTAGGCCAGTTGCCAAAATAAGAGACGTCCGATTGCCGAAAATAAAATGTAGCCAATTGCTAAAATCATAGACGGCCAGTTGTCAATGATAACAGGCAGCCATTTTCCGAAAATGACAGAGGGCCAATTACCCAAAATGTCAGACGGACAATTGCCGAAAATAACAGAGGGCCAATTGCCCAAAATAACAGAGGGCCAATTGCCCAAAATATCAGATGGCCAATTGCCGAAAAATAAGAAACGTCCAGTTGCCGATTCCAACAATTTATATGGCCAATTGCCAAAAATGTGAGATGGCCAGTTGCACACTCTAATAATTTACCCTGCCAGTTGCCTAACATGAGAGATGGTAACAATCATTTCTCACTAGGTATGAACAGCTAATACTGCAACTACCTCTTACCAAACGATATATCATGCCAAAGTTACAATCATCTCCGAAAAGGTGGTGTTAACTGCGAAGCAGCAACCAACCCTTTTCAGATGATATGAACAACCTTGTAGAGCTGTGCTGAACCGCATAGCGGCTGCCTACGTACCCTCTCTATTGCTCGAAGGGATCAAGCACGACCGTAGTTCGTCAACTTTTTATTAGATAGTATGAATTACCCATAATGGTAGCAACTATCTCTTATCAGCTATCAAGTAAACTTATTTCAATGCCATTTGCAGTGGATATAATTAATTTTGAGTAGAGAACTACTCTGTGAAATCCAAAGGTATCAAAATAATACTAAACCACGCATAACAAGAATTCCTTATATAACATCATTGAAGACATTGAGCTTTTCAGGTTTTCTACATTTAATAGACTAAATTCATGACAAGCAGCTAACCATATAGAGGACTCGACATAATACATCCATCCATCATAGTATACCAGTAACAAGTAAAGTCACCTACCATTATGACATATTGATGCCTTACCCATAATCGAGTCATAAACAAAAAACAAAGTTAAACTGACTATTTACACAAACCATATAAAATATTATATCATGATCGGATTGTAACGAAATTACGCAAATCCACAAATAAGAACTTCAAAGTTCATCCTAACAATTTCTATGCCATGGGGTGATAGAGACCAATCGTACAACACCATGAAGCCAAAGTAAAATGGACACGCCACTGCGACAAATCAATTTTTCTTTGATTCCTCTAGCATGTCAAGCACAGGCCAGCTTATGACATAAATCCATTATAATCTCAGTGGTGTAATAGCAAAACTCTAAAATTAGGATCTCATCGTTGATACTGGCTTAGTCATGCTTAGTATGCTACTGGTCCCAGTGAGATACATTTCCATTATAAAAATAAATCAAAAGACATAGTGGTACCTTATGATGTGGGAAGCTTATTAGATAACAACTAGTAATAAAAGATGGGATACCAGCCAATTTCTCTAAACATGAACTTCTTTATGGCCTCATGTAATTGCATATAAGAAAATGCATTCATTTTGTCCAGGTCCAAAGAAGGTTAAACAGGAAAACATTCGTCATTTCTTTGTTGCCACAAAACGGTCGACACTAATCACTTTACAAGACAATAAGTCAACTGTACTAGCTTTCTTTTCTAGAGATCTCATAGTAGATGCTAAACGACAGATGTCTTTACATTTCTATTACAAAATCTCATCTCAACGTCTAGTCTAGCAAGCAAACTATTGCAAGAACAAAATATTCACAATATCAGGTGTAATCAATTTCACAGCAAAATGGTCTAACCAATGTTGTTGTGCACAACATTTTAAGAGTAGTCATGGTGCAATCATCTACATTTGCTCGGACCAAGTCTTTGAACATAATCTAGCATTTTATAGTGTAACTAGCATTGTGTTAACATTATTAGTATCAAGTCCAGTACATTCTATCGTTACAAACACCTTAGGTTAACAATTAAGTAGTGGAAAAATAGAATTCATTTCATACTAAAGCACACTTGCAGAACCTTTAATAATGAAATACTCTCCATTAGCCAACTAATTAGTTTATCCACTCTACAAAACCATAGCGTTCCATCTGTATCAATGCAATATGGTAAACATTATATACGTGCTATGATAGACGCATTTATGTGTCTATTTTCATCTCTATTGTGTATATTTTTAGTACCCATTTTTGTACTAATGTTGGTATTTTATCCCTTTGTAGGTATTTTTGGGGAATAAACATTTTTGGGAAAATTGGCTCGAAAAGTTGTTATAGGCTCCTGGGAGGACACTTGCTATTCGGACTCTCATTTTGGATAAGGGGTAACCCATTTCCAAGCAGCTGCTAAGCACAGACCGGCACTGGATAGGGGGAGGTCAAATTTCTAAAAATTTCAAAACAAAAATTGGCGGGAATTTTCTTTACAGAAAACAGAATTTTTCTGTTTGATTTTTGGACGATTTTTAAGGCGATTCAATGGATGATTTTCGTTGGGTTAACTCTGTTAAGGATAAACAAGTATGGTATGGGCTGTAGAATCGATTAAACAGGGATAGAAATCCGTGTTGGAGCAAAACAGGGAGAATTCACAATTTGAGTTATTTTCGGTTTACAAAAGAATTTGTGAAGAGTTTACGGCAAGATAGGAGTGTATGGAGTCCTTATTCAGTCCTGAGAGAGTTTGAGAGAGTTTGGAAACCAAGTTAACGCGTAAAAAGAAGATTAAAATCCCATAACGTGCGGTGAAGAAAAAAGAAAATATTTGGATTAACTCGAGTAATTTTGTGGTTTGGAGGCTATATATAGGTTGATTCAAGTCATATTTATATATACAAACAATTTGGGGAAGTTTGGAGAAGTTTAGAGCTATAGAGAAGCGAGAAAAAAATCACAGAATCGAGTTCAGAAACTTTCCTGCTGCTGCTGTGAAGAAGAAGACGAAGAACATTAGACCCTCAGAATCAGTCGCAGTGGCAGACTTATTTTCAGTGACAACGAGGTACGGTCGCATCTTCCTTCAGTCACAGAAGCTCTTCAGCAACGACTCAGACTTCTGTTTTAGACCTTCAGCAACTACAGAATCCGCTGCTTAGCACTTTTCACTCTTTTAATCAACTTTTGAACACCAAATATGTATTTTGAGCAAGTGATTAATATGAGGAGCTAAACCCCTTAGCCGAGGCGACGGAGGAAGCCATTGTTCCATGAAAAGTGGTATAGTTCTATTTTAATTATTTATTGCAATTATTTTACATGATTATTTGCAAAGAACTTAAAAGAAAAATTGGTTTTTATTGAGTAGTTGTGAAGTGTTTTGATGGGACATGCTTGGTTTTAATACTTTTGATGTTTCATGCTTCGTGCTTACAATTATTACTTCAAAAATCTATTAGAGGCAAATATTAGAATCACTTTAAAGATGAATATTGCATGAATATTGATTAGAGTTTATCAATTAATTGGTCAATGGTGGAATCCAAAGTCTCGGTATTTTCTTATTATTGTCAAAACAAATCTATTTAATTTTCGAAAATCCTTCACAAGTTCGAGCAACGAACCTTTTTACCACTACAACTATAAAACGACATCATGCTATATAGTATAAGTACAGTAAATATATAATTTGAGATACAATTAGCCAAGGGTCCAACCATGCCATAGCCCACTCATTTTACGCTACTAGGATCAGCATTTTTAATGTACCAACCCATGTAAACATTTAGACAGTACCTCACTATCATCTAACCATATCAACATCTGTAGTAACGTAAGGTATAGTAGACTTAATTCTAGATTCATTTTTCATGTTAAGCCAACACGAATTAACATCGAATTTACATACCGACGCCACTGTCAGCTCCATGAAACTTGACAACTCCCCAATAATCTAGTCACCAAAAGCTAGTTTGCGCATACACAACTTCAACCAAACCATAGTTCAGACAAACATATTTAGGAACACTATATACGCACTACTAGTTTAACCCCAATATCTATGAAAATTAATTTAAGAGGTTCCAAGTGATCCAGTAACACCATGACCCCAAAATCGTAAATAGAGATCTACATCACCTCTTAGCAAGCCATGTTTCATTCCTACAAGGATACAATAATTAGTCTGATCACCTAAAAGTTAAGCACTTGGCTATTTTCACATCCATTGCAAGAATCAGAAGATATGGTTTCATCTTTACGATAGCTTCCTTTAAATTCCACTTAAATTATAAGTACTAAAAATGAAGCTTAAATTAACCAAACGATACAGATGACACAAAGTTTAAAATTAACTATTTTCGTATCCACCCACAAGCCATTTGCATGAGTAGTTGCAAACCCATTTCCCATTTAACTAAGTAAAGACATCTCAACACAAAATCCGTGGTAAACGAGTATATATAGCAATACCAATTCGAACATTTCCTTTTGTACAAACTAAAGTAAAATGAGACCAAAATTGTTTAACACAATTCACTTTATCACCACCAACAACATCATGCATGGATCATAAAGCTAGCAGATACCATCTATCTTCCAAACAATAATACGATTTAAAAAGGAAATAAAGCATAAATTGATATTCTAGACAAATTCATGATCAACAGTTAAAACCACAGTTTCAATCAAATTACTGCAACCCATTCAAGCACCAACAATGAACGTAATCTTAATATCGCAAACAGATCTGGGAAGAAGATACCAAAATTGATATAAACCCTATTTTATCTGTTTTTCAACAAATCAAATTTGAAGAAGAGTTTACATGACAGTACCAAATCAAGAATATATCCAGCATGCAAAAACTGGAAAAGAATTATTTAGATTAATTATTGAGAACTACTTGCCTCAAATCAAATACTCAGATTGAAGAACAGAAATTCCGCTTCTCCATTTATAATCCAACCAACATGCATAAACGCCATCATCAACTAGCTATGATTTCACCTCCACAAAGCTTGCTAACTTATCGTGATTTCACTAGTGTTCTCTAAATTTTCAAGGGTTCAGAGAAATCCCCAGAGAAAGAAGGAAAAATCAATAAAAGGGAAGAAAAAATTTAAAACTCCTTTAGGTTAAGTTTTCTTTTCTTGTTTTTATCTTCGAGTACAACTAGACTAAAGTGCCCCTAGCATTTTTCTACTTGACATCTGTTATTCATGCATTTGAACTATTTGACACCCAAGGGTTTGAACCGAGGCATATTTTTATATCTAGGTACAACATTTTATTTTATGAGGCAACAAATAAGTGTTAAATACACTTGAATAGTAGATATTCAGTAACTCTAAGTGCGTAGATTGACTAACGGGTTCGGTTAAACCCGAGAAAAAGGTTTGGAGTATGACAGAAATGCACATTCATTTAGGTTTGAGTAACCGTACCTAAACGTGTACACCTAGTTGGTTCAACAGTAGTTAACCAATGGTTAGCCATATGAGCACTTTCATATCAACCTTATTCATCTTCACCATAACTAGTTCAAATGACTCAAAAGAACTAGTTAGAGAGTTGCTCAATTGCTTAGATCTCATAGAAGTATACAAGACACAATCGAAGCAAAAACGATTTTGATTCACTCGAATCGATTCATGAACATTATAGCCACGGTTTGCAAATATGTATTCCTTAGTTTATATATGTCTTAATTAACGAATAAACCATTTTAGAAAATAACCCACTCAAGTATGCAAACCGGTACGCATACTTAAGTATCCGGTTTGAGTTTGTTTTCAGTTCACAAACTCCAGCGGAAATTCACGGGATGTGAACTTACGGCAGTACGCGGACTTAGCTTCCAGACATCCTGAACCAGTAAAGTACGCATACTTTAGTTCAAGGATTTTGGACTTACACAAGTATGAGTTCACATACAATGTTTATATCCATTCAAGGTTATATATTCTAAACACTCATTTAAATCATTGAAACATTCTTAGAGGAAATAGAGGTTATTCACACACTATTTTTCATCAAAGCGATTTTCAAGATATTGAAATAATCAACATGACTTTCGTCACTTGTAAAGATGGACTTGGCCAAAGTGAAAGCTTACTAACACATATTTTGAGAAATAGATAAGCGAGATAAACTCGGCTCGAAATAGAAAATGTGTATAATCGAAGTCTATATAAAAATACGACTTTTGTCTCAAGATAGGAGATAGAGTAGATAGACTTTTGAGTGATAGATAAGTTCAAGTCTCCACATACCTTTTAGTCGATAAAGTTCCACCAGTTCCTTGAGTAGTTCTTCGTCTTTGTATGATGAACATCGTGGAGTCTAGAGCTCAACTACACTTTCTATCCTAGTCCGAGACTTAGCTATAAGTAGACTAGAAATCAAGACTTATAGTTTTGGCAACTAAACTTGACAAACAAGCTTGAGATAGCAACGCTTGCGAGTTCGACCGGGCAGTGCTCTAAAAATCTCCCTCTTTGTCAATTTTAGTGACAAAACTATCAATACATATGGAATACAAAATAAATAAACTTTGCAGCTTCTCTTCCACATGCATGATCTCCTTGGTTCTTCAACATTACTCGAAATCTTCGTCACTTCCAAGTACTCCAATGATTCCAAAGATATTCAATGCAGCATCATCGTTTTTGAAGATCCGTAGCCATAACAATGAGAAAACAAAAGCTCTCGATCATTGTTATTCAGTGTCATGGTATTATTACACAACATCAAAGTTTAATTGTATCACAACTTTGACAACAATACTATGGTGATGTGTACCACTCCTTCTTAGTCAATACTTCATCTCACATGAAAACCACTCCCCCTTACATAATGATCCGAAAACCATATGTATTTTTAGTGTGAACTACACATTAATTCTCTCCTTTTTTGTCAATAAAATTGGCAAAGGTACGAAAACTAGTGGGATCCTAATGAAATTTCCATAGAGACACTTCATGACCAAAAGAAAGCACATATCAATTTTTTAGATGTAATCATATAGCCGAAACTAAATGCATTCATCAAGGAGTTTATAAAGATACAAGATAACCCCTATAATATTCCACAGCCGCACTCCCCACAAAGATTTGACAATTAAGCACAAGTTCAATTAAGAACTCTCCCCCATAAAATGTCATTCCCGAAAGAACAACAAGAGCGACCTTACTTTCACAAGAAAAGAAGGATTTCTTTGGGAAACAACAAATCACATAAGAGTATGAATTTGTATCCAAAATACCCAATTAAATTAACCACAAGAAAACCCATGATTAATTTAATCGGAAACGCTCAACATAAGAGAACTTACGGAGCCGCACAGTATATACATATAAATATGGATCAGGGAAGATCAATATTGCGGAATAAACAAAGATTCATTCTATCTTTCATCACTTTTTGCACAATGACATACAATAGACTTAATCTTTGTAAACAAAAGCTCATCCTTTCTTCCATCAATACTTGCATATCGACATATGAACGACTTAACCTTTGACCACGTATAGGATAATCATAGTTCATGGACGCAAACACACATATCTCATAACAAATTGCAATATATAAAACCATAAAGATTAATACTGCAAAATCATCTTCCAAATAAACTTTAGAATTGAAACAAATAAATCTAAAAACATTGAAGATGAAAATCGTTGGACATAGCTATGTGTAATCACTATAATGGCTATTCCAAACTCTAGTTATGCATCTTAAAAAACACAAGAATAAATTTCCCATAAGAAGTTTTCCTAGACATTGTAGAGCTTTCTCAGAGCATCTACCGAGAATTTCTTCTCATTATTGAAAAACCCATTGATTATCGAATCGTGCAATTCCTCTAAATCTTCAGAAATATCAGTCAACTCACTAAGTTCTCTTTTTAGTTCACGTAAGGTGTTCATTGTTAAAGACAACATTTTCTCATAGTGGGTTATCTTTTCTAAAGACGAAACAATTTGAGATTTTAAATCATTTATTTTGTTGATGAAGTCTTTAACCATACCTCTAAAGTCCTTATCAAAGCGACAAACTGACAAGAGGCAGTTAGAGGAAGAACCTTCTCCATCATTTGTAGATCTCTCTTTCTTCTTCCTTGAGGAAGTGATTCCTTCACACAGAAACATATTAACTGCTTCGACTGCATCCCTTTTTGTGGTACCTCTAGTTACAGAAGACATGAAGTTGTATCTTTCAAGGGGAAAAGAGATGAAGGACTTGATCACAAATGATTATAAATAGACTTATGGCCACCAAAACCCTAGAAGAACTTTGAAAAAGTCTTTCATGGTTTATTATCCATTATCTAAATAATTAGGAGAATATTTTCTTAACAAAAATAAGAAAAGAATACACAAGTACAAGGACTTGAGCCACTTTTGATGCAAGCCTCATTTTCTCAAGCTAAAGATGAGGATGCGGACATCACTGGTATAAGACAGAGACGGAGTGAGTCGAATGCTCACATCTTTTACCAACTAGAGGCTTATCAAGGTTTGTTGTATAAACAGATTTCTTACCTCGTCTGAATATGGAATTTCTGGATTTTTTATGAAAACCTTGTTGATCATCCAACGCCAGATTCATCCTCTATATGTTCTCCTAAAGTTTGGCAATTCTTTTGTTGTTCCTCTTGAATCTCCAACACATACTTTGAACATGATTGTTTCCACAAAACAAACAAATCAATAAAGATTTTTTGTTCTGTTGAAATACCTTCTGTTTATCACAACACTCAACATATACTGATTCAGCATTAGTTGGAACAAGAGAGTTGTTTGTGTTTACAGTTTTGCTTTTAAACCCCAAACCATTTCTGTTTCCAAAGGACTTCTGACCGAATAACATTGCTGAGATTTTGTCAGAACTTCCGAATAACCTTTGCAGGTCATTCTTAAGAGTATTAATCTCTTTATCCTTTAGAGACATGGTTCGGGTGAACTCATCATTAAGACAATCTATCTCAAGATTTTTCAGTTGGAGCGATGATTCAAGTTTCTTCAACGAAGCCTTTAGTTGAAGATTTTCTTGGTGAATCTCTCTACTTTTATTCAAGAATTCACAAATCTCTGTGTCAGACTCAGTCTCTGAATCAGAAATTGAGTAGGTGGAGGTTTCTTCTGTAAGAGCTGAAGGTTCATTGCACACATCAGACGCATCCAAGACGTTGACACCCATGGAGGATTTTTCTTGTATTGAATCATCTGAAGCATTAACTGGAGAGAGACGTTTATCACATCTTTTACCCTTTTTTACAAAATCCTTGATCTTTTCTGTTATCAGTGATTTATCAAAATCAACATGATTGGAACAAACATTCATCAACCCAAGACAAGTTAGAAGATTTACTTGCATTGGTCACATCATTGAATGCAGATGTCCTGACTGAGTGTTGATTAAGATCAAGAATTTTTAACTTTCCAATTAGAGTATTTCTGGAAAGCTCATAAAGGTTATTTCCTTCAACGATGGCATGCTTCTTAGAATGGTATCTGGATGACAGAGATCTGAGAATCTTCATCACAATGTCATTTTCAGGAATAGTCTTACCCAATGCAAATGATGCATTAACAATTTCAGACACTTTGTGATTAAACTCATCAATTGATTCTTCATCTTCCATACAAAGGTTTTCCCAATCAGAATTTAGGTTTTGAAGCCTAGCTTCTTTTTCACAGGTATTTCCTTCAAATACGGTTTCTAAGATATCCCAGGCATTTTTAGACTTTGTGCACGTAGACACATGATGCTGAAGATTTGGGGTAATGGCATGTATGATAGCATTTAATCCGTCAGAATTTTCTTTGCAGCAAGGATTTCTTCTGGACTATATCTACCATTATCCTTAGGTCTAGACACGTCGCCTTCTGTATCAACCGGAGGAGTATAGCCATTAACAACACGTACCCATGTTTGAAAATCACGAGCTTGAAGAAAAACACGCATCGCAATTTTCCACAACAATTAGTTTGAGCCATCGAAGACTGGTGGTACGTTTATGGAGATAGAATTTATGTCCATAGAGTAAGATCGCTACAAACACAGACTTATGAGGTCTTTAAACGTGTTTGCCTTCTCTGATACCAATTGAAAAAGTGGGGGTACAACAACCTCACCCAATATTTCGGTTAGCAATCCGTACGGACTAACTCCAATATACTTTTAAGAGAATCAACTAGACAGTAAAACTCAATCTTAATAAAAAGTAAATCAAAGAGTTATATCTCAATTTCTCGATTCAATACTTACTCAAGGAAATAGAAATCCGCGAGTCTAATTGAATACAAGAGAAATTAACTTGAACGGTACAAAAAACTAATGTTCAAGGATCAATCAATTTCAATCAACAACCAAAGGTTGGATTTACCAATTGATCGATTCAACGCACAACCTGTGATATTTCAATTATATAACAAAATATAATGCGGAAAAGAAATAACACAGACACCAGAAGTTTTGTTAACGAGGAAACCGCAAATGCATAAAAACCCCGGGACCTAGTCAAAAATGATCACACACTGTATTAATCCGCTACAGACACTAGCTTACTACAAACTAACTTCGGTTTGGACTGTAGTTGAACCCAATCAATCTCACACTGATCCAAGGTACAATTGCGCTCCTTACGTCTCTGATCCCAGCAGGATACTACGCACTTGATTCCCTTAGCTGATCTCACCCACAACTAAGAGTTGCTACGACCCAAAGTCGAAGACTTTAATAAACAAATCTTTATCACACAAAAAAGTCTACAGGAATAGATAAATCTATCTCCCATAGAAATAACTACGAGTTTTGTTTCGTCTTTTGATAAATCAAGGTGAACATGAACCAATAGATAACCCGGGCTTATATTCCCGAAGAACAGCCTAGAATTATCAATCACCTCATAATAATCTTAATCGACTAGCGAAACCAGATATTACGGAATCAAAAACGATGAGACGAAGATGTGTGTTACTACTTTTCTATCTTGCCCATCGGAGAAATTAATATCAAGACAATCTTACGATTGCACTCAATCACGATAGAAACAGCAAGATCAGATCACGCAACTACAAAGAAAATAGTTGTGTCTTGCTTCACAATCCCGATGAAGTCTTCAAGTCGTTAACCTACAGGGTCTCGGTAGAAACCTAAGGTTAAAGGAGAATCGACTCTAGCTTATACAACTAGTATCACACATGAGGTGTGGGGATTAGGTTTCCTAGTTGCTAGAGTTCTCCTTTATATAGTTTCCAAATCAGGGTTTGCAATCTAAGTTACCTTGGTAACAAAGTGTTAGAGCACTGCTCGGTCGAACTCGCAAGCATTTCTATCTCAAGCTTGTTTTTCAAGTTTAGTTGCCAAAACTATAAGTCTTGATTTCTAGTCTACTTATAGCTAAGTCTCCGACTTGGATAGAAAGTGTAGTTGAGCTCTAGACTCCACGGCATTCATCATACAAAGACGAAGAACTACTCAAGGAACTGCTGCAACTTCATCGACTAAAAGGAATGTGGAGACTTGAACTTATCTATCACTCAAAAGTCTATCTACCCTATCTCCTATCTTGAGACAAAAGTTGTATTACTATATAAACTTCGATTATACACATTTTCTATTTCGATCCGAGTTTATCTCACTTATCTATTTCTCGAAATATGTGTTTTTTTAGCTTTCGCTTTGGCCAAGTTCATCTTTACAAGTGACGAAAGTCATGTTGATTATTTCAATATCTTGAAAATCGCTTTGATGAAAAATAGTGTGTGAATAACCTCTATTTAACATCCTCTAAGAATGATTCAATGATTGAAATGAGAGTTTAGAATATATAACCTTGAATGGATATAAACATTGTATGTGAACTCATACTTGTGTAAGTCCAAAATCCTTGAACTAAAGTATGCGTACTTTACTGGTTCAGGATGTCCGGAAGCTAAGTCCGCGTACCCGTACGCGTACTGCCGGGAGTTCACATCCCGTGAATTTCCGCTGGAGTTTGTGAACTGAAAACAAACTCAAACCGGATACTTAAGTATGCGTACCGGTATACATACTTGAGTGGGTTATTTTCTAAAAACGGTTTACTTAAGTATGCGTACCGGTAGATTGCAAACCCTGATTTGAAGACTATATAAAGGAGAACTCTAGCAACTGGGAAACCTAATCACCACACCTTATATGTTATACTAGTTGCGACTAGATTCGATTCTCCTTTAACCTTAGGATATTCACGAAACCTTGTAGGTTAACGACTTGAATACTTCATTGGGATTGTGTAGCCAAACCCAACTATTTTCTCTGTAGTTGCGTGTTCTGATCTTGCTGTTTTCTATCATATTGAGTACCATCTTCTCTAAGATTTGCTCGACAATTATTCTCCGATAGGCAAGATTAAAAGCAGTCACGAACATCTTCGTCTCATCGTTTGTGATTCCACCATATCTTGTTTCGCTATCATACGATTAAGCTTATTGTGAGGTGATTCATATTTCTAGGTTGTTTTTCAGGAATATAAGTCTGGTATATCAATTGGTTCCTGTTTACCTTGATTAATCAAAATACGGAATAAAAACTCATAGGTTTATCTGCGGGAGACAGATTTATCTATTCAATAGACTTTTCTGTGTGAGACAGATTGGTTTATCAAGTCTTCGATTTTTGGTCGTAGCAACTCTTAGTTGTGGGTGAGATCAGCTAAGGGAATCAAGTGCGTAGAGTCCTGCTGGGATTCATAGGCGTAAGGAACGCGACTGTACCTTGATCAGTGTGATATTGGTTAGGGCTCAACTACATTCCAGTCTGAAGTTAACTTGGAATAGGCTAGTGTCTGTAGCGGCTTAATACAGTGTGGTGTTCAAATCTGGACTAGGTCCAGGGGTTTTTCTACATTTGCGGTTTCCTCGTTAACCAAATTTATGGTGTCTGTGTTATTTCTTTTCCGCGTTATATATGTTTATATAATTGAAATATCACAGGTTGTGCGTAAGTTCAATCAATTGTGAATCCAACCTTTGGTTGTTTATTAAATTGACTGACACTTGGATATTGGTTTTTGATACCGTCCAAGTTATTTCTTATATTCAATCGGGCTCGCAAATTCCTATTTGTTTGATTGCAGATTGGATTGAGAAATAAAGATACAACTCTTGGATATATTTCCATTGATTGAGTCTGACTGTCTAGTTGATTCTTTTAAAAGTATATTGGAGTTTGTCCATACAGATTGCTAAGCGAAATATTGGGTGTGGTTGTTGGACCCCCGCTTTTTCACAAATGTTCTCTAGTTTCCTCCTCATTGCAACTGTTGATGGTGGATTTTCGTCAAAGGATAAAATCGTAAAATCATGATACTGCATGTTTCTGACCCGGATTCAGGAACGCATGTGACGATTCGTGTTTTACGATCCGTGAACCGTTTCACGATCTCTGATCGAGTACCTCTCAGAGCCACGATGAATATGTTTCTTGAAAGGCCTCCAACTAGCCGAAGGTTCGATGCTACGCATTTCATCGTGCCCTCTATGTAGAAGAACATTTAGGCGGTCCTCCTACATAATTGTTTGTTGAGAGGGCTTAACGCCTTCAGGACGTCGGCGATACTCGTTGTTCCCTGACTACATAGAGAGACCCATCTCTACATAGAAGAACGATTGGGCGGTCCTCCTACATAATTGTTTGTTGAGAGGGCTTAACGCCTTCAGGACGTCGGTGACACTCGTTGTTCCCTGACTATGTAGAGAGACCGTGTATAGATTTAGGAAGCTCTCCTACATAATTGTTTGTTGAGGGGGCTAAACGCCTTCAGGACGTCAACAACGCTGCATGTTGTTCCCTGACTATGCACCTTTCAGAACGAGTATGATGCTTCAACTATCTCATATCTCGATTCTACAATAGCTTAATTCTACTGTGACATTCGCCACTGAATTCCTTGAAAATAATTTATTATATCTCATTACTCCGTTTCATGGTTATCCCCGGCTGATTCTATGGATTAGTAATAGATAACCATCTTATCTCATTACTCTGTTCCTTGAATTCCCCGGCTGGATTCATGGATTAGTAATAGATACACAATTCATTTATTACTCCGTTTCATGAGTCATTCTCCACTGAATTTCATGAATTAATAATAAATATCCAATAATCGGGCATCTGGACTATCACCGAGTAAGCCCCAATAAAATGGTGCAAGAGTACTCAACAATGATGCACGAACGAGCACCCAAATGCATGAACGAGCATTCAAAAATATGGACAAACAAGGAATCCTACAAAAAATAGGAGAGAGGAAATTATAATAAAAAATAGAAAAAAGGCGCCTAGGGACCGGGCCCACCGTACGGCCCGTCCCCCATGCCCTCTTCCTTTATTTTTCTTATTTTATTTATTTTCATGAACTCATGAAAATTCCTTCATTCAAGCAACTTTCCTTGTTTGAGCAAAACTCACGGTTTCTCCATATTTTCACGGTTTCATGAAAAATAATAAAAATAGGGAAGGTGTCGTGGGACAGGGCTACCTGGACGGACGGCCATGCCCTAGCCGTGGCCGGTCCCACACCTTGCAATCCCTTGTGTTCATAATTATTATTTCCCTCATCTCATGAAACTCCTCCGTTTGAGCAAAAATCATGGTTTCTTCATAATTTCTCAAATATTGCTCAAACCATGAAAAAGCCAAAAAGTCAAATGGTCACGTGACCGACTAGGCTACTCACATCAAATATTAAAATATTATTATTTTAATATTCTCAAAATTTTGATCAAACGAGCAAAGTTCTACTTGCTCATTCGATCAAAAATCAAGAATTTCAGTCAAAGATCAAACTCTTCTGAAAATCCAAAATATTGCTCAAACGCACACCAGAAAATACCAAAACTTACAGGACTGAGACATGGACATTATGGCGACACGAGCATGCTTCCCTTACCGACAAAGGCCGTCCCTAAGGCTTGCAAGGAGCCGGTCCCACACATCATTATAATTTTGACCTTATTTGCTCGATTGCTCATATTGGGTCCAAACTCTTTCCAACCAACTTGGAATTTGCTCAAACGACCATCAGTTGGTCCCACGACCACCAAGGGCCGGTCACATGCCCTCTTGGTTGGTCCCTCACTTCTCCTTAATTAGGTTTTATCACCTAACGCTCGCACGAGCATTATTCTAATAAATGATCAACACCAGCATTTGATCATTCTTTCACCTACCGGTCAACTAAGGACTATGGTGCATGCTCACTCGAGCACTTTGGCACCACATGGTCGTCCATCATCCCATGTGGTCGGTCCCTCCCCCACTCATGACATATTTTCAGCAATTCATCAATTGATGAACAATTGATCAAAAATTAGGGTTTCGAACAAACGCTCCACAAATCATAATTTTGAGCAAGTTCAAACACTAATAATTTTATGTTGATCTAGCAATCGACATCCAGATTAATTATATAATATTTGGTAGACTACCAATATTTTAATTAAAAATTTATTGGGTCACGTTACAAATAATTCATCGAATTGAGCAATACTTGCTCAGTTGCTCGAATATTGATCCAACTATCAATATTCAGCAATTTATCGAATTGAGCAATACTTGCTCAGTTGCTCGAATATTGATAGAACTATTAATATTCAGTAATTTATCAAATTGAGCAATACTTTCTCAGATCTAACTCAATATTAAACAATTCATCGAATTTTCAATATTTGCTCGGACGAGCAATATCAACATCATTCAAGAACTATACGTCTGACATGTTCAATCCATGAATCACTGAGCATTCGTCACTCATGCTCAATTCAACAAAACTTAGACTCACTGTCTAATCAAGTCAATGACTGACTGATCAAATACACGTCTGCTTTGCAGAATCCACGTTCGTGAGACATCAATCACGTCATATGGGGGGATATTACTTAGGGTTTTGGTATGGCGGCCTACGACACGTGTGTTTATCCACGATGAGAAACGTGAGTAAGTCGTGCAAATGGTTGAAGGAGTTAGAAAAGTAGTGGGTGGATGGTTAACCAAGTCTCCACACGACCTGGAACTGGTTTCACCACGATTTCCCACTTTTCCACTCTTTTACTCAGGAAACCGTCACACTTACTGGGATCAATGTGTTCACTATTCTGACAATATAAATAAGTCGCTGAATCCATGATTGAACAATAAAGAAAATCCACGAGATATTGAACAGACAATCCATCATCTAACCAAGAATCATCGTGTGAGCAACACTCTCTCAATCATTCAAAATTTATTTACACAAATTTTCAGAAACCTTTAACACATCCACAATCCTTGATCATCATTGATCCCACAATTCTCAGCTTCCCTCCTACAGATCAACCCATCTCCCTCTTTGTGACCTAATTGACTCTGGAACGACCATTGACTTGGTTTAGGCCGGAGTCCTACAGATTGATCTCTCTAACTCAAAGAACTCCCGTGCAGTATATCTGTATAAGGTTAGGCAGTTTGCTCGGTTGAGGAGTCTCGTCCAAACCGTCGTTTCTTCACTTCCCTAAAAAACAAGCAAATCGTTTTTCCCCATCAATAGATTGGTGACCACATTGGGAGATCATTCTCTAGGTTACAATCTCAAACTTTCACAAAGATGGCTGGTCTTAGGTATGGGTTAGTTACGAATCCCAACACAAATGACGCTAGCACTAGCAACACTGGTGGTACTTCAGAAACTACTCCTGCTCCCAACAACGGCACTGGTGATACCACTCCTCCTCCTTAAACCAACATTGGATACAATCACCTCTTTGGCCGGTCTCTTGAAGAAATCAAAGAAAATCCACCTACCATAGGTGATCTCATGAAGGTACAAGAAACTCTTGCCAAAAATCAAATTGACATGGCTAACACACAGAAGGAGCTGTGCAATTATCTAAAAAAAAAACATCTTCGGCTGCTGATCTTGAAGTCACTCCGATCCATGTAGTAGATGATGATGAAGTCCACAAGGATGCAGATAACTCACCAACAAAGGAACCTGCAGGCTTCATCACCCGTGAAGACCTTGAACGCTTTATGGAGGATCGAGGAAAAGACAAGATACCATCGGTTCATCGTCATCAACCTCCATATCCTGCTACTACACAACGAATTCCTCTCCCAAAGGGCTACACCTCTCCAATGTTCACACTGTACAATGAAATGGGGAATGCTCGAGAAAATGTCTCTCGATTCCTTGAAGCACTAGGTGAGCACGAACACAACCATGTTGTCCATCTGAAAGAGTTCTTGAAATCACTGACAGGCCGAGCATACACCTGGTACAACAACATTGCACCTGGGAGCATCGCTAGTTGGGAGAAATGGTTAATGCCTTCTACAGGAAATACTTCTTCGTCTCTGAGCACATTACTCTCTCTGACTTATGAAGAATAGCTCAGAAGAACATTGAACATCTTAACGATTATGTGAAGAGATTCAGAGTTCATGCTTTGGATTGTCATGACCCTAATGTCACTGAACAACAATTGGTGGACTCATGCATCAACAGGATAATCCCAGTCTACAGAGCCTTGCTGGAAAATCTCCGGTTCCAAACTTTCTCAGAACTCCATGAAGCAGCCAAGCGATCAGCAACTACTGCTCCGGCTCTAATGGAAAGAACAAGAACTACAAAAGTCGAGGAACCACGAGAAGCTCAAGGCAGTGCCAGGAGCCTGATCAACAAACAGTACAATTTCCAACCTTCCATGAACGTTGTTGCTCAAGGAAGCAAAAGGAAATCTTCTGCTAAAACATACGACATCCTAGGCTCCTCCGAAGGCGCAAATAAAGGATAACCACTCCTGAAATGCATAAACCTCAACCCAGCATCAACAAATGGGGAGATGATCAGACAGACTCAAACTTCCCTCTTCTCATTGAAGAAGTGATCGAGTTACTGGAAGTCTGGATTCAAGATGGTGCAATCAAATTACCATTAATCAGGGGATAGCCCACTGAAGAAGAACCCAGGAACTGTCGCCTTCATAGGTTCATCAATCATCCAACAAGTGACTGCAGTGTTTTGAAGCGCATCTTCAAAGAGAAGGTCTAGCCATGAGATCTTCAACGGGGGACTGAAGGAGTACACAGGACCCTCTCCCAATCAAAACCTTCACTCTCTCTGAGCAACTTTTCAAAGAGGCAGTTCAATCCCCGGTCGAGCATATATGCGGATTTCTCTATCTGTCGAAGGCACAAAGGAGGACATGCTCACAGCACTGAATCATATCCGGAAATACTTTTTGAGCTTCTTCCACAGACAAGGAGATGCACGACTCGGGACTGCTTACCACAGTCCATCTCATAGGAAATGAATTCAGAAGATGTTGATCGATGATGACACCTCCATCAACATCATTACACTGAAAACCCTCAGATCCGCAGGCATCACTCGACAATAAGCTACTCGTGATCCCATCTGAATCAGAGATCTTGAAGAAACGCTCGGAAATACTTATGGCTACATCACTCTCAAAGTGAACATAAGTTCAACCAGGACAGAAACCAAGTTTCATATAATCAGGAAGATCCAGGATATGACATGTTCTTCAAACGAGCGTGGATCCACGCTGAAAAGATGGCTACTAAAAAATCTCCTTTGGTTGCACATCTCTCCAACGAAGAAAGTTCTGATCCAGAAGATTTGGCGGACATCCCATCATCAGGGCACTTGGAGGAATTTCGAACTTTGACGAGGTTGAAGCCAGAACCTGCAAAAGATGCATAGACATTTATCAAGAGGTTCCTCACTCAGGCAAGTCTCATTCCTTCCATGTCTATGTCATTTATTTCCTCACATGCTATCCTAGCATGGGGACTTCTGCTAGCAACTCTGCAAGATGTTATGAATGGTAGCTTTATCGCATTAGTATTTTACCAAGTGGTTGAATTTGAAATTTCTCCGAATCGAGCACTGAGACATTCATTACTGAGATAATGTCCAAGCATGGCAAAGAACACTTTGGGCGTTTCTCCATCGCCTTGTGATGTGATTGTAAAAGTGTTAAATTAGATATTCGATTCTCCGACTCATTGAGGTTTGATTTAAGACTTAAGAATAAAAATACTAAAAATATATTCACAAGGTTGTCACAAATATCGAGAGGTAATGAGATTCAAGATTCCACCAATTCTCATATTCATGTGGTTCAACTATCAATTCCAGATAATTATAGCTCATTAAATAATAAATATTGACTCTGTATTCTTTGCCAAGGTAGATTTTATAAAAGATTGACTGTAAATCACAAGCATGACGTATCAAAAATACTAAGACCAAGCATACGTCATCAAACAAAAACACAATCAATTAAGAAAAATCATGTATCAATTTAAAATAGTGCAAAAGTCATAAAGGAATTAAATAGATTTACCACACACGTAGAGAATGGCTTCCTCCGTCATCCCAGTGTATGGTTTTAGCTCTTCATGGTGAAAACACACTCAAAATTCTAACCCATAGCTCAAAAAGGTGTTTTATTGAAGAAATATGAGAAACAGCTCAATCATAACAGTTATAGGTGTTACAGACCGAGTGTTACAAGGAGAGTTGCTGAAAGGTTGAACACAGTTGTTAAAAATCTTTTGTAACTACTGATGAACAGCGATACTTCTTCTATGTTGTTTGAATAAGACTTCTTCTGCGACTGAGTCTGTTAGTCTATGTTCTTTAGCTTCTCTTCTTCCTGCTGGTGCGTGTTCTTCCTGCAACTTCTCTGCAGCAAACTAGAGCTTCCCAATCACCTCCGTTCTGTCCCCCAACTCCCGATAAACGTTCTTGAGACTCCCCAAACCTTTATATACACCACAGGCCGAGTATATTGCTTCTAAATCTTCTTTTTTCCTCTCCCAAAAGTCACGGGATTTTCTCGTTTTCCTTCCTTGTTTCCACATCCCTAAGTTGTAAAATATCTTTCCATACCCTTTGTAGACTCTATAGGATCAAATATTAGGGACTGTATTTCCTCTTTCACTCGTAACTTACTTGAATTAAACCACCAGAAATAACCCGAGAATAAACCAACCCTTTGTTTTACCAAAACTTCCATTTTCTTCCAGTCTAAAGTTGTTATCTCTCCTGTCTTGTCGCAACTGGTTAGTATAAATTCATTCCCATGAAAAACTCCGGAAAACTCTCTCTCGAATCCTTCCAAGAAAACCTGAGTAAGGATCAGAGACGTAAGGAGCGCAACTGTACCTTGAATCAGTGTGAGATTGATTAGGGTTCAATGATAGGTGTCATAAACACCTAGTTTTGTTATCTATTGATTATGCTTTCTTTGCTATTTTTCATGTGAATTATGTATCTTATGTTTACTTTTGAGTATATATGTGTTTTGGAGTCATATTGGGGATAAAGAAAAGAAATAGGAGATGAAGTCTATACTTGGAGGCATTAGGTGTGGATGGAAGTAAAGAATCAATTATCAGCTCCAGATAACTGACATTCAACTACAGTCCAGTCCGAAGTTCATTGGTAGTAGGCTAGTGTCTGTAGCGGCTTCATATAGTGTGGTGTTCAAAGCTGGACTAGGTCCCATGGTTTTTATGAATTTGCGGTTTTCCTCGTTAACAAAATTCTGGTGTATGTGTTATTTCTTTTCCGCATTATATTTTGTTATATAATTGAAATATCACAGGTTGTTTGTTGAATCGATCAATTGGGAAATCCAACCTTTGGTTGTTGATTGAAATTGATTGATCCTTGAATATTGGTCTTTGGTACCGTTCAAGTTACTTCTCATATATTCAATCGGGCTCGCAAATTCCTATTTGCTGATTGCAGATTGAATTGAGAGATGGAGATATAAAACTCTTTGATATACTTTTTATATATTGAGTCTGACTGTCTAGTTGATTCTCTTGAAAGTATATTGGAGTTTGTCAATTGAGATTTCCAAACGAAATATTGGGTATGGTTGTTGTACCCCCATTTTTTCAATATGTACAATCGGTTTAACAAGGGAACTAAGTTTCTAAGTCAATTTGTTAAACTATTAGGGAAAATTGCTTCAGGCAACAGTTTTCCTTGATGACATATTAAAACTAAATTACTTGTAGTTTCGGTTTTAATATTGGTTATCTAAAGTGGTTTGTGAAACCTTCGTGCTTAACTCTTATATGTTGTGTACAAGTCTTTTAGATTTGTAAGATCCTTTAGGTTTGACCTTTATTTGCTCGAACCTTTGTCATTTTATGACAAAAAGAGGGAGAAATATATGGAGTAAACAAGTGATTTGCAATCCCTAAGGAAAGGACAATTGTGCTTAAACGTTATATCTAACGAAAGAGTAAAGCATTGACTAATGGGGAGAAACATATGATATTGATGTTTAGTTTTCTTGACTACAAAAGTGGAATAACAAAGATGTTCAGATCGAATATCTACCTATCTTACCTTTAGGGGGATTATAATCTTTATTATTCAGATGTCAACAGCGGCATTTATTGATTGACTATATGCAGGTTATTGTGCTGTTGAAACTTGGAATCAAGCGTATGTATAATGAATTCTTGTAATTTGTTTATCCATATGTATTAAGAGTTTTGTCACTAAAATTGACAAAGGGGGAGATTGTTAGAGCATAGCTCGGTTGAACCCACCAAGCGTTGTTATGTCAAGTTTGGTTGTCATGTTTTAGTGAATCAAAACTCATCTAAGAGTCGCTTGATTATGTACTAGAGACAACTTCGTATAGGTTAGACTAGAAAGTCTAGGAATATGAGACATACTAGTATTACTCGAAGACCTGAAGAACGTGATGAAGTAACGAACTACAACGACGACATCATCCTTCCTCTTGAGGTTAGTAATACTGACTTGAACTGTTTCATTCCTAACGTATCTTTCAAGTCGTGTTATATTAAAATATTCCTAATGAAGCTGTGTATGAATATTTTACTCTAGTAATAAGACATGATCATATGATCATAGTATTAAGGAATTAGACTACTAAGTATAACGCTTATCTTTTGAACTTCGTAGATATGACATCGACATAATCTTATGAATGCTATTATGATTATGTGTATGGGTAAAGGTGAAGATTTCATCCTAGGAAATAATGTTTTACATTTGTTTAAAGGAAGTACATTCATGAACTTGTTTTATGAATCGAAAGGGAAATCGCTAGGCTTATTGGTATTGTTATTCATTGCAAATCTTTGGATTACCAATATGTGTGAGATGATAGAACCGATCATAACTTGTTATATATCTTGGTATAACTAATCACAATGCCTGACTTATGATTTGGTATGACTAGTTTTGATTAATTAATGTAACCGATCCTAAGTAATCACCTGAGATGGTATGATCGATATTAGTAATTGGTGTGACCGATCCTAGTAATTGGTATGACCGATCACAAAAGATTTGTGTAATCGATCCTTGTAATTGGTATAACCGGTCCTAGTAATTGGTGTAACCGATCCTAGTGACTGGTGTGACCGATCACAAGCAATACCATGTGTATATGGTAACCGGTCCTAGTAATTGATGTAACAGATCCTGGTAACTGATGTAACCGGTCCTGGTAACTTGTGTGACCGATCACAAGTGTTCCATATTAAGGTATAACCGATCCTCGTTATTGGTAGAACCGATTGAACCCATGAATGTGATTTGATATTTGATCAATCACATAGTTGTCTTGGAATACAGATGAGCCAATTCTAACCTTGTTTGGAAGTGTTGTATAATCGATTCCAAGATTGTAAATATGAAAGATGATTTACAAAGAAAAGATGTCAACATACTTTGAACACGAATAGTAACTCTTATCTTTTACTGTTCAAAGATATTTCTTAATTACCCAAGGAGATCCCGTTCCAAAATAAATTAAGAATCTTTTAATTAAGGTTGTTAGTTTTATATGCTTTGATTACCAGCAATTAAATGCATATCTCTAAATATTAGTAATGTGCATACTAATTGGAGATTTTCTATTGAGAGATTTCGGAAAATATTGGACAAAGCATTTCCTGGAATTATGAAAACCGATGCATATCTTGAGTATACTTTCGGTTTTGGAAATTCATTGGTGTCCAAACATCCTTGGTCTATAAATACCTAAGTTTTCATTTCTAGCAAACTATCCTAAGAGCCAAGCAAACTTCATCTTTTTGTTATTTCTGGTGGAGCCGTCTATTCAGAGAGAAAAATACCCTAATTAGGCGAAATCTCTTACGACCGCTCGTTTAAAGACTTCTGTGGGATCAAGAAGCTCTACGAGCACTATTGGTGGGAAACTAGATAATTGTAGTTTATTAGTTTTCGATTGATTTGATTGATTAACGGTTGTTGAAACTTTAATTGCACCTAGTTTATTTATTCTTGAGAATCTTCTCTTCTGATATATGATTCACTCTAACTAGGTCGAAGTATCGACGTGATCTTAGAACTGTTTGTAGATCTAAAGACATCTTATGATAATCCATTGTTAACAGACTCCGTTCTGTGCGTGATTGATCACAAGAGATTCAAGTGGTGTTGTGCAGGTTTAGTTGAAGATTAAAGAAGATTTGAAGACGAAGAAGATTTCTTATTGGTTTCTCATATCTTTGTGTAGCACAAACCTTGATCGGCTGGGATCAAACTAGAATCGGATTTATTCGATTGATTAGTTGTGTGAGATCGGTAAAGCCTAATAGTTCTCTTGAGATCTATTTTGATTGTTAAAAATCCGAATCTTATTACTTAGGTAATAGAGATTGGATTGATCTAACCAGGCAAAGGAGTTTATTAGATTAAACGGAAGAGCCTTTGCATATGAATTGAGATATCTTTATCTTAAAGAATTAATAGAGTTGTTACCAAACAGATTTGTTATTCCTTTACTGTTTGGAATACAATCCAAAGGAATTGTTCTAGTGCGTGCACTCATCGAAGTCGGAAGCGTAGGGATATTGAAACTAAGTGAACTAGAGTTAGTTGCTTGGTCTCAACTATACGAAGTTGGTTTAGATTTTGTGTAGCGGCTTAATTATGAGAGTATTCAATTCTGGACTTGGTCCCGGGGTTTTTCATGCATTTGCGGTTTCCTCGTTAACAAAATCTTGCCGTGTCTTTTACTTTTCTATTTCCGCAATTATAATTGTTTATTATAATTAGAAGTAAAATACACAAACATTAACTCCGCTTTACTTGATACTGATCCTATAGAGTTTGGTTAAGTCCGAACCTATTATCAAGTAATCACACTTTGATTGTTGTATTGTCTCGATCTCGTATCCATAGACGATCACACAAAGTGTGAATACCGATTTGTCGTATTTCCTCGACTTTGTCCATAGACAATCACTTTCGTTAAGAGGACTTATAGGTGGATATTTTAAAGATTGTGGTGTATTTGGGTACGCTCGTCTTTTCAGAATTTATATGCTTAATTGTTATATCTTTGTGGGGTATGTTGCTGTGGAATTTACAGGGGATGCTTGTATCTTAAATCTCCTAGAAGACCGCTAAGTATTTTTACTATGTGATATTATCAAAATAAAAGTTGATATGTAATTCCTTTAAATCTTGCAGTATCTTTTGGTTGAATTCATTACGATCCCATGATTTTCGTACCTTTGCCAGTTTTTATTGACAAAAGGGGGAAAATTAATTATTAGTTTCGCACTATATACATATGGTTTACGGATGATTATGTAAGGGGGAGTGAATCAATATCTATAGGTTGTTATACAAAAGATGTAAGTATTGATTAAGGGGGAGAAACATATCACCGTAGTATTACTTTAAAGCTGTGATATAATTGAACTGTGGAGAAGATAATAATACTATGTTTCTGTATAACGACGATTGAGAATATTTGTTTTCAACAACAACGATGCTGAGTTGAACACGTTCAGAATCATTACAACTTGAAGTAACGAAGAATTCAAGGGCTTGAAGAAACCAAGGAAATCAAGCATGATGAATTCAAGGAGTTTTTAATGCTTTATTTTTTGATCCATATGTATTAATAGTTTTGTCACTAAAATTAACAAAGTGGAGATTGTTAGAGCATTGCTCGGTCGAACTCACAAGTGTTGCTATATCAAACTCGTTGTCAAATTTAGTTGATCAAAACTATATCTTGATTTCTAGTCTACAATTAGTCAAGTCTCGTATTATGATAGTAGTGTGTAGTTGAGAATCAGACAACAATGCGTTCTACCGTTTGAAGACGAAGATCAACTGAACCACTTATTTATCAAGTTATATTCATCTTTATATATATGAGACATTGTCGCATGACTAATTAGACTATTGCAAGCATATCAAGAATTTCGAGTCAAATTTATCTTGGTAATTAGTTCTCGAAATATATATGACTAAGCTTAATAAACATTTGTTCATACTTGATGAATTTCGGTTAAGAACACTTTATTGTTAAGAGCATTTTTTTGTTCAAGATTGATATGTGTCATTGATGTTATTTGGGAATGTTTCGAATTGATTTAGAGAAAAATATATAACTGCTGTAAATCTGGATACACGACTGTATGCATACCAGTTCACATACAGGAGAAAACTATTATAGGTCCGGAACCGTAGTACTTGTACTCAGTACACGTACCGAAGTAGCTATATGTTGACAACAACTTTTTGGTACGCATACCTGGTATCCATACCGTAAAAAGTATGTTGCTCGTGAACCAGGAATGGTACGCATACCCAGTATGCATACCGTAAAGGAACTGTTGGTTTTGAAACCAGAGTGGTATCCATACCCGGTACGCAAACCGGAATATTTTTGTAAGTTTCTGAACTCGTTTGTGTCTTAAGGGTACAATACCCGGTACACGTACCATGACATAAACAGTCACGAACAACGTAAAGTACACGTACCTGATACACGTACTTGCCCTGTCGAATATTTTCAGATGTACAAAAATTATTTTTGTGAGATCCCGAAACCAAAATATTCTAAATATCTTTTACATATTCGAATTTATATAATTTCCTTTTAAGTATATATACTTCTGACTAAACCCATATTCTTGAATTTCATCGGATTTTTCTTTGTTCCTAGAACAACACCAGTTATTTTAGCCGAAAAAGCAAGATCTTTTGACTGTATTGTTAATTGGGATCGTATCCCATCAACTTGTATTATTTGTTTAAATTTTTTAGTAATGGCTCTACTTCTATTGTGCCATTGGAATTTCATGTTTCGACGTTTAGCCATTTGTGGCATTGAGTAGGTGTAAAACAGGTAATTATTAGCTGTAAATGTTAACTATCCGAAAGAAACTCTAAGAAAAGCTAAATGATGGCAAAATGAGAATAAAATAAGAAACCAAAGGGTAGTTGAGGAATAAAAGATTCAAATTTCTATACACTCGTAAAAACGTTACAAACTCTCGAGGGAAGAAATAAAGAAGACGAATAAGAAAGAAGAAAGAAAGAAAGAAAGGGTGACAACAAGAAAACGGTTCCGCTCTTGTTGCCGCCCTCTCTGTCTCCTCCTCCCCCCCTCTCTGCTAATCTCAATCTCCCTCGTTATCTCCATCTTCTGTCATTTTGTTCCAAGACGGATTATCGGATCGTTTCTCTGAGATTAATCTCTACAGACAGCGTTTTTTGTGGTAATTTTTTTTTCCTTACTCTGTTTTGATTTAGTATAATGTATTTACAGGTTCTTGTGTTTGTAATCGATGATAATAATTTCGAAGATTATTGTTTAATCGATGATCATTTCTTTACCATTTTTAGAAAATTTCCTGTTCCTTGTTATTGCCGGATGAGTTTGAGGTTAATAATACTATTTTTAGAAAATTTGTGTGTTCAGAGAATCGAATGCTTCCTGTTATGATCGGATATGTTTGAGGTTAATATGATGAGTTTCTTGTGTTTTTGATTCTCCATTTCTTTTAAGGTTTTCTGAAATCTGTAAAAATGGTACAAGGATTATGATGAGGTTTTATCTGAGTCATGGGTAATTTGGGTACTTTTTATGATTCTGGTGTTGGGGGGAGATAAAAACCATAGGTACAAATAAAAAAATGTGGTTTTATTTTATGGAAATTTGTACAATTTTGAGACGTGCATCAGAGTTAATAAAGTTGACCAAATAAGAAAAAGAGAACAGTTTGCTAACTTGGGGGTTTCAATTGAGTCTTTCTAGAGTCTTTTTTTTCTTGGAAGGAAGAAAAACGGGTTCGACCATGTGAAGGACTTGGTTTCATCATTTCATAGAAAAATTTGAAATGGGGTACACATACACTTATGTATGTGAAACTACATGATAAAACGATACGGGTGGCGAACTGTAGAACATTGTAAATCAGTGTAGCTTCGAGAAATGGTGTAAATTAAGGCAACCATCGGTGACACTAGAAGTCTTAACTTTCACAAGTTTAAAGTACATTGCACTCAAGTTTATAGAATGTCAAACTATAGGGTATAAGTTTGGTAAATATATGTGTATGATTGTTATTTATTTGATGGGTAAAGTTTCAGGAGATTGATGCTAATCAAGGAAAAGGATGGCGTCTGTTGCGGATATTGGTGCTTCAGCCCTTATAAATCTTCTGTCTGCAATTGCATTCCTTGTCGCGTTTGCAATATTAAGGCTTCAACCGTTCAATGATAGAGTTTATTTCCCAAAATGGTATCTCAAGGGGATACGAGGCAGTCCAACACATTCTGGAGCACTCATGAGCAAATTTGTCAATTTGGATGCCAAGACATATTTGAGGTTTTTGAATTGGATGCCAGCAGCTTTGAAAATGCCGGAATCAGAGCTTATTGACCACGCAGGACTTGATTCTGCTGTGTATATCCGGATATATCTTCTTGGGTCAGTTTCCGGATGAATATATGCAAAACATTTTCTTGTTTAATTCCTGTCCATTTTTTTTTATAGTCATCGTCTTTCTTTGCAATTTGTTTATCATCCAACTTATAAGGAATTTGTCCTGCAGCTTGAAAATCTTTGTCCCTTTAACTATACTTTCTTTTGCGGTCTTGGTTCCTGTCAATTGGACTGATGGAACACTAGTAAAAAGCAAGGATTTGACATTTAGTGATATTGACAAGTTGTCAATATCCAATGTTGGAGCTGGATCAAAAAGGTCAGGTTACTATTATTTCTAATTTAGTATCTTGTTTGTGCTCATGGTAATCATAAGGATTTGATTATTTGAAATGTTTTCAAATCCTTGGGAAGCCAAAGAAATTCATAACAAAAGTGGCTTTAACCTAGGTGCTTAGTATATGCACCACTTTCTCAGACTGGTAGAAAATCTCAATCGTACATTTTAAAGTTTGCTGCATGATTCTGAACCTTATGCGCCGATTTGCCACTTTTATGTTAAGAAGAGGTTGGTTCCACTGCAGGTTTTGGGCTCACTTAGTAATGGCATATGTCTTCACATTCTGGACATGTTATGTGCTGTATCACGAATACAAGAGAGTATCTATTATGAGGCTCCAGTTCCTTGCATCTGAAAGACGTCGTCCAGATCAGTTTTCGGTGAGTACAACTTAAGCTTTTGATACTTCATCTTGTTTATGTGAACTTGTATGATTACCTTCATTGATAATATACTTGGCAACTTTGCGCTTTGCATTTGTTATTTTCCACACTGATAATTATGTATGTTTCAGGTTCTTGTGAGGAACGTCCCTCCAGATACTTACGAATCAGTTGGCGAGCATGTTGAACATTTCTTTTGTGTCAATCATCCTGATCACTACCTCACCCATCAGGTTACTATGCACCATGGTGTTTCATTAAGTAGAAGTAGAAATTTCAGAAAAATCTCATGTCATATTAATAACCGAAGCTTAAATGCCAGATGTATTCTTTTACTTCACATTGGAGTTTTACATATCTAAAAGAATTTCATTTAACTCGTATCCTTTGGCAATTTAGGTTGTCTATAATGCAAATACTCTAGCGAAAATGGTGGCACAGAAGAAAGGTTTGCTGAACCGCCTGCGCTATTATCAAAACAAATATGAGAGAAATTCCAGCAAAAAGCCTACAACCAAGGTATTTGTCTTTACTTGATAAACATGCTTTTGATTTAAATTCTACTATCTTGTAACTTGTAAGTAACAATCCAGTTATCTCATAGAAAAACTTTTATATATAGACAGGTTTTTGTGGCCTCTGGGGGGCAACTGTAGATGCAATTGACTATTACACTGATGAGATTGAAAAGTTATCTAAAGAAGTAAGCCTTGGATATGCTTTATGTTTTGCTCTGTTTAATTCATTTAACCATTGGTTATATCTTGTTTTTAGTTAAGATCTAAATCAATTCTTTGTCCAGGAAATTTCAGAAAGGGAAAGGGTTATGAGTGATCCTAAGGCTATTATGCCTGCTGCATTTGTTTCATTCAAATCTCGATGGGCGGCAGCTGTGTGTGCTCAGACTCAGCAATCAAGTAATCCGACATTGTGGTTGACAGAGTGGGCCCCTGAGCCACGAGATGTCTTTTGGTCTAATCTTGCAATCCCATTCGTAGAGCTTTCAATCCGGAGATTGATCATGGCCGTTGCAACGTTTTTCCTTACATTTTTCTTCATGATTCCAATCGCATTTGTTCAGTCCCTAGCTAACATTGAGGGGATCGAGAAGGTCATGCCCTTCCTAAAACCTCTAATAGAAAAGTAAGTGTCTATGTTGCTTAGAATCATATGTGCTTGACTTTTTAGTGTTAGTTATGAGTTAATTTAGCATCTTCATGTTATAATCGTTCGAAATTGGTATTGCAGGAAGGTCGTCAAATCCCTTATCCAAGGTTTCCTTCCTGGGATTGCGTTGAAAATATTTCTCATTCTTCTTCCAACAATACTCATGACCATGTCCAAGATAGAAGGTTACACATCACTGTCGTCGTTAGATAGGAGATCAGCAGCAAAGTATCACTTATTTGTTCTTGTTAATGTTTTCTTGGGGAGCATAATCACAGGAACGGCATTTCAACAACTCGACGCTTTCATCCATCAATCTGCAACTCAGTATGTCAACGTTTTCATGCCAGTCGTTACAAATCTTGCGCCCTCGCATTTTCTTCTATATCTTCTAATTCACTACTCTTAAGTTTGAACTTTTTGTTTTGGTAGGATCCCGGAAACAGTGGGCGTGTCCATTCCAATGAAAGCCACTTTCTTTATTACGTATATCATGGTTGACGGTTGGGCTGGTGTTGCTGGAGAGATTCTTCGATTGGTTCCGTTGGTTATGTTTCACTTGAAAAATGCCTTCTTGGTTAAGACAGAGCAAGACAGAGAGGAGGCAATGGATGCTGGGAGTGTGGACTTTGCTTCTAATGAACCTCGAATACAGTTGTATTTCTTGCTTGGACTAGTCTATTCCGTTGTCACACCAATCCTCCTTCCCTTTATTGTCGTCTTCTTCGGTTTCGCATATTTGGTGTTCCGTCATCAGGTAAGCTAGAAGTGTCGGAAGTCCATAACAAATTATACCTAATAAAAAATCTCTATGTGACAAACTAATTTTTCCTGTGCGATATTTGTTTTCTTCTTGCAAGATCATCAATGTTTACAACCAGAAGTATGAGAGTGGGGCAGCGTTTTATCCAGATGTTCAGCGCCGTTTGATTATTGGACTAGTAATATCGCAACTTCTACTTATGGGTTTGATGAGCTCAAAAGGTGCAAAGCAGTCAACACCGTTGCTCATTGCGCTTCCTGTGTTGACCATCTGGTTCCATAGATTCTGCAAAAGCCGTTTTGAACCAGCATTTGTCAAATTTCCCTTACAGGTAACTCAATTTTTCTATCCCGAAGTAGAAAATTTTGTTTGGTAATTGTATGCTTTTCTAGCAGTACTTTTCATCCTTTCACCCCTGAAAAACAATTGAAGGCATGCGGACATTATTTGTAATTTTAGGGTGGTGCAAGTATATAAACAGTATTGCCCCCAAACATGTGACTCCTCAAAATTAACTGAGTGATAGTTGTTGTTTAATGTTCAATTAAGCGTAACAGGTATGTCATTAACCAAACAAAAAAAATGATTTCTTTTTTGAATTTTCGATACAGGATGCAATGGTGAAAGATACATTGGAACGAGCAACTGAACCGAACTTGAACCTGAGAGCTTACCTCCAAGACGCCTACATACACCCTGTATTCAAGGACGATGTTTCAGAAAAACTATCAGCGTATGATGAAGAAGAAAACAATATTCTTGTGCCAACCAAGAGAACATCCCAAAGAAGTACGCCTGGTCAAAGCAAATATGATTCTGAAGCTTCTGATACTGGTGGTTCTTAAAACATTCACTAGAAGAGAAAGAGATTGAATTCAACTTGTGCAGTTTCAAACTCCTCTAGTGAGGAAAATATTTTTCTTTTTGGATTTCCCTTGCGGTGATTCTTTTACTAACAGTAGTGTTATGATTGTCGTTGTTAGGGACAATGGAAAATCTTATGGGGAATGTCCCAAGTTTTCATGTTTAGCAGTTTGGAACAAGAAAAAGAAACTGAAAATAGGAAACTACGTGTGAGACGAAAAGAATGTGCATAGTCTTTGGCTAACCTTTATTCATCAGTGTAATTAAAATCTTTCCGATATGATATTCAAGAACGTTTGATGCCTTTGAATATCTTTTGTTCTTCTTCATTAACCATTTTGCTTTAGGGTCAAAAAATAAAATAAAATAATTAGGTCAATTTCCGAGTTTAAAACCATAAGCGCTAAATTGCAGCACATGGAACCAATTTTCTCTCCTTCCGGAACTTCCTCGAAAGATTCTCCAAGTTGAACGAGTTCGATTTTGTACACATTCCTTGACGAGTGTGCATGTAACATTTTAATCTCAATCACAGATTTAATTTAGGGAGTTATGCAACGAGGATCAAGATTCAAAACAACAAAGGTAATGGGGCCAACGGTTAACTAATTAACCAATCAAAAGAGAATGTCAAATATACGCTCTTTAAAGGAGTGTGCGCATAATTAAACTCAAGTTGAACGAACCTAGTAGATAACTAGATAGTTTTTCCTCAACGATGGATCGGACATTGGATCAGGTTGAGTTTAATGTGTAATTCTTCAAATTTATTTGCTTGTCCCGTTCTCAAAAAACTCATGCAATACCATCCCACTTCTTGGTTTGTGGTTCATCGTATGTTTTTTTTCAAGATATATATCATCTTCAGGATCATAGAATTGTAGCTACCTAGTTAAGTTATATATCGTTCCTCTTCTCAAAAAAAAAAAAGGATCATAGAAAAGACCACCTCTTGTCCCTTTAGGTAGCCAAAGAGTCTTGAGGGTTTTTCCCGATCGGCTTTCACATTCGGTCTCAACTTCTTGAGATCTCAAAAGTTTCAAACTTGTGACATATCATATACTTAAAATCGTATCTCATAATCATCCGTGAAAGTCACGAAATACTAAAAATCGCCTTAGCACTAGCATTTATATGACCAAATTCATCGGAGTGTACTAGCTCATCTAATGGTTCCTAATTTAGACACTTTCAGTATTTTTCCCTACAAAACAAGCTTCTAAGTTTTAAAAAAAAAATCATGAAGTTATGCTTAACTAGGGAGCTTCGGACAATTTCTCCTTGTTAGAGCATAGCTCGGTTGAACCCACCAAGCGTTGGTATGTCAAGTTCGATTGTCATATTTTAGTGAACCAAAACTCATTTAAAGAGTCGCTTGATTATATATGCTAGAGTCAACTTCGTATAGGTTAGCTTGAAAGTATTAGGATATGAGACATTACAAGTATTGCGTGAAGACTTGAAGAATGTGAAGAAGTAAGGAGCTACAATGACGACATCATCCTTCCACTTAAGGTTAGTAATATTTGACTTGAACTGTTTCATTCCCTAACTTATCATTCAAGTCGTGCATATTGAAAACATAACTGTGAAGCTATAAGTGATTATACTCTAGTTAGACATAGTATTAAGGAATACAATACGAAGTATAACGCTTATCTTTTGAACTTCGTATATAAGACATCGACATAATCGTTTTAATGCCATTGTGATTATGTATGGGTATGAGGTGAAGATTTCGTCCTACGAAACAATGTTTTACATTCGTTTAAAGGAAGTAAATTCATGAACTTGTTTTGGGAATCGAAAGGGAAATTGCTAGGCTTATTGGTATTGTTATTCATTGCAAATCTTTTGAATTACCAATATGTGTGTTTAGTATAACCGCTCATGACTTGCTTATGTTCTTGGTAAAACTATTCACAAGGCCTGAATTTTGTATTAGTATGACTTTTATTAGTGAAACCAATCTTAAGTAATCAACTGAGATGGTATGATCGATTTGTTGTAATTGGTATGACCAACTCTAGTCATTGGGGAACCGATCCTAGTAAGAGGTGCAACCGATCACAAAATGGGAACCGATCCTTGTAAGAGGTGCAGCAAGTTTCTAGTTATTGGGAATCGATCCTATGAACATGTGCAACACGTTTTTAGTTATTGGGAACCCATCCTATGGACATGTGCACCAAATACAAGTTAGATACCATATATATGTGGGAACCGATCCTAGTACCTAGTCAACCAAGTTTTGGTAACTTGCGTGACTAATTCTAGTACCCACATGGAGGTAGAACCGAAACTTGTTTTAGTAGAACCGTGAAACCCATGTTTGGTGATTTGATAGGATAATCAATCACATAGTTCTTGGAAGTCAGATGAACCAATTGAAAACTTGTTCGTTTGCAAATCGGTTCCAAGATTGTAAGTATGAAAAAGGACTTACAAAGTAAAGATGTCGACATACTTTGAACATGTGCAGTAACGCTTATCTTTTATTGGTAAAAGATATTGCTTAATAGCTAAAGGAGAATCCCGGATCGAAAATAAATTGAGAATCTTTTAATTAAGGTTTTTAATTTTATATTTGGAAAATAAAAATTAGTAATGTGCATTTACTAATTGGAGATTTTCTAGTGAGATTTCGGTCAATATTTGGACAAAGTATTTCCAGGAATTATGGAAATCGAATTTGGAAATATATTGCATATCTTGAGAATATTTTCGGTTTTGGAAATTCCTTGGTGTCCAAACTTCCTTGGTCTATAAATATTGAAGTTTGCATTTTGAGCAAACTAATCCTCAGAGCCAGCAAAACTACCTAGTTGTGTTGTCACTGGTGGAGCCGCCTATTCGGAGAGGAAAGTAACCTAATTAGGCGAAATCTCTTACGTCCGCTCGGTTTAAATACTTCTTTGGGATTGAGATGCTCTACTAGTACCGTCGGTGGAAAACTAGATAATTGCGGTTTATTATTAGTTTTCGATTGATTTGATTGACAAACGGTTGTTGAACTTTGATTGCACCTAGTTTGTTTATTCTTGAGAATCTTCTCTTCTGATATAAGATTCACTCAAACCAGATCGAAGTTTCGACGGGGATCTTTAGACCGTTTGTAGATCTAAAGACGTCTTGTGATAATCCATTGTTAACAGACTCCGTTCTATATGTGATTGATCATAAGAGATTCAAGTTGATTGTGTGCAGGTGTTTATTGAAGATCTAAGAAGATTTGAAGACGAAGAAGATTTCTGATTTGGGTTCATAATATTTGGTGTGCACAATACTTGTTTCGGGTAAAGAGGATCCAACTATAATCGGTTTATCTTTGTGATAGATTGGATTTATTAGTTGAGTAGATCGGCATCAATACAATTCTTTGTGATTCAAAGTATTGATTGCAAAATCTTGACAATTACTTTGGTAATTGTTATTGGATAGATCGAAGGACCCGACAAATTTTTTTATTGGGATAAACGGAAGAGCCTTTTGTCGAACTCATATCAAGTTGATTGAAAAGAGTTGTTACCGAACAGATTTGTTGTTCTACTGTTTGAAATACGAACCAAAGGAATTGTTCCAAGTGCGTGACTTATTACAAGTTGGAGGCGCAGGGATACAGACGGAACTAGGTGAACTATAGGTTTAGTTGCTTGGTCTCAACTATACGAAGTTGGTTTAGATTTTGTATAGCGGATTAATCCTGAGAGTATTCAATTCTGGACAAAGTCCCGGGGTTTTTCTGCATTTGCGGTTTCCTAGTTAAAAAAATCCTGTTGTGTCTTTTACTTTTCTATTTTCGCAATTATAATTGTTTTATTATAATTAGAAGTAAAATACACAAACGTTAATTCTTATTTACTTGATAGCAATCCTATTGTGTTTGGTTAAGTCCGAACCTTTTATCAAGTAAACATACTTCGTTGTTGTATTGTCTCAATCTTGTATCCATAGTCAATCACACAAGTTATTTTGTTGTCGTATTGTCTCGATCTCGTATCCATAGACGATCACATGAAGTGTGAACCGATTAGTTGTATTGTCTCGACTCAGTCCATAGACAATCACTTTTGGAAAAAGGACTTATAGGTGGAAAAGTTTTAGATTGAGTTATATTTGGGTACCCTCGTCATTTCAATTGGTATCAGAGCAGGCAAACACGAAAAGATCTAACAATCTGTGTTTGGTGCGATCCAACCTATAAGAAATTGAATCTATGTCTGATTCAGTTAACGTTATGCAATAATATGAATACTCAAAAGTTGAAGATGTTACCACTTCGTTAACTCATGATCCAGGAGTTGCGAAAACATCTGTGTCGTTTTCTGATGGAAAAGAAGATGTTGATAAAGAGTTGGTAAAACTCCTAAAGCCTATAAAATCTCTATCTTCAAAAGTGCTAATATTAAATACAGAGTCAAATCTTCCTAATAATGAGATCAGAGATAAAGACATTCAACTGAATATTCTAGCCAAAGAGAATATGGATCTCACAGTCGAATTAGAAGCTCTCTGTAAATCTCTTACTCAAGTTAAAGAGACACGTCCTATGACTCCGACTAATGATGCTGTTGTGATTTCTTCTGATGTTGAGGAAACTAAAAGTCCTTGCTCGACTTTTACAGGCTGTGATAAAACTGGTTTAGTCACATCTGAAACAGATCAAGATGATGGTAGTTTTCCTCACTACATCAAGTCAGAAGAGGATGAGAAATCATCTTCTACATCTACTGATGATCAGATGAACTCTTGTCCAAAGGAAACTTTGAACCGATTCCGTGAACGTGATCTTAAGGAATACAACTTTCAGTCACTTGACAGGAAACTTATACTTCTTCAAAATATGGTGGTAAAAATATTGAAAGAAGTTTCTTGTCTTAAAACACTGAAAGACCATTCCTCAGTAGAAAGACAGGTTATACCACTACCCGATAAGATCAACTCAAAAGAATCAGAGGAAAGAGTTGATAATCGCTTTTGGAAAAAGGTTCCTCCTCATCCTTATCGAAACAATTCTTGTTTTGATGAAGAACGATTCCAGAAGAAAGGGAAAGAGAAAATCTCTGCCAAAGGAAACAATCATGAATTTCCCATAATTGTTTCAGATAATCATGCTGATGTGAATCATAAGGAAATCCTTAGAATGAGAAAATCTTATGAAAATCTCATTGACAGAATTAAGAGAGATTTATCTATCTCTGAAAATTCTCACATCAATACATCTTCTCTACATGATCATATCTCGAGAGTTAGAAAAGATCATTATTCTGGGAGAAAATATTTTGGGCAAAAATTCCCAAGGAGAAACATGAACTATGGTTCTGATACTCGATGTAAGCTAGAAAAGCTTACTCCGATGCAACTTAGTTGTATCGAAATTGTGCACTCTCATCCTCTTCAGTGCTCTTATTTATGGATGAGAAAAGAACAATAAAACGATAGCACTTTTTTTTTGGTTGTTTATCAGAAAAATTTGTGACATTTTATGGATGACTGCGAATCCATGTATGTCTAAAATCTGTTCATGTTTAACAGGATCTTCCAAAAATAGGTCTTATTTAGAATTTTCAAATTTTAATAAACCTTCCAGCCTGAGAAGTTGGGACAAAGGAAATAGAATATATTCTTTTATATTTTCAGAATTTCCTGATATTTTTCGGTCCAAAAGTTGTCTCTTCTTAAAGAGAAACTATCTCTTGCTTGTATTCATAAACCCTGATCAATCCCTATTTAAATAACCGAGCATGCCTCCAGTAACTCGTAGTGTCTCAAAGGCTAATAAGGAGGAAGCTCAAAAGTTTAAGGATTGTCAAGGAATCAATACAGAAAGGAAGAAGAAAAACATATCAAAAATAATGTCTGATTATGATTCTGATAGCTCTGTTGGATCACAAGATGAGTCATGTCTGTTGGCTTACAATTTACAAGATCGAACTGAAACCAAGTGGATTCGTTTTGATAGTATGATTCACTATATCCAAGGTTTTGAAGAGCTGCGAACCAACCTCGTAATGACGATTCGAAATCAAGATTGGCTCAAAGATAAAATTGAGGAGACAAAAGCTGATCTTGCTGATATGAAGGTTCAAGTTGAAAAACTTGAGAAACAAGAAGTGGTTGCAGACAAGTCTATTGAGACATGCTTTAAAAGTTTGAACACTGAAGAAACCTCAGTGAACAATAAGAGCACCACTAGAGATTAAGATACATGCTGTAATTCTTAATCAGGAAAATAGACATCAGTTTTTTATTTCTTTCAATAATTGTATAAGGTCTATTATGAATAAAACTATTAGTTATGAATAAAATTATTAGTTTATAATTTTTCTTGTGATAGTTTTCGATTACATAGCCGGTGCTTGAATGCTTTATATTTTTGCTATGTATGTTATGGGATGTTTGATTTCGGTTTCATTACCTTAATATTCGATCTCATATGTGTGAACCCTTATGGTTTGGGTGACTTTTTGATTTAGCAGGATTAAGTTCTAGCCCATGTTGGTAGGCTTTATCAAAGGATCATGAAGGGTTGTGATTGAAACAGTATGTGAAAAAGTCACTATATGTTGAATCATTTGGTTTAGCATAAAAGCATATGTGTTTCTGGGTTTCAACTTTTGCATTGCATTAGTTAAAACCGGTTTTCAACCTTTCTTTGGTAAAGGTTGGTCTTTGTTGTTGTTCTTTTTTTTTGCGAGAGGATGACAACACAACGGGGGAGAGTTCTATCTTGAACTGGTGCTTAATGACATATCTTAAGGGGAGAAGAGGATGCGGAACTTGAGGTAACGACTTTGTTAGTTAATTGTTTTCCTGTTTAAGAAAAGCCTAATTTTATTGCATATTTTTATTGCTTTTGCTTTAAAAAAAATCGGTACAATTGATGTTTTATTCCATTATTTGTGTATGGATGTGTGTGTCATTCAATTGTTTCCGGTTAAAAAAAACTACTGTTATCTTGCTTTATTGTTTGGTATCAATTGTTTAGGCTTATAAAATTTATGGTGCAATTGCGGTGTTTTAATGTCTATGTTGTTTCAATTGCTTCCGGTTGAGGTAAATAATTATACAAGTTGATTTATTTGGTATGTATGAATTGTTTATGGTTTAACAAAAGAAAAGGTTATCAGGATGAATTGTTTAGTCCAATTCGATTCCGGATAAGAGAAACTAAGTTAATTCTGATCTTAGTTAGACTTATCAAAGTGGAGAATTCGGTTATTCAAGTCTAATCGAATGCCTTAACAAGAAATGCTAGTTAACTAACCTAGTACTTGTCTTGTTTAAAAGTGAAAGGTCTAAGTTATATGGATAATTAGAACCTGATGAGAAAAATAGAGTTAATTCTGATCTTTATTTTGGTCTTATCGAACAAGCGATTGTATTTGTACAATCGGTTTAGCAAAGGAACTAAGGTGCTTAGTCGATTTTTGGTTTGCTAAACTATTAGGGAAAATTGCTTCGGGCAATTATTTCCTTGGTAACATATCAAAAAAAAATTACTTTGTAGTTTCGGTTTTGATATTGGTTATCAAAAATGGTGTGTGGAACCCTCGTGCTTAACTCTTATAGGTTGCAAGTCTCTTTGTAAGATTTGTAAGATCCTTTCGGTTTGTATTTTATTTGCTCATACCTTTGTCATTTTGTGATAAAAAGGGGGAGATATATGGAGTAAACAAGTGATATTGGTATTGATTTATATTGATTTTATATCACTAAGGAAAGGACAATGGTGCTTAAACGTTTTATCTAACGAAAGAGTAAAGCATAGACTAAGGGGGAGTAGCATATCATATTGATAAGGGAATAACAAAGACGTGCGGATTGAAAATCTACCTATCTTACCTTTAGGGGGAGCATTAGCTTTGTTAGTATAATGTCAACAGCGGCATTTATGGATTGAATGTATACAGGTTATTGTGCTATTGAATTTGGGAATCAAGCGTATGTGTAATGAATTCTTGTAATTTGTATATCCATATGATTTAAGAGTTTTGTCACTAAAATTGACAAAGGGGGAGATTGTTAGAGCATAGCTCGGTTGAACCCACCAAGCGTTGGTATGTCAAGTTTGGTTGTCATATTTTAGTGAACCAAAACTCATTTAAAGAGTCGCTTGATTATATATGCTAGAGTCAACTTCGTATAGGTTAGCTTGAAAGTATTAGGATATGAGACATTACAAGTATTACGTGAAGACTTGAAGAATGTGAAGAAGTAAGGAGCTACAACAACGACATTATCCTTCCACTTGAGGTTACTAATATTTGACTTGAACTGTTTCATTCCCTAACATATCTTTCAAGTCGTGCATATTGAAAACATAACTACGAAGCTATGAATGATTATACTCTAGTTAGACATAGTATTAAGGAATACAATACGAAGTATAACGCTTATCTTATGAACTTCGTATATAAGACATCGACATAATCGTTTGAATGCTATTGTGATTATGTATGGGTATGAGGTGAAGATTTCGTCTTAGGAAACAATGTTTTACATTCGTTTAAAGGAAGTAAATTCATGAACTTGTTTTGTGAATCGAAAGGGAAATCGCTAGGCTTATTGGTATTGTTATTCATTGCAAATCTTTTGAATTACCAATATGTGTGTTTAGTATAACCGTTCATGACTTGCTTATATTCTTGGTAAAACTATTCACAAGGCCTGAATTTTGTATTGGTATGACTTTTATTAGTGAAACCGATCTTAAGTAATCACCTAAGATGGTATAACCAACTCTAGTCATTGGGAAACCGATCCTAGTAAGAGGTGCAACCAATCACAAAAGGGGAATCGATCCTTGTAAGAGGTGCAGCAAGTTTCTAGTTATTGGGAACCGATCCTATGAACATGTGCAACAAGTTTTTAGTTATTGGGAACCGATCCTATGGACATGTGCACCAAATACAAGTTAGATACCATATATATGTGGGAACCGATCCTAGTACCTAGTCAACCAAGTTTTGGTAACTAGCGTGACTAATTCTAGTACCCACATGGAGGTAGAACCGAAACTTGTTTAGGTAGAACCGAAACTTGTTTAGGTAGAACCGTGAAACCCATGTTTGGTGATTTGATAGGATAATCAATCACATAGTTCTTGGAAGTCAGATGAACCAATTCTAAACTTGTTTGGAAGTGTGGCAAATCGGTTCCAAGATTATAAGTATGAAAAAGGACTTACAAAGTAAAGATGTTGACATACTTTGAACATATGCAGTAACGCTTATCTTTTATTGTTCAAAGATATTCCTTAATAGCTAAAGGAGAATCCCGGATCGAAAATAAATTGAGAATCTTTTAATTAAGGTTTTTAATTTTATATTTGGAAAATAAAAATTAGGAATGTGCATTTACTAATTGAAGATTTTCTAGTGAGATTTCGATCAATATTTGGACAAAGCATTTCCAGGAATTATGGAAACCGAATTTGGAAATATATTGCATATCTTGAGAATATTTTCGGTTTTGGAAATTCCTTGGTGTACAAACTTCCTTGGTCTATAAATATTGAAGTTTGCATTTCGAGAAAACTAATCCTCAGAGCCAGCAAAACTACCTAGTTGTGTTTTTACTAGTGGAGCCGCCTATTCGGAGAGGAAAGTAACCTAATTAGGCGAAATCTCTTACTGCCTCTCGGTTTAAAGACTTCTTTGGGATTGAGATGCTCTATTAGTACCGTTGGTGGGAAACTAGATAATTGCGGTTTATTATTAGTTTTCGATTGATTTGATTGACAAACGGTTGTTGAACTTTGATTGCACCTAGTTTGTTTATGCTTGAGAATCTTCTCTTCTGATATAAGATTCACTCAAACTAGATCGAAGTTTCGACGGGTATCTTTAGACTGTTTGTAGATCTAAAGACGTCTTGTGATAATCCATTGTTAGCAGACTCCGTTCTGTGTGTTATTGATCACAAGAGATTCAAGTTGATTGTGTGCAGGTGTTTATTGAAGATCTAAGAAGATTTAAAGACGAAGAAGATTTCTTATTTGGGTTCATAATCTTTGGTGTGCACAATACTTGTTTCGGGTAAAGAGGATCCAACTATAATCGGTTTATCTTTGTGATAGATTGGATTGATTAGTTGAGTAGATCGGCATCAATACAATTCTTTGTGATTCAAAGTGTTGATTGCAAAATCTTTACAATTACTTTGGTAATTGTTATTGGATAGATCTAAGGACCTGACAAAGGAGTTTATCGGGATAAACGGAAGATCCTTTTTCCGAAATCATATCACGTTGATTGAAAAGAGTTGTTACTGAACAGATTTGTTGTTCCTTTACTGTTTGGAATACGAACCAAAGGAATTGTTCCAAGGGCGTGACTTATTACAAGTTGGAGGAGCAGGGATACAGACGGAACTAGGTGAACTATAGGTTTAGTTGCTTGGTCTCAACTATACAAAGTTGGTTTAGATTTTGTATACCGGCTTAATCCTGAAAGTATTCAATTTTGGACAAGGTCCCGGGGTTTTTCTGCATTTGCGGTTTCCTCGTTAACAAAATCTTGCGGTGTCTTTTACTTTTCTATTTCCGCAACTATAATTGTTTTATTATAATTAGAAGTAAAATACACAAACGTTAATTTCTATTTACTTGATAGCAATCCTATTGTGTTTGGTTAAGTCCGAACCTTTTATCAAGTAAACATACTTCGTTGTTGTATTGTCTCGATCTTGTATCCATAGTCAATCAGACAAGTTATCTTGATGTCATATTGTCTCGATCTCGTATCCATAGACGATCACACGAAGTGTGAACCGATTAGTTGTATTGTCTCGACTCAGTCCATAGACAATCACTTTCGGAGAAAGGACTTATAGGTGGAAAAGTTTTTGATTTAGGTATATTTTGGTACCCTCGTCTTTTCACTCTTCCGCTTTATCTTTTCCATACATTTAAAACATTTTGAAAAAGCGGGGGTATAACAACCACAACCAATAATTCGTTCGGCAATCTGTATGGACTAAAGTCCAATATAATTCCGAGAGAACCAACTTAAAAGTGAGACTCAATCAAGAAACATATCGAAGAGCTTTATCTCTTTCTCAATACTATCAACAAATCGAACAGATAGAAATCCGTGAGCCTGATTGATATGAGAAATAACTTGGACGTACGGTATCAAAGACCAATGCCCAAGTGTCAATCAAGTAATATCCAACAATAACAAGGTCAAATTTATCAACTGTGATTGATCTACGCACAACCTGTGATATTTCAATTATATAAACAAATATAATACGGAAAGAAATAACAGAGAAACCAGAAATTTCGTTAACGAGGAAACCGCAAATGCAGAAGAACCCCGGGACGTAGTCCATCTTTGAACACCACACTATATTAAGCTGCTATAGACACTAGCCTACTATAAGTTAACTTCGGACCGGAATGTAGTTGAGCCCTAACCAAGTCTCACACCGATTAAGGTACATTCGCGTTCCTTACGCCTTTAGAACCACGCCGGATTCTTTGCACTTGATTCCCTTATCTGATCTCACCCACAACTAAGAGTTGCTATGACCCAAAGTCGAAGACTTTTAAACAAATCTGTCTCCCACAGATTTTTCTATCCTTTATTCCTTTTGTTCCATCTTTTGATACAAAGATCAAGGTGAACAGGAACCAACTAATACCCCGGACTTATACTCCCAAAGAGCATCCTAGAAATATCAGTCACCTCACAATAACCCAACTGATTAATAGAAAAAATTATTACGGAATCACCAGAGTCTGAGACGAAGAACTGTTGTGATTACCTTTTATATCTTACCTATCGGAGATAAATCTCAAGTAAATCTTAGAAAAGATAAAACTCAATACGATATAACAATTAAGATCATAATACGCAACTACAGAGAAAATAGTTGGATATGGCTTTACGAATCCTAAATGAAGTCTTCAAGTCGTTAACCTAATAATGGTTTTAGAAAACCTAGGTTAAAGGAGAATCGACTCTAGTTTGCAACTAGGACACACGGAAGTGTCGGGATTAGGTTTTCCAGTTGCTAGAGTTTTCCCTTATATATCCTTTCAAATCAAGTTTGCTTACAATCAAAGCTAATATAGCTTAGTAACAAAGCATTCAATATTCACCGTTAGATGAACTCCTGATTTAAGATTCAAGCTAAGTCTGCTTAGAAATTAAGCAATCAATATCCACCGTTAGATGGTCTTAGCTTGTTACACACAAATGAAATATATTTATATTTAGATATGGGTAACCGTACCTAAACGTGTATATTAGGTTGGCTCAATAACAGTTAACCGAAGTTAGCCATATGTACACTTTTGACTTAACCATATACATCTAACACTTCTAGATCAAATATGATGATCAATCAATCGTGATAGATAATCAAATGAATTTAATTGTGTTTCAAATAGAGTTGTTCAATTGTTCACTATCTAATAGAAATATTCATAAACAAATTGAAACGAAATCGGATTGATTCGTAATCGTACAAAGTACTTATCCAAGAATCAATTCATGAACATTAAGCCATGGTTTGTAAAGTTAATTTGCATTCCTTAAATCATAAATGTTTTAGTTCATGAGTATGAGAATCATACATAACCGATTTTAGAACTTTACCATTGTGTTCGCAAACTGGGTATGCGAACAGCAGCTCCGGACCTTGGCCTAGTCAAGCCGTTCGCAAACCCGGTTCGTGAACAACTGTTCCGGACCCAACTCAGGTAAACCCGTTCGCATACTAGGTACGCAAACAAGAGTTCCGGACCTTCTCAGGTAAATCTGTTCGCATACAAAGTACGCAAACAAGAGTTCCATACCTGAATCATCACAATACCGTGTTGAATCCAGACATGGGTAATTATTCTAAATTCTCATTTCAATCATTGAGACATCCTTAGAAGACGACAATTGTAATCTCACACATACCATTAGCTTCAAGTAATTTTCAAGTGATCGAATGATCAATACGAAACTTCCCAAGCTATCATCAAATGACTGTATCACACAAATTATATAAGATGTTCAAGGTAATCTTCACATGATCATCTTTTGACTTAATATCTAGTTTCCAACAAATAAATTGTCTCCAACTAAACTCGTCAAGAATACGATGAACATAGCTAAGGCAAAAAGCTTCCAACACGTATTTCGAGAAATAGATAAGCGAGATAAACTTGGTTCGAAATATCAAATGTGTAGAATGTAAAATTCTATATAGCTATACGACTTAGTCTCATTAGGATATAAAATAGAATAGACTTCTGAGTGATAGATAAGTTTTAGTCTCTACATACCTTTTGTTAATTGAGTTCCTCCAAGCTCTTCAGTAGATCTTCTTCTTCAATTGGTGAACGTCGTGAAGTCTAAAGCTCAACTACACATTCTATCCTAACCCGAGACATAACTATAAGTATACTAGAAATCAAGTATATAGTTTTGATCAACTAAACTTGACAAACAAGCTTGAGATAGCAACGCTTGCGAGTTCGACCGAGCAGTTCTCTAACAATCTCCCCCTTTGTCAATTTTAGTGACAAAACTATCAATACATACGGATTACAAAACAAATGAACTTTGTAGCTTCTCATCCATCATGCTTGATTTCCTTGGATCTTCAACTTTCCTTGAATTCTTTGCTACTCCAAGTACTCCAGCGATTCTGAACGTGTTCAACTCAGCATCATTGTTTTTGAAGTTTCGTAGCCATAACAATATGAAAACAGATGTTCTCAATCATTATAATACAGTGTCATACTATTATTATATCGAATCAAAGTCCAATTGCATCACAACTTTGAAATAATACTATGGTGATATGTATCACTCCCCCTTAGTCAATACTTCCATCTTACAATGAAAACCCTCCCCCTTACATAATGATGTGTAAACCATATGTATGTAATGTGAACTACCAAATAATTCTCCCCTTTTTTGTCAATATAAATTGGCAAAAGTACGAAAACTACGGGATCATAATGAAATTCTCAAAAAGATAATTCATGACTAAAAGAGAACATATCAACTTTGTTTCGATGATTTCACATAGTCGAAACTTAGTGTATTCATCAAGGAGTTTATAAAGATACAAGATAACTCCTACAATATTCCACAGCCACACTCCCCACAAAGATATGGCAATTAAGCACAAGTTCATTTAATAACTCTCCCCCATTTGATGTCATTCCCAAGAGAACAACATGAGTGACCTTACTTTTACGAGAAAAGAAGGATTTCTTTGGATGCGATTTATTAATGTCCAAAATATCATCGATCAAACTAATCACAAGAGAACCTTTATGGTTAATTTAACCGAAAATCATTCAACATAAGAAAAGTTACGGAGTCATATAGTACTTTCACATAAAAGTGGATCAGGGAAAGATCAATACTGCGTAATTTTCAAAAGTTCATTCCATCTTTTATCAATATTTTCATAAAGACATAATAGACTTAACTTTTGAACATTAATGAGATACTAGCACAGTTCACGAACGTAAAGGTATACATCTCATAAGAAATTGCAATATATGAAATCAAAAAGATTAAATACTGCAAACATCTTCTTCCAAATAACTTTGAATTTAAATAAATAAATCTAAAAACATTGCAAGATGAAAATCGTTGGAAATAACTATGTGTTATCACAATAATTGCTATACCAAACCCTAGTTATCCTTCTTAAACATAAGAAAAAATTCTCATAAGAAGTTTCCTAGACATCATAGAGCTTTCTCAGGGCATCTACCGAGAACTCCTTCTCATTATTGAAAAAACCATTGATCATTGGATCATTCAATTCTTCCAGATCTTCAGAAATGTCAGTTAACTCACAAAGCTCTGTTTTCAGTTCACACAAGGTGTTCTTTGTCAGAGACAACATTTGTTTGTAGTGAGCTATCTTTTCCAAAGATAAAATGATTTGAGATTCTAAATCATTTCTTTTGCTGATGAAATCCTTCACCATAACCCTAAAGTTATTATCATGCTGACAAACAAATAAAAAACAGTTAGAGGAAGAACCTTTTTCATTATTCGTAGACTTCTCCTTTTTCTTTCTTGAAAATTGGATTCCTTCACATAAATACACATTAACTGCTTCTACTGCATCCGTTTTTGTGGTACCTATGGTTACAAGAGCCATGATTCTGTATCTTTCAAAGAAAAGAGGGTGAAGGGAATTTTGATCACAAAGGAATATAAATAGAATACCGGAAACACCAAACCCTAAGGAGTTTTTCCACAACACTTTGAAAAAGTCCTCACGGTCCACGATCCATTATCTATTTTTGATAATAAATTATTCACTCTACAAAAACTTATCTAACATGTCCTTATGTAAATTTTAAGATAAAATTAAACAATTATACAAGACTTGAGCAACCTTGATGCAATCCTCATATTCTCAAGTTAATAATGAGGATGCAAACATCACTACACTTAGGTAGCAATGGAGTGAGCAGAATGCTCACTTCTTGTGTCACATGATGACATACTAAGGTTTATTGTATAAACAGACTTCTTACCTTGTCGGACTCTAGTTCTTCGAGACTTCTTCTTGGTATCTGAGGTTCCCTATTGGTTACTCAATGCCAGATTTATCCTTTGCATGTCATTCAGAAGCTTGGCAATTCTTTGTTGTTCTTCTTGAATTTCCAACACTTACTTTGAACATGATTCACATTTCCACAAAACAAACAATTCAGAGAGGAATTTTGTTTTGGCGATTGGCCCCCTGTTTATCACAACATTCTACATCCATCTTTCCAGAGAACTTGTTAACTTCCAGCATCATGGATACTGCCTTATCCATAGTCATGGAATTTTATGGGAGATCATTCCTTTTCAAACTCAAAGCATCATTGACTTTCTTTGGTACCCACTTCTGAGTGCGTTTAGGAACAACCGAAACCTTCTTCCTATTACCCTCTTCTAGATTTCTTGAAGGAGAATTGGATTGACTATTCTTTTTCAAGTTAGTTTTTCTCCAATTGGGAGCATCGGATCTTGTCTTCGTCTTTACACAGTTATCCTTGAGATAATCATTACAATTGTGAAAAAACTTCGTATGACGTTTATAGGAAAATCTAGGTTTATCACAGCACTCTTTGCCTAAAGGTTGGACGTTCACAACCCGTAATGTCAAGGTTGTTAGCCTTAACATATGATCTAGGTTTAATCACTTCTTTTGACACCCAAATAAGAATATCATGAAGTTTTTCATTCCTTATACGAAAACGACATCTCTTTTCCAGGTGACCTTTGTCTCCGCAATAATGACAAATATAAGGAACGTTCTTACCCGGATTCATGTGTGCTGGATTTGGAGGTTGATATACTTTGCTCTTTCGAACCTTAACTGCCGGTGAAGGTATTTCAGTTTTGCTATCAGTAGAAACCTTTTGTTTAGAAGAATCACTAGCCTTGACAAATTTTACCTCTTTGTTATTACTTGGAGCATCTATTCCCTTAGAGCCCAATCCTTGTGTATCACGATGATTTTTACTTGTTCCTAGCATTATGGTTAATCTTCTTGAACTAGTATTGAACTTTTTCAAGTCATCTTCCAACATCTTGATTTTATCAAGAGCAGCAGTTAAATCAGCCTTAAGGCATTTTTCTCGAACGAGATACGCGCTTTCTCTGTCAACAAAACTTGTTTGCTGGGAGTGAATCCTTGCTTCAGTTGCTGCAAGTTTTTCTTCCAACTTAAAATAAATCTCTACGAAGATTATCACATTCAAGTGATTTTTTACTTTGGTCATTCTCACGATCTTTAATTATCGAATCGTTATTGGAATTCCATATATAAAGACCTTGATAAATTCTTCTCAATTTATTGTTTTTGCGACATGAGAAGTTGTCAATTTTTTCTTTTCCGACAAATCCAATAGGTTAACATACTGTGAGACTTCCTCATCAACATCTCTATTGATATCTGAGTCACCTTCGTCAGAAAGTTCATCCATTTGTTCTTCTAGGCGAGTTTCCCAGTTATCAACAGTTTCTACATCAAGAGAATGTTTAGATATTGACTTAGATGTGACAGTTCTCTCAGGTAAATCCAAAATTTGAAAACCATTTGGTAATTTCTGAACTGGTACGTTATTAGATATAGACTCGTCCATTATAATCAAATTGCTACAAACACAAACTTATGATGTCTTAGCGTGTTTGCCTGCTCTGATACCAATTGAAAAAGAGGGGGTATAACAACCACACCCAATAAGTCATTCGGCAATCTATATGAGCTAAACTCCAATATAATTCTGAGAGAACCAACTTAAAAGTGATACTCAATCAAGAAATATATCAAAGAGCTTTATATCTTTCTTAATAAATCAACAAATCAGACAGATAGAAATCCGTGAGACTGATTGATATGAGAAATAACTTGGACGGTACCAAAGACCAATGCCCAAGTGTCAATCAAATTATATCCAACAAACAAGGTCGGATTTATCAACTGTGATATATCTACGCACAACCTATGATATTTCAATTATATAAACAAATATATTACGGAAAAGAAATAACACATACACCATAAATTTTGTTAACGAGGAAATTGCAAATACAGAATAACCCCGGGACCTAGTCCATCTTTGAACACCACACTGTATTAAGCCGCTACAGATACTAGCCTACTACAAGTTAACTTCAAACTAGAATGTAGTTGAGCCCTAACCAAGTCTCACACCGTTCCTTATGCCTCTAGAGCCACGCCGGATTCTACGCACTTGATTCCCTTAGCTGATCTCACCCACAACTAAGAGTTGCTATGACCCAAAGTCGAAGACTTATAAACAAATCTGTCTCCCACAGATATGTCTATCCTTTATTCTTTTTATTCCGTCTTTTGATACAAATATCAAGGTGAACAGGAACCAACTAATACCCCAGACTTATACTCCCGAAGAGCATCCTATAAATATCAGTCACCTCACAATTACCCAACTGATTAACATAAAAAGTTATTGCGGAATCACAAGAGTCTGAGACAAAGAACTGTTGTGATTACTTTTTATACCTTACATATCAGAGATGAATCTCAAGTAAATCTTGGAGAAGATAAAACTCAATACGATAGAACAATTAAGATCAAAATACGCAACTACAGAGAAAATAATTGGATCTGGCTTCACGAATCCCAAGTGAACTCTTCAAGTCGTTAACCTAATAATGGTTTTGGAAAACCTAGGTTAAAGGAGAATCGACTCTAGTTTGAAACTAGGACTCAAGACAGTGTTGGGATTAGGTTTTCCAGTTGGTTCAGGGTTGCTTACAATAAAAACTGGGTACGCAAACAACAACTCCGGACCTTGGCCTAGTCAAGCCGTTCGCAAACCCGGTTCGCGAACAATTGTTCCGGACCCAACTAAGGTAAACCCATTCGCATACTAGGTACACAAACAAGAGTTCCGGACCTTCTCAGGTAAATCCGCTCGCATACTAGGTACGCAAACAAGAGTTTTTGAACCTGAATCATCACAATACAGTTCTCATACTGGATATGCATACCGTGTTGTATCCAGACATGGGTAATCGTTCTAAACTCTCATTTCAATCATTGAAACATCCTTAGAAGACGATAATGGTTATCTCACACATACCATTAGCTTCAAGTAATTTTCAAGTAATCGAATTATCAATACGAAACTCCCCAAGCTAACATCAAATGACTGTCTCACACAAATCATATAAGATGTTCAAGGTAATTTTCACATGATCATCTTTTGAATTAATATTTAGTTTCTAACAAATCAATTATCTCCAACTAAACTCGTTAAGAATACGATGAACATAGCCAAGGCAAAAAGCTTCCAGCATGTATTTCGAAAAATAGATAAGCGAGATAATCTCGGCTAGAAATATCAAATGTGTATAATGTAAAAAGTCTATATAGCTGTACGACTTAGTCTCATTAGAAGCTAAAATAGAATAGACTTCTGAGTGATAGATAAGTTTTAGTCTCCATATACCTTTTGTTGATGAAGTTCCTCCAAGCTCTTTAGTAGATCTTCTTCTTCAATTGGTGAACTCCGTGAAGTCTAAAGCTCAATTACACATTCTATCCTAATCCGAGACATAGCTATAAGTAGACTAGAAATCAAGCATATAGTTTTGATCAACTAAATTTGACAAACAAGCTTGAGATAGCAACGCTTGCGAGTTTGACCAAGCAGTTCTCTAACACATTTCCTTCTGGCTTATCTTGTTTTCTTGGAATAAAAACCGGTTGGATGAAGATTCCACTTTGGAGATTTAGTTTTCTTCTTCCACATTCTATCTTTCAACTTGGAAGATAATTTTCTTAGGAATGCATTATCCCTATTCCTAGGCTTAAAAATATCCTCAATTGTTTGAAGTTCGTTCATCAGTACTCTTGTAAGAGATATATCCATTTTATTCATATTATAGTCAAGCTTAAACTGATTGGACGAGTAAACCTCTCCTTTCTCTCCTCTCTAAAAACACTCAAACTACAATAGAGAAAAACGCCGGTGCCCCTCTCTTTCTCGGATCTAGTTAGTTTAGATCCGAGCAAGGCTTTCCTTTAGTTATCGTTTTAGTAGTTTTATCATTGGGTATCTCTTGGCAGTTGGAAAGGGTTATGGTGGTAGCCATGGAACTCTTACCACATCTCTTTAACTTTCTATATTGAAGAAGATGTCTCCCATTTCATTTTTCCTCTGCCAATCTCACCTCAACCCCATCTTAGTTTGAAACTTTTAAGTACTGATAGTAATCTACCAATCACTTATTTACCTCATTATCCATATAATCAGATAAATCCTATATCAGTTTCATCAATCAAAACCATCTTGCAAACAATTGCTAGATTTCATCCTAGTTAATAAAATCTGCATCAAACAATTGTTATACTACCCATCTCATAGATCTCTTACACCCATCCCCTACATCTCTTAAACACCCCTTATACCCATTTATCATTATCAGTTCTTAACCAACAATGGTGTTGGTTTCTGAAGAAGAAAAGGCTTTCATCACAGTTCTTAATAGGCATTGATGCTGGTTCTATTGATATCCAGGGTAATTTCTCAGTTTCAGTTCTTAACCAACAATGATGTTGGAGAAAAGGGTTTCCATCATCAGTTCTTAATCAGCATTAATAGTGCTAGTTCTGTTGATATCCAGGGTAAGTTTTATCAATGGTTTGTGATGCAGTGGAGGCGAATTTTGGTAATGATGCTGTTTTGATTATGGTTTCATCTTTCGTTGGACTTTCTAAACTTACATGAGCAGTTCACATCCGGTTATCCCTAATATCATAACAGGTCCTTGGTTTCAAAGAGGTTGTGCCTCCTTAGCCTTATTTTCTTACAGCTTGTAAGGGGATCTTTGATCTCCATGAGCCATCTCGTTAATCCTTACTATTTCTATCCAAATTCTTGTGTTGTTGCTGCAACATATTGAACATTGAGGCCAATAAAATACTTATCCATCTCATTACCCTTGACCTATTTTTCATAATTGTCTGAACTTCAAACGAATATTCTGCAGTTGGACAAGGAGGAAAAAGAATACGAAGGATAGATTTGTAGTCCTCAGTAATAAGAACGTTGTGAAGGTTTTTTTTTCAATCAATATAATTGAGACTCTTAAGTTCGATATCATTCGGGATAACACAAGGGGTTATAAAAAAAGAAGGCATTGTTTAAAAAAACAACAACAATATTAACAAAAAAATTCTATAAATACGTGGAAATAAAGATTCTCAAGTTATGACAAAGATCTTTTTTAATTAGAAGAGAAAAATTTATTGGGCAGTTCTAGATGAACCGATGGAAAAACAATCCCAGAACCGTCGTATCCCCAAAAATGCCCCAAAAGCAGAATGAAGAATCCTTTTAAACTGCAGTGGGTCCCAACTGAATGTCTTGAGACCCAACTAATAACATGATGTTAGAAGCGGTTTTAAAGGATTTTAAGGGGACGGTTCATTTAGAATTTTTGAAATTTATTATCTAAAATAGAAAATATAAATTTAATACCAGAGATAGAGAAGAAACTAAAAACTGATTAAATACACTGTCCCAGTTTTGGATAGAATGAGCAAAATTTAAGACATAACCTATTGCCAGAGGTTGCTGCCCATGCAAGCACTAAATCTCCAGCCTCATCAACAGGGTCATTGTCAGTATTGAACTATTAAAGGCTACCCCGAGAAAATTACTAAAGACACTCAATAAATTACTAAGGATACCCGAATTTCTCAAGGCACCTGATTTGGATAGGGGGACTCCATCTTCTTCACAATTCAAGCAGAAAATTAGTGGGAATATTTCATTTAATTGCGCGTTACTCTGATTGAATTTATGGGAAATTTAGCCGGATTTTCTCACTGCAATTGATGGGTACAATATTGTCTTGTTATTACCAAACATGGTAGGTAACTGTGTTGTAATCATAAAAAAAAGGAAGATTTGTGTTGATTCTCGGAAGACGGGGCAAACATATATTCTCGGGGTTTTGGTTTATTTTTGGAATATTTTCATATGTATACACAGAGTTTGACTCAATCTACAACAAGTTTCCAACGTGTTGGAGTGTGCAAGCTAAAATGCATGAAAGAAAAGAAAAAGGGAAAAATTCCCATAACTTGGAAAGAAAATAAAAAAAAAGTTATTGCGGGAGTTATGAAGGAGATTTCTTGAGCCTGTGATTATATAAAGGGTGTTGGAGGTGATTAGAGGACACACAAAGAGTTTGGGAGGCTTAGAATCGAGAGAAAAATAATTGTAGAAAGTTTTTGTTGTTGCTGCTGATAAAGAAAACGAAGAACATTAAGCTGTCAATAATTGTCGAAGAAACCGTGGTCTAATCAACCATAGAAGAAAGCAGCCATTTAGATCCCAGTTGCAATAGCTTTTTAGCAGCAGAACTGAGTTGGTTTCTGAATATGTTTTGCAAATGTAAACCATTGTAAATAATTTTAATTACTTTTGAATATAATGTTTAATCAATTTTCTTCCAATTTCCGATTCATGAGTAGCTAAATTTAATTTCAAGGGTTGGGGAAGAAGCTATTTTTGATGTGTAGTTCTTAGTAATTAATTTCTTTGATTTTTTTACTCTCTTTTAATGCTATAAGAAGTTTCTCATTTTCTTCTCAAGTAGGTTAATGACTGCAATTGGGACTTTAAACTGAAAAAAATAATACATGGGCAATGAACTATAAGAATGCATTTCAGTAAAGCTAATTTACCTTCGATTGAAAGTTTAGTTTTTCCCCAAGAGGATAATCTTGCATCAAAATCCTATAAAATGGGGTTCCATATGGCTTTAGAAGAGGATTTTTTTCAAGTGGCATACATAAAGGGCATGGAATTAGTGACACAACTCAATTCTTTGGCCCAATCATTGATTTGAGGTACATCTCCAATAACAATGAGTCTAGTCTTGGCAGAGTTGATCTTTAGTCTTGCAATATAATAAAAACATTAAAGAATAGAGAACAGTTCAATTAGTTTTTGTTTCGCATTGTCAACAAATAATATTGTATCACCATCATAATGCAGATGATTAATCACCATCTCATCTTTAGTTGCAGAGAAACCAGTGAACAAATTCATCTAGGAAGCTCTGTCAATTAATGTACCTAGAATAAACCCTCCATAGCTATGTTAAAAAGATGAGGAGATATGGGGAAGCCCTGTCTAATACCCATGGCACTGCCAAAAACCCCACAAACAGACCCATATCAAAACCGAGAAAGAACATGTCGAGTTACAGAACTGCAACCACTTACATCATTTTGCACTATTATTCATCTTGCTCAAGAAAAATTCAAGATACTTTCAACTAACCAAATCAAAAGTCTTTTCAAGGTCAATCTTGCATATGACTCCAGGTTTGCCAGATTTCATCCTAGATACCACCAATTCATTGGAAATCAAAGTATCTTTATACCTTTAATGTAAGCACACTGCACAGGGGATATATGCTTTTCCTTGACCAAATTGATCCTTGAAGATAGCACCTTAGTAATAATTTTGTACACATTGGTGGAGAAGGCATATAGGCCTGCAACCCTTAATTATCTTAATATAATATTTCTTTGGTACTAATGTGATAAAAGTAGTGTTGCAGTTGACATCAATACAACCATATGTTCATATAATTTTTAAATAGTACTCATAATGTCAGCCTTAAGAAAGCGCCAACATTTATAAAAAAAATATAATTCGAAATCCATATCAGGCCCTGGAGCGTTATCCATCCCTAGATCCTTTATGGCTTACATAACTATTTTTCAAAAAGTAAGCATCCAGGATGTCAGATCAATAGTATTTATACAATAAAACTCAATGCCATCCAAATCAGGCATAATAATTTCATCTTCAGAAAAGAAATCACTGTAAATACCTACAATGTGCGCATGTAACTTATTTCCATCAGAAACAAGGGTGCCATCAATGTGTAGCTTGCTAATCATGTTATGTCTTCTTCTTGTAGTTGTATGGTGCATAAAACAAGAAGTATTCCTGTCACATTCTCTTAAACAATGTGAGTTATAAACTTAATCCTATAAGTTGTTTCCCCCTTACATCTGTGTGATGTGCTCAAACTTAATTTTGTGTCGTATTTTCTCAACTGACTATTCTTACTTGAACATATTATCTTCTGCTAAATTATCAATAGATTAAATTTCTTCCATATTTTGCTTGAGATTGCATTAGTTTATCCAAAGTCTCTTTGTTCCAAATTTTCAAATTTTCGTTAGCATCCTTCAACTTCAGCCATAAGACAGATCTTGGGGTACCTGCAAAAGAGAAAGACGACCACTATTCTTCCAGCATCTCAAAAAAAAAAAACACACACACTCTCAAAGAACCACATAATTTCAAATCTAAAAATTAAGGATAGGTCTCCAAGAAGGATAATATATAAATGTCTAATAGGATGGGAATATGGTTTGAAGTACGTCTGGATTTGGCTATGAAGTGAAAGAGAATTAAGTTTTAAAGTCTGGAAAAATAGGAAATCTATATAATTTATACACGACGGGATTAATCTTTCCATTAGAAAAAGTGTATGGCACCTTTCAATGGTAAATCAATGATATTGCGTTGTGATACGAATACAAAGAAACCTTCGTACTCTTTGTTAACTTCGTGTACCCTTTATTTTCAACACACTTAGTGATGGTGTTAAATCCCCAACTAAACACTAAGGTAAACTCCAATAACAACAGATGTTATCTATCTCAACACAAAACTTGGCCTTATCGTTTGGTTTTTTAGGGTCGTACACATTCGTTAACACCCATTCAAAGTTATCCAATTTATTGATACATGAGATGGGAAGTGTATAATCACCTACAAGGGTGTCTGTTTCCTCAAGAAGATATTTGTTCCATAGGATTAGCATGACCCATGAACTACCAATAGATTGTTGGTAAGTCCAACCAACAATTGCATCGCAACAATTATGTTATATGTCAAATGTTGATGAATGCATCATTTTTGTTTCTTGCAAGAGCAGGATGATAATAAGAACTTTGACCAAGTGAATATTTTTTTTACAATCGTTCTTCTGATCTGAGAGCATAGCCCTATAACATTCCAAGATAACCCTATAACATTCCAATTTAGGGTTTGTAGAGTTATTTGATACCTATAAAACATTCCATCTTAACATAACTTCCCTTTGTAGAACCACATTTGCCGACATCTTCAATAGTAGCCCAGTCTTCTATATTCTTAGGTATCAAATAATTTAGGTTTTTCTTTTACTGTTTAGTTGTTGGGGTTGTTTTATTGTTGGGCGCAAACAAAAAGTATAAGAAGTAGTATTTAGGATTTATTGAAAATTATATGGATGGTAAATAGGCGAAATTAATTTGTTATCAAGATTAAGCAAATTGATCAAAATCATGATACCTTGGTGGAGATTAATTTGTTATCTGAATTAGAGAACAAGGTAGTTCAAAAGATGGGGGATGTGCAATGTTCTAATATGGAGAGCATGGAGAGAGTAATGGAAGTTGCTGAATTAATGATGTTAAATTGTTGTAACTATGGAGGTGTATGTGAAGGTGATAAACAATTGTTAAAAAAGGTTATTTTGAATTAGGTGATGAAATACAAGGAGAGGTTTAAGATGAGAAGAGATTTGAAGGAGACTGAAGAGGAAGAGGAGAAATTGGCTGTGAATGTAGCGGGCATGGAAAATTTACTAGAACAACAACAGGGTATTGAATAAATTAAAGTTTCTAATGGATTATAAAATAATCAGTTGGAATATTCGCGGGGTGAATTCCTTTGATAATATTAATGCAGTGAAAGATTTGGTAGCGAATCACAGATGTTTAATTTGTATGTTGCAGGAGACAAAAATAATGAAAATGAATCAGTAGTTTGTCAAGCAAATTTGGTATAACAAAAACAATTTTGATTGGAGTTATTTCCATCTATGGGTGCAAATTAATGGAAACAGTAGAGGAGTATTAACCATTTCGGATACCACTAAATTAGCTAAGGAGGATGTCAGATTGGAGGTGAGTAATATTACAGTTCTTTTGAATTCTACAGTTAATGGGTTCAATGGGCTATCTGCAATATGAACTCTCCATGTGAGTATGATGCTAGATCTCTTTTCTGGGAGGATTTAGAAGAAGTTAGGCATTGGTGGGGAGGTCCAGTGTGTTTTGGTGGTGATGTAAATGCAGTAAGATCTGAGGTGGAAAGGAATAGAGGAGAAGGGGACAACAGGAATAATGGATTTCTCAATAATTTTATTTATGATCAAGAATTGATTGATTTACCACTTTTTGGTGGATCTTTCACTTGGTATGATATGCATACCAACCATTTACTTTGCAGGTTAGAAAGATTCTTGCTTAGTGTGGATTTGGATGTGGCTTTTCCAGAGGCCATACAAATTGCATTAACAAGAGTCATTTCAGATCACAAGCCTATCATGTTGGATACAAAACCTAATGTGAGGTGTAAACCCTATTTTAAGTTTGAGAATTCTTGGATTCTTCATAAAGATTTTTTCAAAAAGGTGAAAGAATGGTGGGAGATTATGAAGTTTCATGGACATGCAAGCTTTGTTTTCTTCAAAAAGCTACAAAATTTGAAACATTTTTTGAAACTGTGGAGTCAAGAGGAGTTTGGATCAGTTAAGAAGAATAAGAAGGAAATGAGAGAAAAGATAGTTGTTTTTGATCATTTGGAGGAGAACAATCCATTGAATGAATCTCAATCTGAAGACAAAATTGAGTGGTTTGGAGTTGAAGAACAGTAAAGCACCAGAAGCAGGAAATGGTATGTGAGAGCAAAACAGAATGATTTTAAATGGGGGGACTCAAATACAATTTATTTCCACATAATTGCAAGTGCTAAGAGGAAAAGAAATACAATAGCTAAGTCGGATATTGATGGAGCTGAGTGCTTTGATCAGGGAGTCATCAAACTGGAAATGAGAAGTTATTATGCTAATCTTTTTATTGAGCAGAATGACTTTGACTTTTCATTAGATAATCTGGATTTTCCTTGTTTGAATGAGGAGAAAGTGAGTTGGATGGAGCAGGAGTTCACTGAAAATGAAGTTTATACTGTGATCAAGCAGGGGGAGCAAACAAATCACCAAGTTAAAATGGATTTACAATGGAGTTTTACAAAAGATGCTGGCATATCATTAAAAAGGATTTTATGAAGATGATGGAGGAGTTTCACAGGTATGGGTCTTTGGATTGGAGATTAAATTGCTCTTTTTTTTCTCTAATTCCAAAGAAAGAAGATTCATGTTCTCCAAAGGATTTTAGACCTTTGAGTTTATTAAGTAGTGCTTACAAAATTCTTTCTAAGGTCCTTTCAAATAGGTTGAAGACTATTATGGCTAAATTGGTATCTAATTTTCAAGGGGCTTTTATTAAGAATAAGCAGATTCTTGATGGAGTGTTGATTGCTAGTGAATGTATTGACAGTAGGATGAAGCAAAATAAACCTGGATTTTTATGTAAAGTGGACATGGAGAAGGCCTTTGATCATGTGAAGTGGAAAACTTTACTCAATATTCTGGAGAAACATGGATTTGGCAGGAAATGTATTTCTTGGATAAAATGGTGTATTTTTTCAACTCACATTTCTGTTTTGATGAAAGGTAGTTCAACTGAGAAATTTAAACCTTCTTAGGGTTTAAGGCAAGAGGATTCTTTGTCCCCTTTTTTATTTCTGTTGGTGGTGGAATTTCTTTCTAAATTGGTTTGTGATGTTGTTAGTAAGAAGCAGATTGAGGGGTTTCAAGTCTTGGAGAATGATGTTATGATATCACACTTACAATTTGCAGATGACACATTGTTGTTTGTTAATGCAGAAGTGGGAGAAATTAGAAGACTTTTTCTTATTCTTAATACTTTTGAGATGTTAACAGGTTTCAAGCTGAATTTAGAAAAGAGTTACATGATAAGTGTTGGTGATGATGAAATTGTTCATGACCTGGCTGTGGAGTTAGGTTGTAAAGTGGAGCCAATGCCAATAAAATATTTGGGATTCCTTTAGGGGCTACTTACAGATGTTTTTCAATTTTGGATGAAGTGATTCATAGAGTGCAAGATAGGCTGGCTACTTGGAAGAAGAAGTTTCTCAACAAAGCAGGGAGGTTGGTTTTAATTAAAAGTTGTCGTGCAAGTTTTCCTTTGTATTATCTTTCTCTTATTCACATGCCTGCAAGTGTGGAGTTAATTGAAGCTTACTAGGATGATGAGGAATTTTTTGTGGGACTCAAATGAGAATCAAATAAAGATGTTTCGGATTGGATGACCCAAAATCTGCAAATCTAAGAAAATGGGAGGACTGAGAGTTAAAAATTTGAGATTGACTAGTAGAGCTCTCAAAGCAAAGTGGATTTGGAGATACACAAGAGAGAAAAAAGCTCTCTGGAGGAAGATGATGCAGTAAAAGTTCAAGAACAATGCTGAGTGTTTCATGTCTGGAGATGATAATCTACCACATGGAAGAGGTCTTTGGAAGAACATTATCAATTCTTCTGTTTTTCTAAATGAAAGTTTGTATTTTCAGTTGAAGAATGGAAAGTCTATTAGATTTTGGAAAGATAAGTGGAGTTCTTATGGGGTGTTAAAAATTAGGTATCCTAAAATTTACAAGGCAGTATGTCAGAAGAATGCCTCAATTCATGAATTGATAATGAATGAGAGACTGCAATGTCAGACAAGGAGAAGACTTTATGCATAGGAGCAACAAGAATGTGATAGATTATGCAGTGATCTGGGACCAATGCCACATTTTTCAGAAGAGGAAGACAAAGTTAGCTTTGCAGGTGATTTTACAGTTAAGAATTGTTATGACATGCAGATAACTGACAATTCTGAGTGCATCTTTGTGAAATTCTTATGGAGAAAAGAAATTCCATCTAAAGTGAGTCTTATGCTGTGGGCAAATTTTTCATACTCATTACCAACTTTAAGTATGTTGAGTTATAGAGGTGCGAATGTGCAGAATAAGGATTGTTTGTTATGTCAGAAAGAAGAGGAAGTTGCAGATCATATGTTTATGCATTGCACTTATGCACAAGAGGTTTGGTCTTTCTTTATGAACTCTTTTAGAGTGTCTTGGAGTTTCCCTGCTACTGTTTTGGATCACTTTGAGTCATGGAAGCTTAATAATCTGAAAGAGAGGTGTAAACAATTGTGGTGCCTAGTTAATTATGCTATTCTCTGGCACTTATGGAAGGAGAGAAGCTCAAGATAGGTTTTGGGGAAGGCATAAACAAGCTGCAAAGACTATTATGTTGGTTCAGAATTCTGTTATTTTGTGGTGTTTTGAGAATGATGTTTTTAGAGGGTTGAGTGTGAACCAAATTTTGTTCCATTGGGAAACTGTTCTTCATATGTGATGAATGAGAGAACTTTTCCTAGGCTTTGTACATATTTCTTCTCTTTAATATAACCTTATTTTTTCAAAATAAATAAATATGCGAAATTATAATTTATTAAATAGCACTCCCACTGGGAGCAGTTTGAGGCTGAGCACCCGACCGATCATAAATGATGGAACTTAGAGGGTTAATCTTTTCTTCATATATATATATATATATATATATATATATATTTATTTATTTATTTATTTATTTTTTAATATTTTTGTTTCATATTTTTATAACTAGTTCAGAGTCTCAAATCAATACAGATGTACACTCAAACTATCTTCTACGTATTACGGGGAAATTTCCAAATTGCATCATGAGGTAACAAAAATCAATAAAATTGACTAATTCTTTCCGTTTGCGAGTACATCAATCAATGATCACGCGCTGCTGTTTGTTAACAAAATGGACGTATGCAACTCGCAGGGTAATTTCCGAGACTAGTTGACTTGGAGCTAGCCAATTGCCTTTAGCCAAGTCTTCTACGTAACTCTATAGCTCCGAACCGACTAAAAACATGTCAACTTCAAGCTAAGGCTTCCTTTGAAATAGAAATAGTCTATCCTTACTTGAGAAGCAATTGATTTCTAATATTTTTAACTGTCTGCAACTACTTTTATCAATTCATTTCTAATATTTATTTTTTTGATCGGTATTAAATACGATTCATTTCTAATATTAGATGCAGTACAAAAGAAGTAGTGTACGTACTTTTTTGATTCAAGTTATGGCGATGAAACTAGCTCATGAAGAATATCTCAAACTAAGTAGAACTAGCATCATCAATCTTATTCTATTGTTGGTATTTCTTTTGAATCTGATTTTAATAGATAATGGATCATCAGCTTCTGTAATGATCAGTAGTACTCAGAACACAACAAGACGGAGGATTGATCATGAGTTTAAAGTAGGAGTTGTTCTTGACATGAAGTTACCAATCACACAGGTGTGGTTGACATCCATGAACATGGCTCTCTCCGATTTCTATATATCATCTGCTAAAACTTCTCATAAGAGAAGGTTGGTTCTTCATGTTGCCGACTCTAACACTGACATTCTAGATGCATCATTTGCAGGTGAATTTCCCTCTCTGCCTCTCTCTCTATATATAATTTTCTTTACGTTAAACAAGCTCATGATGACTTAATATTTGTTATTACTGCAGCTATAAATCTGATACAAAATGATGAAGTCCAAGCTATAATTGGGCCGATGACATCGGCACAAGCAATTTACATGTTGCATCTTGGGAAAAAAACACAGATTCCAGTTATTTCTTTCAGTGCAACAAGTCCTTCTATTTCCCCTTCTCGGAACCCTTATTTCATTCGCACAACACATCAAGACTCGTCTCAAGTAGACGCCATTGCTGCCGTTATCAAAACCTTTAAATGGAGAGAAGTTGTACCTATCTATGAAGATACTGAGTATGGAAACGGAATTATACCTTATTTGATCGACGCGTTCCACAGCATCAGTACTAGAGTTCCATATAGGAGTGTATTGCCTGAATCAGCTAACGACGACCGAATTCTCCAAGAACTCTACAAATTGATGACAATGCAAACTAGAGTATTCATTCTACATATGACCACGCCTCTTGGACTCCGAGTTTTTGAGAAAGCGAAGAGCATTGGAATGATGAGTAAAGGGTACGTATGGATCGTCACAGATGGCTTAGGCGATTATTTGAGTTCATTCAATTCCTCAGTCCATGCTACAATGCAAGGAGTAATAGGTATAAGGCGTTACGTCCCCAAATCCTCAAGACTTAGTTCATTCAAGTCTAGATGGAAAAAGAAGTTCCGGAAGGATAACCCAGATATTAAAAAAAGTTTGGATATTTATGGTATATTGGCATACGATACGATCTGGTTATTGGCAAATGCTATAGAGAAATTTGAAACACTTGATTCTCGATTTTTAAAAGAAAATGATGTAGCAAATTCTAGCCATGTTGCAAGACTAGGTATCTCGCAAATAGGTCCCAACCTTTTGCAAGAAATTTCCAATATCAAATTTAAAGGTCTAAGCGGAGATTTTGGTCTGGTTGATAGGCAATTGCATGTGCATACCTTTCATATACTGAATCTGTTTGGAAGTGGTGTAAGAGAAATCGGAATCTGGACACCTTCAGATGGAATTATAAAGGATATAAGTTTAATTGGTACCAGGCAAAACGGGAATCAGATACCGACGCATGAAAATCTACACCCGATTATATGGCCCGGAAACACTACAGCCATTCCTAAAGGCTGGATCAATCCTACAGGTGAGAAAAGGTTGAGAATAGGAATTCCGGTAAGATCTAGTTATACTGAATTTGTGAGGGTAACAAGAAATCCTAGTTCCAACGACTCAGCTGATGTCACTGGATATTGCATTGACGTTTTTAATGCTGCAATTGGGTTGTTACCATATGCTGTCCCTTACGAATTTATTCCTTTTCAAAATTCCAACCATACTGCTGCTGGAACTTACAACGATCTTATATATCAAGTCTATCTCCAGGTAATTATTAGTTCATTTATAATTTCGTTTAACATAAAATGGATTTTTTTTAATTCACACCTACGTGCATGTTATACAGAATTTCGATGCTGTAGTTGGCGATATCACGATCACAGCCAATCGGTTACAGTATGTAGATTTTACACTACCTTATGTAGAAGCTGGGGCATCAATGATCGTATTGACAAGGAAGGATTTGAACAAAGAAACGTTGATATTTTTCCTTCCATTAGAGCGGAGACTTTGGATGACAATTGTTGCTTTCTTTGTTTATATTGGCTCTGTCATTTGGATTCTAGAACATAGAGGAAATCGGGAGTTCAGAGGAGGGCCTCATCCTATGTATCAGATGGGCACAATGCTTTCATTCTCCTTTTCGATGCTTGTCTTCGCACACAGTAACGATTTCCCAACCTCATGTTTTATTTTTACATTGGCTTCTCTTAAATGTCATGATTTATAAAGGGGATACCACTATTAGCGGGTGATACCAATTGAGCGATCCGACGGTCAGGATCTATTAATATTTGTTTGTCAAATATGAAATGGTATCACCCCCAAGTAATACTGGTATCCTCCTTTATAAATAGTTTTAAATGTAGTCCACACTTTTATTAACCATAGCCCAAAAAATTTAAGTTAAAATGAAAAACCAAACAAGTCTTAATTTTTTGCTAACAGTTAAACTTATATCCTTCTTACTCAAAATCATAATAAACCCTAACTTTTTTCTCTTAATCATACTTAAAATTAATTATAATTATTTCTTTAGTGTTCTCACAAATTGAACAATTGTATATAAACCCTAATTCTTACTTTTTCCCAAAAACAAAATAAACTTTAATTCTTATTTTCTCTAAAATAAATTTTTCTTAATCATGATTACATCAAAATTGATCGAAGTGTATTTTCTAATTGTTCCCTTAATAAAATTCCACAACAACGTCAATCGAAATGGAATTAACTAAGGTTTTAATTCTTTTCCTAAGACCATTCTCCTAAAACTCCATAAACATAATCTACAAAAAGAAAAAATCTATAAGGTGATGTTTTTTTTCTTCTCAATCATGATTATACTAAAATTGATCGAGGGTGTTGATTATTCGTAGAAGAAACATTAATTATATCAAATATCTTACATAAATTTGATTAGATAATTAACTTTATTTTTGTTTGTTTGTTTTTGTTGATGTTGATTTAGGGATTTAGTGATTATCTTATAATTATGGGCTACATATAATAATTAAACATAATTTCGTGGGCCATGTCGAATGATTATAAAGGTCTGTTTGGTTAGCTTAAACACTTATTTTAATGGGTTATGGTTAATAAATGTGTGGTCTACATTTAAGATAAGCCTTTACATTTTGGTTTGTAGACTAACTGATACTTCTTTTTAACAAGCTTTATTAAACGTTTTTTTCACTTGTTTCGACAGAGGAAAAGGTGTTGAGCAGTCCGGGTAGATTTGTAATGATTTTATGGATCTTGGCTGTATTCATTCTCACTGCAAGTTACACGGCGAGTTATTCAGCCATGTTATTGGCTAGTAGATTTCAGCCAACCTTTTCTGATGTTAACCTTCTCATCAACAATGGGTACAGTGTTGGATACAGGAACGGTTCATTCATTCAAGGAATGTTGAAGCAAATGGGTTTTGATGATTCTAATTTGAAGGGATATGTCACTCCTGAAGAATGTGATGAAGCTTTTTCAAAAAAGAGACAAGATGGAGGTATTGTTGCTGCATTTGACGAGCTGCCTTACATTGAGCTCCTCTTCGCTCAGTATTGTGATAAGTACACCAAGGTTGGAGATATCTACCCCACTGGTGGATTTGGTTTTGTAAGTAATCTCGGATTCTCAGAATATCTTTTATTCCTTACTTCGTATAGATATAGTTGTAGTACTAGTATTACAATCAGCTTGTGTTAATCTGTATCTATGTATGACTTTGCAGGTTTTCCCAAAAGGTTCTCCTTTGGGGCTAGACATTTCAAGGACAATCTTAAGTATAAGAGAGGATAAAGAGAAAATGAAGAGGATTCGAAATGCTTGGCTTGAGAGTAAACGAAGTTGTTCGGACCATGATTCCTTAGGATCTTCTTATGGTCTTACTCTTTACAGCTTTCGATACCTTTTCATAGTTGTTGGAGTTCTTTCATTGATTCCCTTACTTGCTTACTTGCTAATTTTTCTGTATAAAAACCGAATAATATTGACATGTCCGAATACTTCAACTAGTCAAAAAATTGTAAGGTTGGTGGAAAAATTCAACGAGGAGGACGAAAAGCGCTTGAGATACTATGAGTACCATGCCGGAATTAGTAGTCAAATGGTCGCAGGTGAAGATCCGGAACGAGGAGAAGTGCCCAATGTCTTTTAACACACTGTATAGAAGTTAATGCCTAAGTCACTGTTGTAGTAGTCGATTCTTTTGTTTTTGTTTTTTTATAGATAAAAAGAAAGGTACTGACAAATAGAGAATATAACAGGTGCTTCCCACAATCGAGGAGTTTGGTTTCTTTCTCCAGGCTTAGCTAGCTGCTGGAGGTCTAAGAAGTTGCTTGTATTGATGTCCTTACAAACTACTCTTTCAAAAGTTTTAACCACAAAATAAGCTAATCAACATTGGAATTGGTCTTCCAACTTTTTCTTCATTTTTCACCTTGCAAATTAAGTTATGTTCAGGTTTTGATTTTTTCAAAGTAGGTTGAACTTTCTGCACTTTAGGTGAGAAGCCAACTTCAAAGCATCTTGAGCAGCTATGCAATCTCCTTCCTCTATCTAATGGGATTTGACTCCCCTAATTCTTATACCAAAATTTTCTCCTAAGGGTTACATTATAGAAACACCAATCCCTACTAAAATCGTGCAATTGTTGTAGTAGGACAAAGAAAACAAAGGAGATATTCAAATCAACGGTCTAGAGTCTGGACACGTCCTCTAGTGAGACAGATTGTAATCCTATGAAGCAGATTGTACTCCTATTAGAGCATCTCCAATGCAAGGGGTCAACGTCATCCTATATAGAGGTCCTATTGACACTTTTTATGTGTGGGTCATTGCTAAATGACAAAAATAAATAAAGATAACATTTTCTACTTAATGTTCATCTCCAATCCTCAAGATCTTGGTAAGTCTAATCTAGAATTTCTCCTTTACCCCTTACTTTTCCATCTTATCTTTCTTTATGACCTTGGCCCTTGCGTTGTGATGAAAATTTGGTGGAAAAGGTCTTAGATCCTAGGTGTCATGATATTTTAAGACATTTACCCCTTGCAATGAAGATGCTCTTAGTACTCTTGGATAGGAGGTTGTTAGACATTATATATGTCATTTGCTGACTAGTTTTGAGTTCACCAATAGTTATATAACATGTGTGTTACGTCAGGTTGTCATAGACTTTATTCTCTGTTAGTTATCAGTTATTGAGTGTTAGTCTTTTACTTGTGTTTTCGTTATATATATAGCAGAATATATTCTGTCTGTCTTTTATATATCGAGTTATGCTTCTCTATAAAAGCATTTGTCCTTGTAATTGTTTTATCAGAATAACCTAATGCAATCTTCATTACCTTTCAATGTCATACATGATATCAGATATCGGTAGGGAAACATCAACTTTCCTTCGATCCTACAACCCTAACTTTTTTTTATCAATCTATTACAATGGTGAGAACTACTAACAACTCTCTCAATTCCATTGCAAACAACTTCAATAAATAATTTCTAATTCTACCACCTCCACAATCTTCTCAACCACAAGCAACACAAACTTCAAAACCATCACCACAATCTTCACAAACACCGTCAAAAATTCATAAATCAATATCACAAACGGTTCAATCAGCAATACAACCTCTTAAATCACCAATATAACATACTTCACAATCATAATCACCAAGACCACAATTTCAACAATCACAATGACATTTGCACCAACTTCAACCACAACTCAATTTTCAGATCCACAATTTCACTTTCAACAACCGCCATTTCAGTTTCATATATACTTACAATCTAAATTCTTCACAATCATAATTTTTTAGTCATAATCATAACTATAACAGTTTTCCTCAATTACCGTTTTAGATTATCGCCAATTTTATTTCTATTAAAAGATTCATCTAATTTTCTTGTGTGGAAAGATCAGATTTCTTCTATTCTGATCAGTACCAGCTTTTTGTCTAGGTTGATGGATTGATTGTTCTTGAACCTCCTTTCCTGATGCTTAATAATGTTCAAACACCAAACCTTATACTTCTGAAATGAAGATATATGGATTATTTCGTCGGATCTTGCATCAATGTATCATTTACCTGCTATGGTTAGAAGAGGTTGTCCCATACATATCCTTGTTAGTAGTTATTAAGTATCACTAGTATTAATAATTAGTTAATTAATGTTTAATTGTAATGAGTGGTTTAGATGTAACCAGCTGGGTAAATACTAGCCGTCGTTTCTAGGTCCTGAGTAAGGCTTTATATTGATAGGTGTCTAAAACACCTTGATATTTATCTATTGCTTATGCTTTCTTTGCAAGTTTTCTTATAAATTATGTATCTTGTGTTTGCTTTTGAGTTTATTAGGTGCAATGGAGTCATTACGAGCAAAAGAAGTAAAAATCATCCATTTTGAGCATGGAGGGTAAGTTGATTATTTACAGGAGAGTGATATACGGAGCCCAGTAAAGGATAAGGGACAACCAGTTGGAGTCTAATAAGAGTTGCTAAAAACACCCATGGGTGTTGATAGCTGTCACATACTAATAGACCAAGTTAGGTCGAACTCAGCTGTTTCAGACAACATTTCATTTCTTTTATTCAGCTGCAAATGAGGTGAACTACTGGTGATTTTGGTTCAAGTTTGAGATGATGATTTCAATGTTCAAGAAGGAAAAGAAAGGATGGGTTTAGACTGAATTTGATGTTGCTATTAAGGAGAGTATGATTGTTGCTTCTAGGATTCGAATTGCAGGAAGATGAAATGGGTTTGCTGATGCTGAGAAGAACAAGGAAGAATTGATGGTTCTGGTTAGGGTTCTGAGTCACAAATGGAGATTCTAGTTCGAAGACAAACATGGAACAATGGGTTTGAAACGGATTTGGTATATGGCAGCAGTATGATTTGAATTTGGGGGTTCTGGTTTGTAAAATGGATTTAGGGTTTTGCTGAGGAAGAAATTATGTATGCGAAGATGGGTTAGATGATTCGAAGATGGTGGTTGTGAAATTGGGCATGAATTGAGTTCAGACAGAGAAGTAACAGAATGGGTTTTAGGTTGATTTTCATGGGAAGCTACAGAGAGGTTGAAGTTGTGAAAGAAGATGGTGGTGGATTGATGGGTTCTTACCCAGTTCAAGTTTACAGTGATTGCGATGGAAAATCGAAGACAGGTGGTGCTGTTAACTGTTACAGATGGGGATTAAATGAAGGACTAGAGCTGAGATGCAAGGCTTGATCAACTCGAGTTAATAGCACATAGTTGAAATGGGTCTGGATGGATAAATTGTTTGCTTGAGAACTGAAGTTGCAGTTGTTAGGCAGTGGTGGACAAGATGGTATGAACTGCTGTTGTAGCTGGGAGAACAAGTACTTACAATGACGTGAGCATGGTGGAGTCAGATGGTTGTATTGTTGTGCAGCTGAAGGAATTACAGGGAATAGACGGTTTGCAGTCTGCTATGGATGAAAGTGTGGTTGTAGCAGCGTTTATGTGGTTCAATGAATGGGACAGGTACAAATTGCAGGTGCAGGTTCAGGTGTTGGTGATCTGAGTAGTATGTGCTGCAAATAATGGATTGTAGGCATTATGATCTTGCAGTGAAGGCAGTATGCTGAATGGAACTGAATGTGGGGAAGTTGTTGTTGCTTCCAGAGAGTTTTGTTTGCTCAGAAATGTGAGAACTTGGTTGTACACACTGAAACTGTTCGAGTGAGCACAAGGAAATGGATAGGCAAGACAATGAAGCTGAATGTATGAGCAGTTGCAGGTGCACTGGTTATAAGCTGAACTGGTGGTACTAAGACAGTGAGATGAGTTGAATTAGAAGATGCAGGAGCAATCACAGGTGATGGGTGCAGCTGCAATGGAGGAACTCAATGAGAAATTAGGGCTGTAGATGGATTTGCTGGTGTTTACAGGCGAGATTTGGTGGATGCTGCTGCTCGTGATGGAATTGATGGCTAGAATTGAAATGGGAAGTATGGCTTAAGGAGATGGTGATTTGCTCATCAGATGCAATGGTGTAAGCTGAGTGGCAAGCCCGAGATTGTAGGAGACAGAAGCTGGAGTAGCAATGGCAGGTGATTAGTCGCAGGAATGCAGTGATGCTGTTAAAACTGAGTTGGAGATAGAACTGGAATTTATTGTTGAAGCTGCAGTGGAACTGAAGCAGGATTGTGGTGGTACTGAGCTGCAGAGAATGTTTTTGAAGTGTATGGATTGCAGAACAAGGTTGCTGTGTTGGTTTGTTGTCAGCTGGCGATGTTGCAGTGGTGGAATGGAGCTGCCGACTGCACAAGAGAAGAGTTGAAATTGAATGATAGATGTATATCTAGGAATTGTGCAGAGGAGAGAAAAGAATGGCCTGAAAATGGCCGGGAACTGACCAAAAACAAACTAGACTCTGCTGGATTTTCTTTCCAGTGGGTTGATTCAGTGATTCAGACAAGTCAGCCGGGTCAGGCCAGCTGACTCGGTGACTGACTCATACTCCTTGGCCGTTATATGGACCGTTAAAGATAACACAGACCGTTAAAGACTGTCAGATTGACTCAGGAGGTCGACGGGAGATTTCAGGCGACCGATGATGCCAATTTCGTCCAGATTCCGGCGACGACCCCAGTTTCCCGGCAACACAAATATTGACCCATAATTTCCAGAGAAGACTATTTTTGGCACATAGGCTTGGTGTACTACTTGGAGATGGACTTTCGGAAGACCTAACCTAATATCGGAAAGAGTGTCCTTTTGGGAGAAAAACTATAAAAAGAAAAACTCTACTCAATTCGATCTTTTCTTCTATGTTTGTTCTAGGGTTTAGTAACATGACTCTTCTCTTTATTCTTGTTATGAACTCCATGAACGTGAGATAGAATTTTATCATTGGTTTAAGGTTTGAGTTGGATTTTGCAAACATGGTTCTTTGATTTAATGAATTAGTTTTGTCTCAATTTATCATTCATGATTCTCTGCAAATATAGTTGCATGATTGATGTATTGCAACATGATTTGAGTATTTGTTTTGTCAAGTTGCAAATTTGTTGAACTCATATTCGTATCTATAGCTAGTTTAGGGTTTATCATCGAGCGATATCCTTGAACACAAGTAGCATAAATATGGTTATAGCTTATAGTGATATTTCCTTGTAATCATATATGAACCATGACCTTTGTTCGAATTGTTTGCGCAATGTATTTCAATTGCATTGATTAGTCTAATTTCATGAATCTTAATGCTCCATAGGAATTGAACTTGATTAGCACAAGGTGTTAGGTTATTCTTTTGGTAGAATTCATACTTGCATCGTTTTACATGTATGTGTGATGAAATCAGGAAATTTGCGGGATATTCTTTCGACTAGGTATCTTAGGGCTTTTGTTAATAAGAGATTAAATATCAATTCTAGTTATTAAGACAAGAACATGTTTGTGAATGAAAACGAAATCCTTAACCAATATCTTTACATCTCTTATTTGCTTGTTTATTTTCTTGTTTGCTTTTATTTTAGTTTTTAGTTTATAAAAAATTAGAAAACCCCCCATGTTACTTATAGGAAACCGAAACAAATGACAATCCTAGTCCTCTCTGTGGGAACGATCCTTTCTTACCCTTGCTATAATTTATTTTTGACGCATACGACAGCGATCATATATGCTAGTGTGTTCTTCGGAACCAATAGGCACTACACCAAACAGCCTTTTTGTGACGTTTATAAACGTTGCGCTTAATTTGTACAACGGTAATACTATTGGAAAAACGGCGTTGCGCAACGTAAATTATCCGTTGCACAAATTATATTGAGCAACGCTTATAAAAGTTGCACAATAGGTGGTGCAAAGTTTTATTTTTCCTATTTGTGCAATATATACACTAATTTTTGCAACGGTTATTATTAATAGAAAAACACTTTTGTGGTTCCCATTTTGGTTTTTGACGACGTTTTATTTGGTTGAAGACAGTATATCGGTTGCTTATTGTAGGCAATTGGTGCAACGAATGTTTTTCCTTCGTTTATATACGTTGCAAAATAATTTTCAGAACATAAAAAAGTTGCAGCCGGTTTTTTTTCCGTCAGATTTCATCACCTAAAAAATTTCATCGATGCACCTGCATATACTATTCTAGAAGCACCTGCAACTTGCAATTAGTAACTGATGTCCATTCTCATATAACAGCAATTACAATCTAAGGTACAAATGGAGTATAGCGATCAAATCTAGCATTATGGTATGCTGGAGAAGAGAATGGAAGAAAAAACCCGCACTTAAAAGTATTGAGCATAAACTCAAAGGTCAATACAGGTGTACAGTTACACAAATATGTATGTAATAGCCACTTCCAACTAAGAAAAATGGTGTTCAAAAGCCAGAACTGCAACTATTTAGAGAAATAACAGATAGGTTTGGGGAAAACCCATGTTACCAAAGATATTGAGAGCTCGAATCCAGCAAGTCGGCACCGTTTCGCTGATAAATATTCCTCCAGGTTCAATAACAGATCCTGTTAACAAATATCCATTCGCAGAAGAGCTGGTATGCCATATTCTGATTGTCCCGTCTTCAGATTCCGAGGCATATGATTCGCCTCCAGGGGCAAACCACACATAATGCACAGGACCATGATGACCCTTGTTGCAAGCTACAACAAACCATAAATTCATTACCAACATAAACAATCATAATTACAGTCAGACAACTAAATTAATTCTGATATGCAGTCCAACCCAATAATTTGTGCAACAAGCAGTAAGCATGGAACAATAGTTTGTACAAAGAAGAATAGCTCTTTGTCATATCCTTTCCAGATCAGGTCTAAAATTTCTTCTTTCTCTAATTGGATTTTGGTTAACCTTTACATAGTATATATGATGTAGTAGGAACAGTCATTTCTTAATTCTAATAGGCTTCTACTCTTTCTGTTGTTTTCTTAATTCACTATTTTAATGACCACTTCAAAGTGGCAATTAAAGATACCAACAAAATTGCAGTGACTTTTGATGCATAAATTGTTAAGTACTGTACTACTAACCAATCTCCTCGCCCGTATGGAAATCAAACATTCGGAACCACATGTATTCTCCATCAGCAACAAACTTATTGCCATACTTCGGTTCCAGTGAAGCCGATTCCACAGAGCACGACATGTCATAGATCTTCACTAGTCCAAAACTAAAATGCAACAAGATGAAACAATCAAAAATCATGTGCTCTACACTAACGGGTTTTCAAAGATGCTTGATTACAATTAAACATCCAATATTAATAAGACAATTTTGTGACATAAAAAGATGGTAGTTTCATCCCATTAAGTTCATAATTTTCATGAACTGTATGACGGAACCATCAGGTGGGCAGAGTGTCTACTAGGCTTCTAACAAAGAACTTTCCAAGGAAGAAAAATTCTCAAAAAGATTTCTTCATTTTCTTCTGTAAAAGAAGACAAAACAGTTAAGTTGACTGATTTTTTTTTAATAGTCAATTGACTGATGAGAATAGAGCCTTACGCAGTGCTAGAATGGCAACATCTTTTAATCCTAAGAAGTCTAGATAAAGTCCTACACCACAAAACTTTGTGCAATAGAAATGTCTTTATCATATGATGCAAAAGGACTTATTTTTCGAATTGCAAAAATGTTATAAACCCTTGGTTTTAAGGAAACCGCTTGAATCGAAAAATATATACAAAATACAGGGACTGGATCATAATACACAAGTATGAAATAAAAAACGTATAAATTGACGTACTCCTAAAAAAAATAGTAAGTAAAGTTAGAGAGATAATAAAACACTATCAAAATTCATACGTACAGAAGCACGATATATTGCCCCTCGAAATTGGCTAGGCTAGATTTTGCTTGACTCATCAGATTCACATCGCAAAATTAGAGCATTCGCATGTTCAACAACCTAAAAAATGATAATGCAAGATGTAAAGAACCATAACTCATCTAGAAGCATATATTTAGTAAACCAGTAAAGAATGGCCAAAGATCAAACCTTGGAATTGGATTGTGAAGCATCGGAAATAGCTAAAACATGTTCGACATTGCCTGCAAACTCAGGTGGATCCTCATAAATCTGTTTTCCTTGTATCCTGAAACATAAAAGTTACTTATCATATATGAAAAGGAAACTCTATATGTCGAACAGATTAAGGCTTCTAATGATGTAAACAAGGTATTAAGTTTCAATGATTTCAACTTACTAAGTTTAAAGACTGAAGACCTCTTTTTATTTTTCAACTTCTACATGTTTTCTATGACCTTCCATTTGCATTAGAGAAAAGAAAGGGAGTGATGTTCCATCCTTAGAACTCCATATACTTAAAGATCCTTGGCCATACAAGAAGTGACTTACCGTAATTTTTGTTCACATAAGCTTGTAGATTTAATGAATATTTTAGCACAACAACTGTAGCTTGTAGAATCAAGCACATAATAGTACAAATTCACTATTATTTTTTTTACGTATTTTTGAGAATAAATGTCTATATTTCAAACCTCTGGAACTAATATACTAATTTATTTGAGCAAAGACGACTTGGAATAATAGAATATGAATTACCTAACAAACTTCTTGTATGTTTTAGATAGAGGGATCTCCAGGACATATAGAAACCTACCAACAAGACAGCAGTATCTACGTTGCCATACAACTTCCCTATTTCCAACTCCCTACCACAAAATAATTTTTTTTTTAAAGTTACTACATTTGCGAACGCATTAGGGCAGGTTCAACATTTCGTTCTTCCCCAAGTACTTTACTCGCGAACGCATCAAGGTTCTGGCGATGAGCAACAACCAAATAACCAATGCATCGCAGAGCCTGAAACGTATCCACTAAATTAGATAGCAAAAGGGAACTGCTTGGCTGTATAGACTCGATGATAGACTAAAGAACCCGAGAAAAGTGAGACATTTAGGCAAAGAGACGAAAAATACAGAAAGGGCTCAACCATAAAGCTCTAGCAGGCGGTACAATTCACTTTTTAAGAGAAAATAAAGCTTCTTAAAATGAACACAAATGCAGCAGACACCTGCTCAACACACCAAGTCACTAAATTAAAGTATTTGCTGCGCTGGATCACATTTCTCGGAAAAATCATTTGAATTTATGTTAAGTCCAATAGTATATACATTAGAACACCAAAAGGTTCAGAAAACTTACTGAACAACGTAGACTAACTGCCGCCCGTTGGTTCTCAACTCCCAGCATTAGAAGTTCATCCATAAGTTTTTCCTGAAATTCATCAAAATGCAGAAGATAAAACTCCTGACGATTTAAAAGGTACACAATACAAATGCAGTCAGTATCTTTCCCAAAATCAGTCAGCTGTCGGTCCTCCCACTAACAGCAGCTCAATGATTTCCAACGCTCTAAGGTGATTTGATGTCTACTGGCATGAAGTTTATTTTCAGACACAACATAACTTTACCGGTGTTGGATCTTGCAACTAGTCCTGGTGTGATTGGCAATATAATATGGTAGTAGATGCAGCACAAAACAATTAAAAATCAGTTAACTATATCTTACGTTTTGCTTTGAGAATTTAGCAACCCTACTTTCGAGCACCAAGATTCATATTAAATGCTCAAAACCTGTTGTTTCCCTAAGTTTTCTCTGAAACACGGAATAAACAAAGTTTACCATCTGTTATATGTGGAACAGCGAGTATAACAAAAGTCAATAAATCGTAAGAAACCTGATTTGACAAACAATGAAGAAGATTGTTCAGCAGTACAAGACAGTCCTCTGATGTAAAAGAGAGATTAGTGAAGTAATAAAGCAGTCATACGTATTGTACATGTCAATAAGGAGATAAGTAGTGAAATAAATAAACAGTGACAATAAGTAAGGGAAGATGGAACAAGCGAAAAGGTCACAAATAAACACCTCAACGACAACACCACCTTCAGCACCACCTTCGTCTTGAATAATATTGAATATCTTCTCAAATACGCCTTCAAATACCACGATTTTTTGAATTTCCTGAAATTAAATAGACCAAATTTCCTAAGAAAGGAGTAAAACGAATCAGCTCGGCTTCATGAGTCAAATAAGTGAGAAGTACCAACGCCTCATTTCGTATAGCCTACTAAGGAAAAATCAAAAATTAGCCTCCATGACAGGATATGCAGGACATAACTGTTACATGATTTTGTCTTAGAGGATAAGCTTGGAAGTAAGGAACAGAACTCCATGCTTTTGAGAAAAAATGTATCCACTATTACATTATAACAGCTTAATGGTAAATGATTTTGTAACCACATCAGAAAATAGAAGCACATCCTACCTCTCGGCTCATAAGCATATCCATAAGACGAGTAATTCCTTGGGGGAGAGTAAGAATTGCTTCTTGTACTCTGAAACAGATTAAAAAATCCACCATATGTTAGTGACTCGACGAATTCGGTAATCTAAGAGCGCCAAGATAAAGGAAAAAAACATTTGTCAATCTGGTGGTCACAAGATACCTATTCGTAGAAGTAGTAAGTAGGGCTGTCAATAGTTAAAGTGTATGATATTGAACAGTGAAGTTATCAGAATCCTGCTCAAGTACAATAGAATAAACATTTAGGAGACGCACGACGCAGTAATGCTAGTAGACAGCACTCCAAACCATGTATATCTCACCAGCAAACCTAAGAGAAGAGATATGTTTTCATCTTCTATACAAAGAAAATCAGAATTCATCATAGCTGGCTGGATCTCATTCTTCACTCCTCCTTCTGGAGCAATCGGAGTCAAAGCACTAACAAGAGCTTCCGCCAGAAATCAAAAATTAGGCCTTCTTAGGTTTGTTGTTTACCTTAATTGCTTCAATATGCTACTGACCTGGAACGATCTTCCTTCAGGCGAGAAAGTATTCACACCTCTATCATACTCAGTCCTGTACACAACACACAACACACAAAAACCCCAACAAAATCAATCAAAATCTATGAAGAAAATTTTCAAAATTCATCAAACCCCAGATATAAAAAAGCAAACCTTGTAAGAAACATCACAAAGACTGAGACCAAAAAGTACTAGAAATCAAAGACTCTACATACAAACATCGGATGACTACAAAGACTCTACACATCAAACTAAAACTCTACTGGAAAAAATTGACCACAAAGCCACAAACCCCTAACTCTTTCAGATAAACAACTGAGTCATTTACAAAAACTTCAACTTCAACTGAATCAAAACATACCCAATTCTTGAAAAGTAGATATTACAAAATAAAGAACACCAAAATCGAAAACCCCCAACTCATTCACAGAGTTAGGTCAAAAAAAAAAAAAAAAAAAATATATATATATATATCAAAAGATTTCGGAGAAAAATAAAATTAACAAGCAGTAGCAGTAGTTGAATCAAATCCGATTGAATGATTTGATTTTGGATTTCAGGGAAAAAATTGATTTTCTAGGATTAGGGTTCAGGAAGATTTCAACTATTGAATCGACATCTCTAGAATACAGGTTTTGATTAGATTGTTGAAACGAAGACTAGAATTTCAGGGAGAACCTAAATCTAAGCAGATCTGATGTTGAAATAGAGAACAGCTTTTCTCTTCTTCTCTCGGGAAAGTTTTCTCGACTGTGAAAGAAAATAGAAGAGAGAGAGAGAAACAGAAGTGAATGGTTATTAAATGTGTAAAAAAGAAAATAATAAAAAAAAGAAACAGAAAATTAAAAAGAATAAATGGACCAGTTAAAAGCCCATAAACATTGTGTATATTACGAAAATCCCAAAATGTACAATGGATATATACGCCGAAGAAACGTTGCACCACTAATTTTATTTAATAAACTAAAACTATTTATCTTGCGCAACGGATTTTATGATGCGCAACGGATATATACGTTACAAAGTGTGCAACATCTATATCGGCTGCACACCTCCGAAATTTAAGCGTTGCTAAAACCAGGATATGGCGTAGTGAGGCTTGATTCATGAGAATTAAGAGAGGTTTATCCTCAATTTATCTATCCAATCCTGTAATGTACATCTAGGTACATGAAAATGGGTATCAGATTCGTTCGATCCATGAAGCTTGATACTGCGGTGCAGAAGGAGAAAAAAATCAGGGATGATATACTAAATCTACAGTGGTTGTATGATACTCACTTCCGAGAAGATAACTCTCCAACTCGAGAGTATAATCTTAGGGAATTTCTAGAACTCATCAAGAGAAGCAGCTAGAGTCAATCCGTGGGGTTATTGAAGCTCAACATATTCAGGAAGAAATTCACTCTGTAGAATTTCACTCTGAAGAATTGGTTGTTGGTTTCTCGATTCGCTTGATGAGTTGATTCCATCGTTTTTCTTTGATGAAAAAGAGGATCCAATCACTGATTTAGAAAAATATTTGATTCCTTCATTTTTCTTCGACGAAGATAAAGAAGATTCAATAGTCAAATCAATTCCACCCAAGGCTGTGAACGCTGCCGTGAATGAGTTCTAGAGGAAGCAGATTTTGAGTTTTCACAAACCACTAATTGGTGAGTTTTTTTCAACTATTCTCAATTCATATAGTAATATATTTGATCCAGGAAAGTGTCTCAAACTCATTAAGAGGCTTTGTTATCTGGTTGATGTTTCTGAATTCGGTTTTGATACAATTACTTCATGTTCTTTTGCACTCTATGTTAGTTCAATTTTAACGGATGAATTTGGTAGAAATTCTTTATGTGAGCTGATTTCTAAGAATGGGTATTGGCCAGATTCATGGTTAAGAGATCCAATTGTTGGTATGTTGGCTAATGGTAGTGTTTCGAGTATCACCTGGCAGCTATTTGTTAAAATCCTTTTAATGGATACTGTGTGTTGTTGTGAGCACAATTTTTTTTATCACCACACACTGCCTACTGTGTTACTTTCTTACCATTCTTCCGAATCTGCGGATAACTATTTGATCGTGGAAAAGAATTTCAGCTTATTCAAAGGGTTATCAGTCACCAATTAGCTGGTGAACAATCTTTTTACATTGGTGTCAACCTTACTGGTGGCGTATTTGATCGTGGGAGAGGAATTGAACCCATGGGAAGGTACTCTTTATTTGATGGTGATTATAGATTCTGTTTTGATTGGGTATTTAGTTCTTGTTTATTCGTTCTTCATGTGGGTTCAGTTTCAATGGTTTACTATAATGGAAAATTTACTGAGGAGCTTACTAATAAGCATGGTTTTGAATCAGATTCATTGTTTTATGATTCAGTTCGATGGTTGTTAGCTAAAACTGGTACAATGCTTCTATTGGATACCTCCAGGAGTTTGAATATGACTGTTCACTTCTATCTTTATTTTGATGATACTTGCTCATTATTTGATCGAGGTAAATGTGTGGTTATCTCCTCGTTTTCTTACTGGAAATTGCTTATTCGATTGCTTCTTCGCTCCGGGTACGAATCAAATAATTGGGTTATACATTCGCTGGATCTTGTGTGTGTTGTTAATCATAATTTTGTTTCAAAAGTGTGAGTAATAAGATGATTGCTGCACTTTCAGAGGGAAATATATTTTTGTTACTCTTGTTGGTTCGAACAGTGGGAACTGACACGGCACTAGAGCTGTTGGGTATATGGCTTAGGAGTTTAGTGTGGAGTCAGAACGGCGGTGCAACTCATACTCTTTTGCGGCTTCAACATGGTTTGGTTTATGATACAGAAGACGCAGTTGGTGAATTGTGGAAGAGAGGAACTCTTTGATCACGGTAGTATTTCCCTTCCTGTTATTGTGTTATTTTAGGTACCTTCAAGGCTATGACAATAATCTCATTATCCTCACTATAAAGGTAAGACACATAGAAAACCTCCTTAGTCCTGCTTTAGTTACCTTTCTTTTGCATGAATTTGAATAGTGAAATTAGATATTAAGATAGTTTTGCATTTGAGTGTTTTTACAAAAGACTTGTTAACATCAACACCATAGTAGAAATATGGTAGTTGTAGACTGGGACTAGGATTCACAGGTTGGCGTTTTCTCTTATATTGTTAGTGACATTAGGAATTATAGAACATAGCAAGGATTTTCATATCAACATTTATAGATACAATATGATCACATGATCATAGAAAGCTATACATTAAAGTTTAATGGATAGTTAGAGCTATCCGACTCAGTAGCATTGCCAGTATATGTCAAAAGGACTGTTCAGCATGTGGTGATACTTCAGTTACTTTTAAACTGTTGAAGTTGTGTTGCTTTCTGTAATATTGAAGTCTCTAAGCTTTTACAGTTGGCATTTTCTTCTGTTTTTGCTTCAAATAATTGTCTTACAGAGTTGAGCTTAGGCATTTGATATATCTATATCTTGAAATGGTTCTTACCTATACAGAATACTTTGTTTTCTTTCAGACTGCCAAATACAAGAAGGGAAGTTGAATATTGAACCAGGTAAACCTAGTCTGGCATTTGATTTTAGATCGTCAATGGGTACAATAATCAATCACAACAATTCTCTGTCTTCTATAGTTTAGACCACATCACTCCATTTATATATAGGTCTCCATTCTTGCTAAGGAAAATGACACCCAGAACAAGCTTCAACTTTACGTGGGTTTCTAAATATTTCATGTTTGTGTAATTTGTAGTTTGATGATGCTTGTCCTACCAGTGATGAGAAGCAGTCTATTAAGTTCCGGCTTTGGCTTGAATGAGCTTGGTTCAGGTTAACTTTTGTATGCTTATACTTGGGTTATGATAAATTAGGTCACCCATCCATGTATGAATCTCAACATTTAACATTATATGTCAATTACAAAATTTATACACATTCATATCTCCAACTGTGATACTTAAGTTCACATTGATGAATCTTTTTTTTGTTGTTGAAAAAATCCTTATGAATCTCTGTGGGTTATTAGATTGCATCATTACAACTGATGAATCAATTATAATTGAATGTTGAATGTGAGGAATTGAATCATCAGAATAGGGAAGAATCAGGGTAATTGCAGAATAAATTGGGAGGGAGATTGATGTTGACTAGGTCAACAAAGACTTGATCCTTTTTTTTTGTTGCAAAAAGTTAGCAACGGCTAAAACATGTTGCTAAATCTGAACCAGAACAACTATATCCCGTTCTAATGAAAATATCCCGGAATAACTCTAAAATTAGCAACAGCGCAGCAACAGATTACACTTGTTGCTAAAGTTTTGTTTCACATCAGCTTCTTTCTGTTGCGACCGCCGTTGCTGACCAAAATTAGCAACAGAGCTAGAGCTGTTGCGAAAAACTGCTACAGGGTGTTTAGCAACGGCAAGATCTGTTGCTGAGATAAACATCAGAACAACCGAAAATCTGGGAATGACTAAGATTGGAACTCTCCTCGACAGAGAGGAAGAAGAAAAGCTTGTACGAGCATCAAAAGAATACTCTGATGCCTCTGCCAGACACATGGGAGATATGCCTGGGATAGATCATGAAGTCTGTCAAGATCACTTGAAAAATGATCCAAAGCACAAGCCCATGAGGCAAAAGATGCGAAAGGCGATTCAAAATGAACTAAAGAAAACGGAGGCATCAGAAGTCATCCGAGGAGAACAAATACCCAACATGGTGATAATACCGAAGAAAAATGAAGGAAGAAATACATAAATAGGAAAGCTTGCGTCGGCCTCTCCGATTTCAGGTTCTTGAATCTCACATCATTCAAGCATAGAAATTCATCTTCGAAGACTCTTTGTAATAGCAGCCGTGGAACTTCGTAACATTTTGAAGCTATTATGCACAATGTCGCAACAGTGGCCAGACGTTGCGTATTTTTTTACAACAGATAATCACAACAAATAGGGGATAGTTAAATTTTTTAAATTGTGATTAATTGTTATATCTTTGTGGAGGGTACCGACTGTAGAATTTTAGGTGAAAACCATAACTTTAAATCTCTAGTTGTTGAAGATGCTAAGTTGCGAAGCTTAGTGGAATCATCTTAAGTAGTTGGTATTTTATCTTCAGTCTTGATAATCTTCTTAAAAGGCGTTGTTCATTAAAATCCTTGTTATTCTCGAAACCTTTATCACTTTGTGACAAAAGGAGGTGGGGGGAATTATTTAGTAGTAATGTACTAAGACATATGGCTTTTCGAAGCAATGCATGAAAGGGATGAATTGCTTGTGCGTATAAACGTTAAATTTCACAAAGAGAGACAAGTAACTACTAAGGGAGAGAACATATCATCTTAGTATTGCTTTAAACTTGTATTAGAGTTCGCGAACTGTGCATAAAACTTGATATTACTTAATTAACTCCAAAGTGCAACATAGTTCGCGAACTGATTTTTTTCTAGTTCTTGAACTACATACTTTTCACCACATTCCTGATCTCGGGAATTTGTATTGAGCTTGAAAATGTGCATTGTTAAGTATGTTCTTGAACTACTCCAAATTATAGAGTTCGTGAACCAAGTTTATTAGTTCGTGAACTGTATAGGATTTCAATTGCTACTGAACTCCAACTTTGCTTGACGATTCACGTAACCTTAACTCGTGGGATATTTTGTGTGTGATCGTTAATTGAAAAATATGTTGGTGCACATACTTATTTGTACTGCAATAAAAACTTCTCATATGCTTACATATGGTTTTCATTCTTTGGATTATTCTATATTGAGAAGTCAAAGTTTGCTTGGGATCAAAGTAATTCGTAAACATGGAAACTAATTCACTTAATTACTTGATTTGAATGAAAGTAATAGTTTCTTGAACGCGGTTTAAAAACCTAGGCTTATTCATCATGTTAAATAGAGGACTATCTGCAACTAAGATTCTCACTCTTTACATAATGTGAATCTTGTTGCTGCAAGAGTCGTCCTCCAAATATCTAGGTTTCCTCGAGAAATATAATTAGTTATGATTTTGAAAACTTCACTTGGGATTTGTGAAGCACGTTCAGACTATCTTTTACCTAATAGATCTTTGTTATCCAGAATGTTATATATCTTGATTATCGTACTTCTTGTCTATTTTAATAGTTCGTCTCTTCTGCTATACAACTATTAGATAACTATTGACTGGGAATAGGTTTAATATAAACTACAAGGAATTTTTCGTCTCTGACCAAGCAAGGAATATCTCAACAGTTTTCAGGACAAGTCAACTAGTAGTAGTTATATTACTATTACACATCAATACTGGGTTTTCACCAATCACCCATGAGACATAGAAGGATGTTGTGTATGGGTATTCGGTAAAGGCATACTTCTGAACTATTGCGTTGTACTATTTTCCCCGTCAAGGTTTTATCCCACCGGGTTTTCCTTTGTCAAGGTTTTAACGAGGCAACATATGCGAGTCCAACTCTATTCTAAGTTTACTTAATATTGTACTCTTTTTCCTTAGTTCAGGTTTTGTCCCTATCAATATGGGTTTTCCTAGCGAGGTTTTAATGAGGCAATAAACTTAGACACGGTGGTCATCGAGGAGATAAGTACATTTGAAGAACTATATCTGAAGCACTTAATGTGAAACACTACATATATATGAAGCATTAATATTGGACCGCACAAGGGGGAGTGTTGTAGGTCCTTGAGCCAATGTATATGCGGCACATATAGATGTAACCAGGGTTTACCTCATAGCCTATACAGTAAAAACTCCATATATTGATACTCCATATATTAATAAACTCTATATATTAATAAAAAAATCATGGTCCCAACTTCGGACAGTTGTAAATAGCAATAAACTCCATATTTTAATATTAATAGATTTTTCTAGTCCCAACATAAGAAATTTACCTCCATATATTAATATAATTTATATAATTGGAAAATTATAGATCTTCTTACATCAAATTTAAGACAAAGAAAAATATGTATCTATAGTTGTTTGAGAAAAGGATGTTATTTTTTGGATTGTTATCTCATCTTTTGATTTGCGTATGCGTAAGACCTCGTTACTGTGTGACCTTCTTGTTGAAATCCAAAATATTTCCAACTTGTCGAGCATGTTTAAAGCTTATTGTCGAGCAATGTTTTTGGTATACCTCCCTATATTAATAAACTCCATATATTAATAATTTTGTGAAGTCCCAAGGCTATTAATATATGGAGTTTTTACTGTATATAGAAAGGCTTAATTAAACCTATGTAACATGTAACTTGCTCTAATCAACAAGAGTTTTCCTCTCCCGTTCTTCTATATTTCATTTCTACTTTTTTTTTAATAGGAAAATAGATTGAATTTAAAAGAAGAATTACATATTGTTTTTGTCTTGCTGGATCAAAACTTGAGTCCAAGCAGGGACATTATGAGACCAACTAAAACATAAGGATTGAGTTCTGGCATACTTAGCCAAAGAATCAGCTAAATTGTTTGCATCTCTGTGAACATAGGAGCAAACCCAAAAATCTATTGTTTTTAAAATGCTTAAAGCATCATTTATTAAATTATTTGTTGTCCACTTCATAGCTGTGGTTTTTCCATTGAGAGCATCTATCACATTTGCACAGTTACCTTCCAAGTGTATCCTTCTCCAATCATTGTCCTTAGCCCACAAAACAGCTTCCAAAAGAGCTTGTGCCTCTTCCTGCTCTGGATCTATTGAAGAAGATGCACCTCCCCGCAATCCATGGCTATTACCTGCAACATCTCTACAAATAAGACCCCGGCCAGATAGACAGTTCATATTTAAATGAGAGCAATCAAAATTTATTTTTAGAACACCACTAGGTGGAGGTGTCCAGTTGTATACAATTTTCCTGTTGTCCTGAATTTGTACAGAATGAAGATCTCTGGCTCTATTCCAATCATCGAGCTGTAGTAAGATATTGTTAGCCACTTCCACATGATTTAGAGACTTATTATCAAAGAATTTTGCACACCTGGATTTCCAGATGAGCCAAATAGAGAAACAAGCCATATCATACATCTTGAAGTCTTTACCTACACTATTATTGACAGTCAAGAAAAAATCACAGAACCATTCATGTATATCTTTGTTCTGTAAATGAGCAGTAAGACTAGAGCTTACAGTATTCCATATGACATTAGTAACAGTGCAATCAAAAAAAAAGTGTTGATAAGTTTTCTGCGCATTCCCACACAGAGGACAAGAACTGTCATGATATTTGGTGAATCTGGAAAGTCTACACTTTGTTGGGAGACAATTATGCAGGAATTTCCAAACAAATTGGTGGATTCTGGGTAGAAGCTTATGTTTCCAGAAAGCTTTCCAGCAAATATTGAGATTGTTCTTAGTGGGTTTGTGTACTAAGGTCTCATTAAGAATGATATTATAGGCAGACTTAATTAAGAAGATGCCATTACTTGCTGGTTCCCATCTAATAATATCTTTACCAGTAAGGGGAATTCTGATCCTAGTAATTTCATTGACAATATTATCATCAAAGAGAGCTTTTAGAATATCAATATTCCAAACCTTTATATTCTGATCAATTAAATGACTAACAATGTTCATACCATAAGATTGGAAATGAGATGCAGGGGGCATGTGTCTCTTTGGAATCCAATTGTGTTTCCAAATTGACACAGAAGTACCATCTCCAATTTCCATGACATAGTGTTTTTTAACAATCTCTAGACCAGTGCAGATACCCTTCCAAATCCAAGACCCCTGTCCACTCATAATGTCAGTTAAGGGATTAGCATTAGCAAAATTGACCAAGGTTCATCAGGAGAGGAAACCATCCTCCATGCAACCTTTGTAAGAAGAGAAATATTAATAATTTCGGTCCTTCTAATATTAAGGCCCCCAAACTCTTTAGGGAGAGCAATATCATCCCATCCTTTGGGATAATATCCTCTCTAATTATCTTTTTTGCCCCACCAGAAGTTCATATGAATACTGTCCATCTGGGCAGTTAATTCTTTGGGCATAGGAAAAACAGCTAAGTGATGATTAGCTAAGTTGCCTAGGACTGCTTGGCTCATAATAGTTCTACCAGGGGGAGAAAGGAAGATAGCATCCCAGATGTGCAGTCTATTCTTATAACTATCTAAGAGATGGGCAAAGGACTCATATTTTCTCTTTTGTAAGAGAAGGGGAACTCCTAAATATTTTTCATTAAGACATTCTTCTTATTCTAAGAATACTTGAAATATCATTTTTCACATTACTAGGAACCTTGGAGCTGAAAGCTAATGCTGACTTATCAAAATTCACAGCTTTCCCTGAGAATTTACTGAATTGTTCTATTAGGGTAGAAAAATTCCTAGCATCTTTACTCCTAGCCTTTATGAAAATAAGACAATCATCAGCAAAGAATAAATGTGATATAGGAGGACAGTTCTTGTTGGCTTTAAACCCATGAATGAGATTATTACTTTCAGCAGTTCTCATACTTCTTGAAAATGCTTTCATACATAAGATAAAAAGATAAGGGGATAAGGGGTCTCCCTTCCTTAATCCCCTTTGAGGATAGTACACATTACCTGGAGATCAATTAAGAAGAATGGAAGTAGATACTGTTGAAATGCATTGTTCAATCATGTTGCACCAAGCTTCAGAGAACCCTAGTTTTTTCAGACTATCAATAAGAAACACCACCCCACTATGTCAAAAGCTTTTGACATATCAAGTTTAATAGCTACACAACCATCCATAGCTTTAGTTTTTTTCATGGAATGAATAAGCTCATGAGCAATAATGATGTTATCATGGATAAGTCTACCAGATAAAAAAGCAGTTTGTGCAGGGGAGATAATCTTATGCGAAACACATTTAAGTCTACTAGCAGGCATCTTGGATATAATCTTACAAGAGACATTGCATAAGCTAATGGGTCTGAAATCTACTGCACTTTTAAGACAGTTGTTCTTAGGGATAAGAGTTGTGAAGTTATGATTTAATTGTTTAAGAATATAATGAGATTGAAAGAAAGTTTGGACCATTTTAACAACATCTGGTCCAACAGTCTCCCACATTAGTTGGTAGAAACCTGGAGGGAAACCATCTGGACCAGGAGTAGTCCATGGTTTCATCTCAAAAAAAAAAATCTTTACTTCATCTGCACAAGGGATAGCAGTTAACATAGAAAGATTGTGATGGTTATAGCTTGTGGTAGAAGCGTAACAAGAGAAAGATTGTGAGAGAATCTTGAAAAATAAAGAAGTGTGAAGAAAAGAAGAAACAACAACAAGGTAGTAAAGAAAGATAAGTAAGAGAAGTAAGAGAAACAATCACCAAGGGTGATGTGTGAAAAGACAACAAGAGGAGGTTATAATACCTATGAGTTGTGGTTTAGAGAAGTGAAGCAATCCTAGTGTGGGATTTGAATAGAGAAGAGAAGAAATTCCAGTGTGGAATTTGAGGAGTGAAGACAACAATAGTGGGTGAAAATCCCATGAGTTGTAGAGAACAACAATAGTGGGTTAAAATCCCATGAGTTGTGGAGAAAGGATGCCAATGATGCCGGGAAATAACAGAAAATCAGGGAAGATGGTTCATGGCAGTAGTGACAAAGAACAAAGTTGTTAGAGACTGAAATGATACCGGGAATTAACAGAAAATCAGGGAAGATGGTTCATGGCAGTAGTGACAAAGAACAAAGTTGTTAGAGACTAAAAAAAGAAGTATAGCTTGGTCGAGTTGATGAGGGTTTGTTAAGAATATCTTGGTTTAAGGGAGGATGTTGGAAGTTAAACCAAGATATGGTGAAGTTTGGTTTTGGAAATCGAGTTTACTTGAGAAACAGGGTGTTTTGGTTCTAGAGAGTTCTAGAAGAGTTCTATTTTAGAGTTTGGTTTATGTTAGGAAAGTGTCTTTGTTTAGAGTTTGATCTTTGTTAGGAAAGTGCTTTGAGTGGTCGTCAAGTTTGTGAACAATATAAATAGGCTGTTCAACCAAGAGAATTTGTACACCGAATTGATTATCAATGTAGTCGTTTTATGCTTCCGCGTTGTGCTCTCCTCTTTCTTGCTCGATCCTACATATATATCCACATAATAAATAACAGCACAGCTACTAATCATGAACATCCCAAAAGAAAAAAAGATAACAAGATCCAGCCGGCACCAGTAGGTCTCCTTCTCCGTTTACATTTAAACAATGCCCACATAATAAATAGCCGTTTAAACATATCTTTATCATCATATGTCATGTACGTCAGTCCTGTTGGGAGCTTAAGTCAATGAATATCCCTTGTTCAATAAACTGTCTTAACAAACTTTTCTAGCCAAAGAAGATCTTTTAGCCCTTGAGGAAAATCATCTGGCAAATAAACTGATCCATCATCAGCAGTGGCACTACTTTCTTCCTTCATCTCAACTTCCAAGTATCTTCTTTTTTTCCATTTTTGCCAGATAATGCGTAGATATATACTTTGGCTCATCCAGGCAAAGTTTTTTCTGTCTAAGTTTCTGGACAAAAGGCACAGTATCCATTTCGCAATGCTCAACAATAAATATATTCTCACACTCCTTGCAAAGATATCTGGGATCACTTGTGTTTCTGCATATATTATCAGTGCAGCGTTTGAAGCAACCAAAGAAACATGAAAGTTTAAGCGAATTACACCCGACATGGAAACCATCGCGTTTACGTTCTTCAGCAAGTTGGACACCAGCACTTATTCCCTTGAATACTTGATGATAGAAAGAAATTCCAGTTTTTGAGAAGTTAGCTTTATCAATGATTGGCTTTCCGAGCTCATCGCATACAATAACTCCATATCCTCCATGACGTTTTTTCTTACTATAATAAGCATGCACATTAATCCAAGTCCAAGCTTGCACATCTAACTCATTCCATGTAGCAACCCATTGAGACACCTTAAGACTGACGCTGGGACTCCTAAGGTCGCAGGTACATCTGTAGCTCATAACCTCATCCTGGAAACGATACTGCTGGAAAGGCACCTGGGGACGCAAAGCAAGAAGAAGTCTCTTCAGACCCGAATCTTCTCCATCTGTGTCGTCTTCATCTTCTTCGCTTGTATATTCTTCTTCAAAGCGAGAAGATTTATAATCTTCTTCATAAGACCCGTCTAGTAACTCGTCAGCATCGGCATTGACATCATACCAAGGAGGCCAAAGTTTATCAAGACTCTGATCCTCTACATCAAAAGGACAAGATGCAGGAGGACTAAGTTTATTCAAATCAAGTGTACCAAAACACAAATCCTTTACATCAGAACAAGATGGCCGAAGCATCTTGATTAAAATAGTTGTATTGATTGATAATAAACTTAGTTCTTCTACATGAGCTTTATATAACTTAGAATTCTGATAAAATAAGGAAACATAAACTTAAAAGGAAATAATCTAAAAAAAAGCTTTATATAGTAGTTTAGGCAAGAGTTTGTAAGGCAGAGTGGTGTTGGCGTCCAACGAAATACAAATTTTACCAGAGAACTACTCTGAGATTAAACCAAATAGAAAAGGCAACGGAGATAGTTAAAGACTCTTACCAGTAGATTATGTTGTAAAAGGCGCCCTGGGCGCCTAGGAAAAAAGGCGCCCAAGGCGTCAAAGTGTGACTAAATTTTGAGTTTTTAGATTTTTCCTCGATGCCTAAGCGCCTAATACAACATAGCCAGTAGAACAACCAGCGAAGATCTCCAAACCCTAAGAATAGGTTCCCGCTTCTTTCGTGAAAATGGGGCCTTGTAGAAAAAAAGTAGGACTGGAAGTCTACATTCCATATATACTTTCCAAGAGAAGAAGAAAAATTTGGGTGCCCTGAAGTTTTTCACAAGCCTTCGTGAAGATAGTGGAATTGATATCTCTAGTTTTTAGTACTCGTTTCAAATCAGATATATTGGTGATGCAGAATTATGGTGCAAGAGACTCTTGGAGTAAACTATTCACACATAGTTATGCTTATTCTTTTAGGAAACCCATTTGGTCTTTTGTAAATGGTGAGATTTTGATGGAGATGGATCACTGTTTTATTTTACTTGACCCAAAAAATAAAAGAGTTATAAGTTTGGATACCCGTATATATAATTGTTGTGTCTTTTACTTTTCTATTTCCACAAATAAAAGAGTTATAAGTTATAAGAGATGGAGATGGATCACTGTTTGGAGATGGATCTTGTTGTGTCTTTTACTTTTCTATTTCCGCAATTATAATTGTTATTATAATTAAAAGTAAAATACACAAATGTTAACTCCGTATATATTTGATACTGATCCTATAGAGTTTGTTTAAGTCCGAACCTATTATCAAGTATCACACTTTGGTAATCGTATTGTCTCGATATCGTATCCATAGAAAATCACACAAAGTGTGAATACCTATTTGTTGCATCATCTCGACTCTGTCCATAGACGATTACTTTCGGTAAGAGGACTTATAGGTGGATAAATAAAAGATTATGGTGTATTTGGGTACCCTCGTCTTTTCATATATCTTGGCGGTCAGTGAAGCAAACAATTTCAGCTACATCTACAAATCATTCTGAACTACTAGCAATCCATGAAGCAAGCCGCGAGAGCGTCTGGTTAGGGTCAGTAATACATCATATTCAAGAATCATGCGGACTTCCTTCACTGCTTGCATTACACAACTAAAGGAAGGATTCATCAAAGGTGATCGAATAAAGCACATCAGTCTGAAGTTATTTTTCTCACATGATCTACAGAATGATGGTGTGATTGATATCCAACAAGTACGTTCAAATCACAATCTAGCAGACTTCTTCACTAAAGCATTACGAACTTCTACATTCAAGAAATTAGTTCACAAGATTGGAATGCGTCGACTTAAAGATTTGTAGGCCAAGATTTCGCTGAAGTATCCATCAGGGGGAGCATCATTAGGACTTAAACGCGTTGTACTCTTTCCTTCTTCTAGGTTTGTCCCACTGGGTTTACTTGTCAAGGTTTTAATGAGGTAGCATATGCGTGTCCAACACTTTTCTAAGTCTCATTTTTCAGGTTTTTCTCTTTTGAGTTTTCCTGACATATTATAGTGACTTAGACACAGTGGTCATCAGGGGGAGTGTTATAAACGTGTATATTAGTTAATAATATCTAGGGCAAATCTCATTTATTACCGGGATGCCCTTGTGTCTAGCCATATAAATAGAGGTTGTAATCTTTGTTTATTCTACACATAATGAATGAGAATTCTCCTTCTCTTTCTCCACTTTTCTATCTTTCACACTAATATCTTTGTTTGAGTACAAAATTTACAATTTCGCTTCACAAATTTATAAGTCCGACTCCGTGCCATTATGGCGGAACCAAATTGTGAGTACAAAATTTAGTCAGCCGTCCCACCGTGGCAGCAGTCATCTAGTTATGTATGTACCAAGACAAATTAATTATGATGCTAATGTATTTATGTCGACATCTTTTCTTGTGGGTTTTCATCTAGTTAAAGATTTTCAACTCTTGGCTCTTTTATTGGGAATTTTAAGCAAGAAAGGACAGATATGGTGGAAGTGTGTGACAGTCGGCTATTCTGAACGGGTTCAGGCAAAAGTTGCATGGTGATGAGAATGCAAACAAGTTACAACAGAAAGTAAAAAAAAAAACATAAAAATAAGAAGAATAGATTAAACAGAAGCGACAATAAGACAGCAAACACTAGAAAGGAGCGAATATAGAATAGAATCTAAAGATTACCTTATCAAGCCTGAAGGTGCAGTGGTAATTACAATATTGCAGTCCCAAGGTCCAACTGCTCTACGGCTGGTAAGAGTTACTAAGATCTGCTTGAAAGTTTTGAGGCGCTTCATGATACACACTATCAGCATCTCGGTCAATCTTTACGAGTGCGTTTAAATCTTCTGCCACTTGCAGAAGCTCCCATAGCAAATTTCTTCTTCTTTTTCTCTTCCCGTCTGTGCATATGTATGTAGACTTCTAATTCCAGTCCAAACATGGAAGTGTAATTAAGCGAATTACACCCGACACCACTCTGCCATACAAACTCTTGCCTAAACTACTGACATTCCATATTTAGATGATTTCTATATGTTTCCTTATTTTATCAGAATTCTAAGCTATATAAAGCTCCTGTGGAAGAACTAATTATTATCAATCAATATTAGTTAATATCAAGATGCTTCGACCATCTTCTTATGATGTGGAGTATCCGAGTCTTGGTACCCTTGATTTGAATAAACTTAGTCCTTCTGCATCTTGTTATGATGTCAATGCCAATGCCTAGCCTTATGAAGAAGATGAAGAGGAATATACTTTCTTTGAAGAAGAATATACAAGCGAAGATGTAGACGATGCAGCACCAAATTTCCAACATGTGAGTAATAATGAACTATTATTGAATTGATTTATTTTTTTATTTTATTTTTTTGATGCAATTATAAACTAACAATTGAGGAGTACCTTTACAGCCCCTGGTGAAATCTTACCAGTATCCTTTCCAGGATGAGGTTATGAGCTTCAAAAGTTCATGCAATTTTGGGAGTCCCAGCGTCAGTCTTCAGGTGTCTCAGTGGGTTGCTACATGGAAAGAGTTAGATGTGCGAGCTTGGACTTGGATTCATGTGCATGCTTATTATAGTAAGAAGAAACGCCACGGAGGATATGGGGTTATTGTATGCGATGCGCTCGGAAAGCCGATCATTGCTAAAGCTAATTTCTCAAAAACTGGTATTTCTTTTTTCCATCAAATATTCAAGGGAATAACTGCTGGTGTCGAACTTGCTGAAGGACATGAACGTGACGGTTTCCATGTCGGGTGTAATTCGCATAGATTTCCATTTTTCTTTGAGTCCTTCGAAGAATGCACTAATAGCAGATGCAAAAACACAAGCGATCCCAAATATCTTTGCAATGAGTGTAAGAAGATATTTATTGTCCAGCGTTGTGATATGGATACAGCGCCTTTTGTCCAGAAACTTAGACAGAAAAAACATTTTGTGTATGTGCCATCGTATAAGGCTGAGCATTATCTGGCAAAAATGGAAAAAAAGAAGATACTAGAAGTTGAGAAGAAGGAAGATGATGGAACAGTTTATTTACCAGATGATTTTCCTCAAGGGCTAAAGAATCTTGTTTGGTTGGAACAGCATGCTAAGACAGGTAGATCTCATATGATGAAGATATGAAGACGACTCTGTTGTGTAGTACAGGTACTCTTAGTTGTATTTATCTCTAAACAATTTTCTACAAGGCCCCTTTTTCACTATTTTCTCTATCCAGTACGCAAGTGATGTACTTTAGATGGTTTTATCTTTGGTTGAGGTCAGTTAGACAGTAAGGGTGATTCGTCTTAAGCCATGAGCTGAAACAGTTAACCACTATAGGCTGATTGCCAATATCTTGTATGTATGAGATGCCCTGTTGTTTCTCTGAATAGTGTTTATGCTTGAGTGCACCAGAAATGCACTACTTGTATGAATTTTGTTTTATTAGTTTTGGTTGCATAACATGAGTCCAGTTGATCATGTCTGCTTCACTGCTTGTGTGCAGAATTTATGTGTTTGAAAATGTTTCAGTGAGTTTTGGTTCAATTGTATAAGCTGGCTTCATCACGTTTATTTCAAATTTAGAGATCAACTTGTAATTTAGAACATTGCCCTGAGCTAGAGGCCTGGAGGGGATCAACTTTTATCATTTTGCGAGGCTGACAGTATCCAAGTTACCAGCAAGAGTAGGACCTGCTCCATGACCATGGCTTATGGAATCTTGCTATGCTTTCTGATAAATATCATCTGACCATCTGTAGCAACAGTTGAATTGTTCCGCAAAAAGAAATTACAATGAGCCCTTGGTGGTTAACTATTTCACATGTAGAGATAGGTTTTGATTTGGGCTTGGAATCCTTATTATAACAGATGGTGAAAAAAGAACGATGTTTTGGGGACTACTCCAAATCGGTGGGGGACTACTCTTCTATTTTGGGGTGGATATTTGAAGTAATTTTGGGTCACTCCTTATCTAAAAAAAATTTAAATACCAAATTTACCCTTGGTAATTAAATTAGTTAGTTTATTGATTAGTTAGTGTTAGTGTAATGATTAATTACTGATTAGTTAGTGATTAGTGAGTTATTAATATGATAGTTTTGTTAGAATGAGAAGAAGAAGAAGAAGAAGAAGAAGAAGAAGAAGAAGAAGAAGCAAGAGAAGAAGAAGAAGAAAAAGAGGGAACTAAATATTTTGAGTTTAGTAAATATGATATGAGTGATTCATGTGATGATACCTCCTCCTCATAATCAGAACCTCCTTCATCTCTTAATATATTTGTCAATATTTCTAATGATCCGGATATGAGTTATTTGTTAGATGATGAAAGCTATTTACCCCAAACTCAACCTAACGACCCAAATGATGAATTTTATCAGCCACAACCAGAATATGAAGTTATGGGTACTCAGGTATGTCTCAAATTTAGTTAATGTAGCTTGAATTGTGCAAAAAATTGGCCAAATCGAAAATTTCAGGAAGAAATTTCGGCTAGGTCAAAGTAGTTCGGTTAGCAATCCTGCAGAACAGGTAGCCGAACTCTCCTGTATATGCAGTTCGGTTACTCATTTCAGCATACGCAGGTAACCGAACTCTGTTTTAATGGAGGTTTTTGAGAGTTCGGTTATCTTTTTCCAGAAAACGTTGCCGAACTAATTTTATAGAGTATACAGTTAATAGTTCGGTTTAGTCGAGTTTAGTCCCTTTGTTACCGAAGTTTATGTTCGGAAAGATCGCAAATCACGTTCATTGAATAGTTAACCAAACTTTTAAGTTCGGTTTAGTCGATAGTAGTAATTATGTTGCCGAACTATACCATAGAAAATTCAAAAGAACAAGTTCGGCAAGATCGCAATTTTTTTTTCATAACCGAACTTTTTGTTCGGCAGGATCGTTTTTATTTTTACATTGCCGAAAATTTAAGTATTTCTTATTTTTAGTTGGTATTGACGTTGTGCTATTACTCGTAGGTTGCATCTGATCCAATAGAACCAATGGAAAATCAACCTATCCCGGTTGATATTTTATACGATGACACGTCCAATCACTACATGAATGACTTGGTATTCAAAAGTCCTTTAGAGGCAAAGAGTAAAGCTAGACAACATGCACTAAAAGACATGTGTGTATTAGTATTGAATGGGAGAGAAAGCAAAACCCGCTTTGAAATGGTTTGTGAGAGAAGCGGTGATCCCGATAAAAGCCATAAGAGGAAGGGTTATGTTTATAAAGGAAAGAAAAATAGGAAGAACAAAACTTTCTCAAAGAAGATTAAATGCCCATTAAAGCTTGCATTTAATTACAACGAAGAATTGGGTGGATGGGTTCTCTACAAGGTTATGGAAGGTTGTCATAACCACCCTCGTCCGGAGCATCTTGAAGGACATTTCATGGCGGCCAAGCTAACTCCTGAAGAGATGGACAAGGTAGCTAAAATGAAGAAAATGGTTCTGTCACCGATTCAAATGCTCCAAATACTAAAGGAGGATAACAAGGATAACCACTCATCTTTGTCCACCGTTTGTAATGCAATTGTGACAATTAGAAAGAAGGAATGGAGAGATAGACAAGTGATGCAACAATTGTTTTTTTTGGCCAAAGAGAAAGACTACGCGGTTCAAAAGGATGTGGATTCGGATGGAGAGATAACACAACTCTTCATTGCGCATCCAACGAGTGTTCAATTGGCTCAATGCTTTCATGAAGTTCCAATAATGGATTATACTTATAAGACGAACAAGTACGAGGTACCATTGTTGAATATTGTTGGGCGTACTTCGACGCAGTCACCGTTTACCGTGGCGTTTTGTTTTTTAAGGGACGAGCAAGAAACTAGTTACATTTGGGCACTACAACAAGTTAAGGCAATCTTCCGAGGTGATGATATTCCCGGGGTTATAGTCACCGACAATGAAGTCGCATTGATGAATCCAATAGAGGTAGTGTTTCCATTAGCACACAATATGCTTTGTGCGTTCCATATATGGTGTAATTTGATAAATAGGTGCAAGCCAACAATTTGTCCACCTAAGAAAAAAGGATATGAAGAGATTAAGATGCTACCGGAACATGAAAGAGCGGATGCAAAAGAGGAAGTTGAAAAACAATACGATCTAAATTACGCTAAATGGGTTGATTTCAACGGTGAATGGGAATCATTATGTTGGTCTCTTACCGAGGAAGAGTATCATCTAAATCTTGCGGAGTTTATCGCCCATTGGGATACTCCCGATTATCCCGGTGTTGTATCGTATGTTCTTCGCCAATGGTTGGAACCACACAAAGAGAGGTTTGGTAATGCCTATATCAACCAATATAAACACTTGGGAAATCAAGCAACAAGTTTAGTAGAGTCGGGTCACCATCGGTTGAAGAAGAATCTCTTTGGATGTGTTGATAATTTCGTAACCGTGTGGAATGCTATGGAGAATTACTTCAAGCGCTACATTCATAGAATTAAAGAGAAGTTCCAAAAAAGCCGTATATTCAAAACGACCGGAAAATATGCCGACCACCCATTGTTCAAGGGAATCCATTACAACGTATCTCGCCAATGTATGAAGTTGTTGATTATAGAAGTTGAGTTGATTGATAAGTGGGAAACCAAGAGGGATGAGGTGTGTGTATGTAACATGAAGAAGTCTATGGGACTCCCTTGTCGCCATATTATAATCAACTACGAGCATGGCGTAATCCCTTTAAGCGACATTGATCCATATTGGGATCATCTAAGTTTCATCCCTCCTCCGAAGGGAAAAGAAGCCGGAGAGGAGTTTGGTGATAACGAAATGGGTAGAACCGTACTAGAGATGTATCGTGGCATGAACAAGTTCCAAAAACAAATATTTTGGGATGACATGAGGAAAATCATATATCCACAAACTTCGGAGAATGTTTATGAACCGTCAAAAGGCAAACGCAAAGGTAGGCCAAGCAAAAAAGAAACTAAAAAACAACTAAGAGAATATGCAAAGGTGTTACGTAAGAAGAAAAGTGAGCAAACCCCATTTACTAGAGATACTTCGGCCCATGAGTATACCGCGGCAATGTACTTGGAGCAAACCAAGAAACGGGGTAGGAGTATTGAGGAGAAAGGCGAAACAAGTGAGCGAGATTTGAAGAAAAAAGGTACGATGTGTCCATCACAACCAAGCCAACCATGTTCCGGCGCCGTGAAGCTTAAGTCTCCAATTTACCATATCCAACCATCTTCCCTATACATGAAGCTTGAGGCTCCAAATAAAGACTATTTGAATGAGCTACCCCTATACATTAGAGATTACGTTATATCCACCGACGACGTTCCTCCGGATGGTAATTGTGGTTTTCATGTTGTCAATCAACAACTTGGGCCTTTCATCGAAGGTGCCAAGCTAAATAATGGGTGTGCAATCACTCATATAAGGCAAAGGTTGTTGTCCAAACTAAAGGAGAATCCGGCATTTTACAAGAAAATGTTGTGCGATGGGGTGGGTAGTCTCAATGAGCAATTTGTTAAGTATCAACGTCGTCTTCATTGGGGTCATCCAATCACAACGGATTATTGGATGAGCATACCGATATGTGGACACTTAATCGCCGAGGCATTTAATTGTGTGGTTCATTATTTCTCAAAGTATGCTAGTTTCACCTTCACCCCGAAAACAACCGTATGTGTCGAGAAACTCAAATGAAGGAGATGTGTGATGGCATTGACTAACAACAACCACTTTATAGGCCTTCGTTTAAAACCCGATTGTCCACTGCCTCCAATATCCGGAAACTCTTATTGGCCTGCATTTAACTCCGATATAATGTTGGGTTGGTGTATTATGTATGAGCATAACATGGAGATGTGGAAAGCTTTGGAGAAATCGGACGAAATTGTACATGAAGGTCAAATTTCACTTGAGGATGATTAAATGACACATGTAATGGAACTAAGTATGCTTATCAATCTAATACTATGTTTTTTGAAGTGTGGTATTCATTATCGAGTTAATTTTAGTATTTTATTGAGTTGACAGATAATAGTTCGGTAAGCACAGTTCGGCAACTTGCGCAAATATTTAAGGTTGCCGAACACCTGTTTTGTGTCAGATATAGAACATTGAAATTTTAAAATTCAAAGATCGGTTAGAAAATAAATATTTGTGAGCCAACCGAAATACAAAATTCGGTTAACATGGTAAATATTTGCTAACCGAACTATAAATTTCGGTTACAAGGTTACAAATTAAGGTAACCGAACTTTTTACCTGAAGTCTAACTCACAAACTGGTAGGATTTAGGTGTTTTATTTGAGTCTTCAGAGTAGAGTTCGGCAACCAGTGAAAATGTTGCGAGGTAACCGAACTCTGTCTTCGTCAACCTGGTAGGATTTAGCTGTTCGCCGAAAAAACAGTTCGGTGACCATTAATTTGTCACACTTTATCGAATTTTAAGCTCGGCTAGCTCTGTTCAAATTGAGGTAACCGAACTTTTTACCTGAAGTGTAAGTCACAAACTGGTAGGATTTAGGTGTTTTATTTGAGTATTCAGAGGAGAGTTCGACAACCGTGAAAATGTAGCATGTAACCGAACTCTGTGTTCGGCAACCTGGTATGATATAGCTGTTTGCCGAAAAAAGAGTTCGGTGACCATTAATTTGTCACAGGTAACCGAACTAAAAGTTCGGTTAGCTATGTAAAAATTTCAGGTGGCCGAAAAACAACCTGTATTCAAAATTTCATCCATATAAAATTGAAAACACAAACCCAATTAAAATTAAAAACGCAAACTAGGTTTTAAAAAAAATATAAAAGTTGTTATACATACACAAACATACGAAATTAAACCATACGAAATCCATAACTAAGATGTTTTTTGACAATAAAACCATACGAAATCACTAATGACCACCGCGACGCACCCTTTTACCACTTCCTTGTTTACCACGAGTTTTAGGTGGAACTTCCTCATCACTTGGGGTTTCATCTACTCGTCCGGTTTCCTCCATGGCGCGACTTGAACATTCTCCTTGTTGTCGACCCCTCTTCAATTGCTTAGACCTACTTGGTTCCATCATTCTTTTAGTTATAAGACCCTCCCACTTGCCTTAGTAGTGGGTTTGTTCCTTAGTCGACATCGGCTCTCCACTACGGATTTTAGCCATCCATTTCTTCAACAATTTCGTACCCTTCTTCACCTGATTCCAATTTTAAGCATAAGTAAATATATTTTCAATACTTTCAAACAACAAGGAAATATAAGAGAAGACATTTTCTTACCACGTTATCCCATAACATTTTTGCTTCTTCTCCACAAATAGGCATCTCCTTCTGAGCTATCTTAGTATCCCTCTCCTTTTCCTTCGTCTTCGCCTTATCATTCTTAGCTTGTTCTTCTCTATTTATCACAAAACGATGACTAATTTCTTGATAAAACTCCATATAATCTTCATCACATGCATTTACATCTTCACCACAAGGTACACAATCACCTAAAGGTAAGTAGTAGTTACGAAGTGCATTCCAATGTCCTACCGTAGGAGTTGGTTCATGTTTTGGAACAAAATATTTCTCGGTGTTCTTTGTTCCTTGAACCACCAAATTGAAATTTTCATTCACCACGTCGGGATCCATTTGGACACAACAAAGTTGTCTTAGTATTCTCCTTGGATTATATATTGCGTAGCCATTAGGATACCAAATTGGTCCATAGTATGCCGAGACGGTAGAGAAACCATTCAGATCTTCTTCATCTACAAGGACATCATCGGGTACGGCGTATGGGTGAAATACCACATCGTTCACCGTAAGTTTATCCGATTTCTCTCTCAACGAAGTCAACTGCTCTTCTTTAGACTTCTTTTGTGCGTCCAAAACAACCATTTTCCTGTTGTAGGTTCGTCATAGGGATAAGGTGTCTATTCCCTAGCCAATCCCAATGAAGGAAGTGGTCATAAATCCAAACCTATGCGAAAATACGAAAATATTAACCACATACATGATAATTGATTTGGGAAAAGAAAATTTATGCGAATAATTTGCTAACAAACAATGTAAAAGGTCACCTGAATAAGAGTTAAGTAACCTCCAATTTGAGTTGTCTTAATCCTCGACCTTTTGCTCATCTCTCCCAGAACAAAATCAAGCACCCCAATGGCCCAAGAGTATTGGTTAATCTCATCGAGATTCTCCAAAAGCTGTAGATAATGTGCATCCACCCTATTTCCAGAAGTGTCGGGGAAAATGACGGTTCCTAGATGATATAACCAAGAAGTGGTGACATGATGCCTAAGGGTCTCCTGGTCCATCACCAACTTTCCTTTCTCCACCTTCTTTCTTGTCCCTCCAAATGCTTCCTTCAACTTTACCAACTTGAATTTCTTCACCTTCTTCTTGAAGGCTTCATTTACCTCTCTTGGATTATACTCATCGCCCCGTTTAGAGGACTTCACAGAACGTCTAAACTCACATTAAGCCTTTCTTGCATCCCATCCTAGACATTTTAGAGCCAATTCTTCAAGAGCTTCATAATGCATCGAGGGGTTGTAGCCTTCTCGAAGACATTTACCTTCTACTGGTAAGCCGGTTATTCTCGAGCAATTATCGGGAGTAATTCCCATCTCGCCAAATGGAAGATGCATTGTATATGTCTCGGGATAATACCTCTCAAAAAATGCGGATACGGCTTCAACGTCAAAATCCATATGTGCATACTCAATAGCTCTCCACACTGTTTCACCTTTGCTTGAAAATCGTCACACTCCAAAGAAAGATCCCATTTGGACGCCTTTTGACGACGAATAAGACGAACTGCATTATGATCCTACGAAAATAACATAACACTATTAATACTTGACGAAACATGTCCCAAAAAAAAAAAACTTTTGTTAGTTAAGAATGAACTTAAAGAATACCTTTGTCGCATAGATCTTCGCAGCCCATGAGTGTTTGTAGCCAAACAATGTGGCCCCTCCATCATTTGGAGTACCATAAGTTGAGTTCACTCTAGGCAAACACAAATTATCAGGGGGAATGTGTGAGTATCTATCACAAGGAGGCTTCCGCTTCTTTTTCTCTTTAACAGGAACTATTTCTTTCTCTTCTTCCTCTTCCTCCACTTCATCATCTTCCTCCTCTTCCTCCTCTCCCTCCTCTTCTTCCTCTTCATCCTCTCCCTCTTCTTCCCCATCCTTCTCTTCCTCTTGTCCTTCTCCTTCTTTTCCCTGTCCTTGTTCTTCTTCCTCTACATTTTCAATGTGTTCTCTTTGTTGTTCAACCTCTTCATTTCCTTGGTCTTCATTTCCTTGCTCTTCTTCATCATCATTCTCTTCTTCAATAACATTATTAATTGTATTCTCCATCACCTCTTGATTGACTTCCTGTAATGATCCCCCTCCATGTTTTGCATTTTTAGTACCACGGTTTCGGAAATCCAGATGTATCCTACCGCGAGGGGTTGGAGTTCTCAAATCTTCGGCTACGAAGGGATTAGATTTTTTCCCTTTTTTCCTAATGAATGAAAACCACATTATTAGCTAAACAGAATATTGTCTTATCAAATAAAATTGAACATGGGATTACATCAAACACAAAATGTTAACAGACTAAAGTTCGGTTATCTGGTATAAGTTGCGAGGTAACCGAACTACAAGTTTGTATGTGACAGATCAAAGTTCGGTTACCACATAGAAAGTGCGAGGTAACCGAACTATATTTTATCAAAGTTCGGTTACCTATATAAATTTATCGAGGTAACCGAACTCAAATTTTCCATATAAAGAAGGAGTTCGGTTACGTGTTTTTTTTACGAGCTTACCGAACTTCATAGTTCGGTTACCTATAAATTCCTAATTGGCCGAACTGTTCTTCATATTGAAAGTTCGGTTACCAAATTCTAGGGTTTTAAAATTTTCTCCTAGCCGAAATCTCTACTGTAACGACCATTTTCAATGGTTTTTGATGATTTCTAATCGATTTCTTCAACCAAAAACGATTCAAAGGAATGGGTATGAAGTAAATTACCTGTGGATTTTCATTTTGATAGAATCAGACTCCTTGGTTGATGTTGGATGCTTCACTTCGTCTCCCAACTTTGCTTGAAGTTGTTTATCAACTTCAAATTGATTTGGGAGATTCGCCATGTTAGCCAGACCCGGACTCAATCCGGGAATTCTAGGTGTCTGCTTAGAACGCATTGTTTATAAAGATTGATTAATCGACGATGAATTTTTTTCGAATCGACGATGTATAAGAAGAAGAGGAGAAGATGAAGATGAAGAAGAAGAAAAAAAGAAAAAAAAAAGGGTTTTAAAACTGATTTTATGTTTTAATTTAGGGGGTTAGATTAGTGGGTAGTGGTTAAATTAGTGGGTTATTAGGATTAGTTATAACCTTAATTAGGACAAGGGCAGATTAGTCTTCCCTAATCTTTTAGGACACCTCTTAAAATTTGGGTTGGGCATTCATATAAAGAGTAGTCCCCCACTGTTTTTGGGTAGTCCCCAAAACATCGTTCTGAAAAAAGGGGCCTTGCAAAATATAGTTGGGACTGTAGGTCAAAATGGTAGAAGTCTAGATTCCCTGTATATACTTCCGCAACACACAAACGAGAAGAGAAAAACAAAAAAAGAACAAAAATTGGTGCGTCTATGCAACAATGTCTTTGTCGAGCCTTCCCGAAGATATCGGAGTTGATATCTTTAAGACGTTACCATTGAATACCATTGGAATGAGCAGGTGTGTATGCAAGTCTTTGACTTCGCTACTTTGCAGTCCTGGATTTATTAAATCTCACATTAGGCACACATACCAAACTAACAATAACCCTACTAGGCTATTATTTTAAACTTGGCGGGGGCTTTACTTTGTAGATTATGCTTCAATATCATCAGCATTATCATCGACGTTGAACTTGGATGCAGTTGTTATACCTAAAGAAGCGGTTGTTCGAGAGTACTTTCCTTACGAAGATCACGATGAGTCCTTTAGGATAATGGGTTCTAGCAATGGCTTGGTTGGTCTAGGTTTTGAGACAAGAAAACTGTTGAGGCTTACTGTTCTATGCCTTTGGAACCCATTGACAGGAGATTATAAACTAGTACCGTTTCCGGATTGTGGTGGTACTAAGTATGGATATGGATATGGGTCGGGCAAGTATGAGGTTAGATATGGGTTTGGTTATGATCCTCACAGTGAGGACTACAAGTTGGTAAGAATTGGTTTTAACGGAGTGGAGGTTTTATACATTAGGTACAGATTCATGGAGATCTATTCCATGTGTAAAAGGATTTCCTTATACATGTCCACGTGGAAAACCCGAGAATACTTCTGGTTTGCTTTTCAATGGAGCTCTTCATTGGTTACGGTTGCGGCTTACCGGAGATTGTGACCATGTTGTAGTTGCTTTCGATATAAGCAATGAGTTACTGACAGAGTTTACACTTCCAGAGCAACCTTTGGACAGCCACCATACAAGATTAGGAGTATGGGAAGACCGTCTTTCTTTAGTTATAAGTACTGGTTATCAATCGGATATATGGGTGATGCAGAATTATGGTGTGAAAGATTCCTGGACAAAACGATTCACACATAATTTTTCTCGTTCTTCATCCGGGAAACCAATTTGGTCTTTTGAAAATGGTGAGATTTTGATGGCGACGGATTTCAGGTTTATTTTACTTGACCCAAAAAATCGAAGAGCTAGAGTTTTGGACATCGGTGGTGTTCAAATCATGTCTTATCAACCATCAGAGAGTTACGTCGGGAGGCATGTGATTAAGGGCAGGGGTCCGAGCCATAAGTCTTGCTATGAGATGCAAAAAAGGCTTGCTTGGTGGTGTACTTAAATTAAGCACAAGTAGGCAGAGTCTTTGCCAAGTGCGATCCTCTACTGCTGCTGTCTATGAATAGAGAGGATTTCTGCATTTAAATGTCGTTTTTTACTCTGTTTTTCGAAAATAAACTTCATGAGTAAAACACCTTTTGTGGTTCATATTATTTTTGCTCTGAATCGGTGGAAACCTGTACGGAACATTTATAAACACGTCCACAATACTCCTTTTCTTTTTTGGGATTTTTTTCGGCTTTAGAAATCTGCTTGTAATTTACAATCTATTTTTGATGACCACATTGACGGATTGGTTGCCTTGCAACGTTACATTTCCATGAATTTTACAAGTGACCAACAAGGTCCTTAACAAAACAGAACGGCATTTTCAAAACCCTTCGCGTGTAAAAACACACAATCACAGCCGTCTATAAAAGATGCATTGGTCTAAAACTAAATCTAACGATCATAATTTAACCCTATACAAGAAGAATAGATTCATTCATTTTAGAGAAAGAAAAAAATGAAACCCTTTCCCTAGAGTAGGCAACATCAACAGATCCCAACTACAAAACCATGGCCGCCGATTGTTTAAAATCATCTTCAGCAGTAGCAACCACAATGTTTGATTTAGCATAATGATATCTTCTCTCAGAAAATTAATTTGCTCTGCTTGTTTCTCGTTCTTTTGCATGAGACTGCATTAGAAGAAGATTGGATTTCAGGTTCTGATCTGAAACAAGCCAGGATCTGAATTTAGAGGTAGTTTCCGGATGAAATCTATCCGGATCTGTGACGTGATGACGATGCTGGTGAGATTCGTTGGTGTGAAGATATAGTCACTCTAATATTCTGTACCTGCTATCATCATCAGATTTCTTGCTGAAATTTCCTTTTAAGAGTAAGGAGAGGAAGAAAACAAGTTACAAGGTATGACAATCTTGACGATTATTGCATCTTACAACTTCTGTAAATCTTGTTTTTTTTCTTTAAAGTGCAATAGCATCAACTCATGTACCTACATCTCTGATTATGTGTAGTAAGTGCAGTGGCACACACTTTCTTCAGTTCTTCTTTGTAAAGAGAACATCTAATCCTTTCAGTTTGTATGTCAAAAGAATATTAATCTGTAATAAAAAGCTATGATTGAATAAATTGGGTTCAATCTTATAATTTTGGCAAGATTTACCTTGACAAGGCATTTATGAGTATGAACAAACTGAGAATGCCAACTTTATTGCAAGCTGAGGGATCGGTGGATGCAGTAACCGTTCGCTTAGTTTATCAGCTTGGGATATAAGCATATTAGGCATCCAGCATCAGGCAACAAGAACAAAATTTTGGCATATAAGCATTAGCCTCTTGAATCTTTTGACCCAGATACTGTATATGGTGTGGCCAAAGTTTTGGGTGAAGTTCATAAATTGGAGCTTAAAGCCATTCCTACTGGTTCGAATGCTGTGAGTGCTAATGTCTTCTTACTGAAAATACAGCTGGCTGAAACAACCAAGTAAACTTTGCTCTGAACGCTTCATCATTTACTATGTATGACCCTGAAGAATGTCCAACTAAGGCTAAATTTGTTCAAGAACTTGCTGACCAGGCTATTTTTAAATTTGGTCAAGTTAATATCTCTTTCGATGAGTTACTTAATGTGAACCCTTAGCTGCGTCGTTCTACTAAAATCATGATTACTTCTAACAAATCAAAAAAGGAAAATGCAGCAGCAGAGAATGGTTTTGTTAGACCTGAAGAAGGTAGTTTCGATTTACAGACAATATGATGTTGTATCCTCTAAGGCTCAATCTTCTGCTGTGGGAGCTTCTACAAGTCGCAGAAGATTCAAATGCACTCATTACGCACTCATGACTATAGATCAACTTTACAGCGCACTAATATTGAAGGTGTTGGTTCTAAAGAGCTTATGGTGGAGACCGACCAAGATGCTGATCCTAATTACTCTTACCAGTCTCAGAGCAGTTACCTTAACCGAATGTTGAACCATTATTTTGCTTGGCAACAAATGCAAGCAGCTGGACCTTCAGGTTTCACTCCTTTTTTGTGTTCTGCTGTCTTATTGTCGCTTCTGTTTAATCTATTCTTCTTATTTTTGTGTTAGTTTACTTCCATTGTAACTTGTTTGCATTCTCACTAACACCATGCAATTTTAGCATGGAATCGTCAGGGTTTTCTTAATGCATTGTATATCAACTCATGAACCTGGCATAGTGTTTCTTTCTGAAACAAAAGCTTCCTCTCATGTTATAAATAATCAGTTACGGCAACTAGCATATCCTAATTACTGGTCCCATTCTTCTGACGGTTTAGCAGGTGGAATTGCCTTTGATGTGGAATGGCTCCAAAGTTTGATTTCAACTATATTCATGGTTGATTCTTGGATATTTAAATTTCGACAATCACCCATGGCAATCCGTATATACTTGGCTTAACCACAGGCAGCCCCACCAACAGATTTTAGCTGGTCTGGATTGAGACCAAGCAACTCAAGATTGGTTCTTTTTGTTTCCTTTGGCTATTCTCTATAGTTTAGCTGCTATGAGCTCCGACCATCTGCAGATTGTACTTAACACTTCTCCCCCGGACAGAGCTTACAAAAGACCTTTTAAATTGTACCGGCCATGGTTAGATGACTTGTCTTCTTGTCAGCAAGTCATCAAAGATTCTTGGCAGACATCAATTTTGGGTTCTGTAGTTTATCAGGTGGCTTCCAAGTTGCAACTTACTAAAGCAGCCATTAAACAATGGAATTGCAATGTATTTGGTAATGTTCAGCATTCATTTCTAACCAATCAGCTACTGATGTTACAGACGTGTTCAACAACAATTATCCCATTGTTTTTATTTGTATTTTCATTCTAGTTTTTCAAAAAAAAATGAAATTCGTTTCATCCATGTTGACACACCTAACCTTCTCTACTTGGCTACAACATGGCCCTCCAGTTTAAATTTCCTGGAATGTTGAACTTGGCTCCCCCATCACACTAGTTAAGAAAGAGTGTTTCTCAAGTGTAATTTGTGCTTAAGATTTGTGGTTACTGTTTTATTTTTATTTTCCAGGTCTAAAAGGTGGCTTGTTTGTGCAGTCTTAAAAGAGCCCTAACCTTTACGGCATTAAATATTCACTTAAACCAAAAGTTAATGGGAATGGAACCGAATAGGAAACAAAAAAAAATTAGTAAACAAACTTTATTTAATGTGTTTATCGGTTAATGGATACGAAACAAAAGAATTAGTAAACAAACTTTATTTACAGTCTCGTCCGGTTGGGAGAATTGAAAACCTAAGAATTCAATTATGGGGGAATCCAATTCTTGGAATTGGATTCTAAGGAATGCAATTCAAATCCTAAAAATTCATGTTCGGTTAAGGTAATTCAATTACCTTTGTTTTTACCCCGGATTCCAATTCCATTGCACTATTTGGACGAACGCAATGGAATTCTACTATTTTAGAGGGAATTGGATTCCTAGGAATCAAAATTCTCAATTACAAAAAGTTCATTTACACCGTTCGGTTCAAGGAATTGGGTGCATTCCTTAGGAATTGGATTCACGAACATACTGTTAATGTGGTTTAATTTAGTTTGCGCGTGTAAAATAAAGTTTTATTTTTTATTTTCCAGGTCTAAAAGGTGGCTTGTTTGTGCAGTCTTAAAAGAGCCCTAACCTTTACAGCATTAAATATTCACTTAAACCAAAAGTTAATGGGAATGTAACCGAATAGGAAACAAAAAAATTTAGTAAACAAACTTTATTTAATGTGGTTATTGGTTATTGGTTAATGGATACGGAACAAAAGAATTAGTAAACAAACTTTATTTACGGTCCGGTTCGGTTGGGAGAATTGAAAACCTAAAAATTCAATTATGGGGTAATCCAATTCTTGGAATTGGATTCTAAGGAATGCAACTCAAATCCTAAAAATTCATGTTCGGTTAAGGTAATTCAATTACCTTTGATTTTACCCCGGATTTCAATTCCATTGCACTATTTGGACGAACGCAATGGAATTCTACTATTTTGGAGGGAATTGGATTCCTAGGAATCAAAATTCTCAATTAAAAAAAGTTCATTTGCACCGTTCGGTTCAAGGAATTGGGTGCATTCCTTAGGAATTGGATTCATGAACATGCTGTTAATGTGGTTTAATTTAGTTTGCGCGTGTACAATAAAGATGTGTAGTCTGTAGACTCTGTACCTGTGTGTTTCAGTGCGATTTTTTTTTTTTTTTGAAGCAACTCAGTGCAGTGATGATGTGACTTCAACTAATGCTGGAAAGACTTGGAAATTACAAACTCCATTCTTTTTTTTTATTTACTTTAAAAAAAAAAGGAAAGCTCAAAGACATTAAAGCTATTAGATTATACGACTGATTGTTAAGTTTCAACAGTTATAAAGAACTCAAACAGATAATATGGAAATCAAGATAACAACAAAGTTACAATGACCAATTCTGAGAAATACTTCTAACCGTTCCTATCCGATTTCAAGTTAACAGGATTAACTTAAATGGTCTTAGCTGGATCAAAAATAATACTTCCAACCCAAATAACAAATCTTTAATCAATAAAAGGCAGGATGCATAAATCCAACTATTCTCGAAGGTTTTCTAAAATCATAGTGAAGACATAGATAATATAAAAGGATTCATACATCCAACCCGTTGTCCATGATTTTATAATTACAGTAACAAAGGTAACCGGTATAGCTTAACTCGGTATTTTATATAAGAAAATTGGTTTGGGTCTTCATATGACTTGGTCTTGTAGAACTGGTCGTTGATGGTGTCTTCTATGTCTTTTTGGGTAACCAGTATAACTTAACTCGGTTTTGTATGTGACGAAATCGGCCTGAATCAGTTTGGGTCTTCATATGACTCGGTCTTGTAGAACTGTTCGTTGATGGTGTATTCTGCGTCTTTTGTGTGTTTTATAAAAGTCATGCAGAATTTCCCAGACTGTATAGGTTCGCAACCCGGCTTGCAAACCCTTTCCATCTGACTTTCGCAAGCTTCCAAGGTTTGCGAACCCTTGTGGCATGACTTTCTCGAACTGCCATAGTTGCAAACCCTTGCGGCCTAACTTCGCGAGCTATCCTGCCCAGTTCAAGTATAGTAGGAGTACACGAACTAATCCATGTGTTTATGTTCGACTTTGCTACGATTTTCATAGACACTTCGAAGACAAACTTTATTCACTAAAACACTTTGTGTTTGTGAATCATTGATTAAATCTTGAGTCTTACTGAACATCACTATGTGCTTGTAAGTCCAAAGGATACTAAGCCGCTATGAACCATATATCTGTTAGAGCATTACTCGGTTGAACCCACAAGTTTTGATATCTCAAGCTTGTTGTCAGTGTTAGGTGATCAAAACTATATCTTGATTTTTAGTCTACTAATTCAAATCTCAGACTAGGTTAGAATCTGTAGTTGAGTATCAAAGATCACCCTTGAAGACTAAAGATCGACGATTACATTTGGAGAACTTCTATAACTGATAGACGCATTTATGTGTCAATTTTGATCTCGATTTCTATATTATTAGTACCAATTTTTGTACTTATTTTGGTATTTTATGCCTTTGTGGGTATTTTTGGGGCAATAAACATGTGTGAAAAAATTAACTCGGAAAGTGATATTTACACCCCTAGGAAGAATCGTTAATGGCACCCTTGAAATGTGTTAAAGGCACCGCGGAAATACGTTGGAGGCACTTCAGAAATGTGTTAAAGGAACCCAGTGAAGTTGATAAAGGTACCCAAGAAAATTACTATTTATGCCCAAAATTACTATTTATGCCCACTAGGGCATGTACTAAAGGTGCCCCAACAATGGATAAGGGGTACCTAACTACTATTGGCTCCCCAGCAGTTGGATAAGGGGCACCCATCTTCTTCTTCATTCTCAAATCTGTACATTGGCGGGAAAAACTGGATTTTGAATGGGCAGAATTAAGGTTCGAGTTTTTGGTATGACATCTTAGCCCTAAATAGACCTGGTATAGGTGTTGTATTGGATTGAATTTGGCTAGATGATCCGATTGGAGATAAAACAGGGTCTCGGATTTTTGGTTTGAAACAGGGAAAGTTTGGGAGAGATTCAATTGCGGCTTTCGTTTGGGATGATCCTGTTAGGACTAAACAGGATTGGTGCTTGCTTCAGATTCGATAAAAAACAAAAGTATAGTTTGATTTACGATAAACTGGGAGGTGGATGTATTCTCAGGATTTGGGATTTTGTATTGGAAATTTCGTGCAGTTTAGGAAAGAATATCTTCCATGATTAAGTTATTCTCTCTTTGGATAACTCAAACTTTAAATGACGCATGAAATAGCAGAGAAGAAAGGAAAGAAAAAGCCTTGGGGTGGAGGAAAAGAAAGATTTTTTTTAAAGGGAGAGCAAAATGTGATCTGAGGAGAGCGAAAATCATACTCGACTCGCTAACTAGGACCAACTCGTTATATTTATCCAACTCAGACTAACATGCCAATACATACCACATGTATACCTTGCACACGTTCAAAAATCGTATCATCTTCCTCTTTCAAACACCGAACTTAAAAACCCTAGAAAAACTTTTTAGCTTTATAACAAATAGAGAATAAACAAAGTTTCATAATTAGATGTAAAAGAACCATAAAACAAAAGAGGAACAAGATCAAAAAAGATTTGGAACCGAAAATTAAAAAAAGAAACAAAAAACTGTAGAAGCATCAACTGAAAATTCGAACTGTTGAACCGGTATTAAATTATCAAAGGAAATTACGCAATAGATGTATTTGTAAATATAATTTTGGTCAGCGTGTTGTGATGAGAAGCTGTTGTTCATCTTAATTGAGGCTGAAGAAACTCTCAGGATGTAAAGGACGTCAGCTAAGGGAATCAAGTTCGTAGATCCTTGTGAGGTTCAAGAGACTTAAGGAGTGCGAATGTAGCTGAATTTCTTGGAGAGTGGATTCGGTTTCAACAACATTCCAGTCTGAAGTCTGGTAGTAGGCTAGTGTGATGTTCAAATCTGGACGAGGTTTCAGAGTTTTTCTGTTATTGCGGTTTCCTCGTTAACAAAATTCTTTAGTGTGTGTTTTTTACTTTTTCCGCATCTTTTGATTGTTAAAGTACTGTATTGGTTCATAATCGTATCAAAGACGAAAAAGTTGGGTGTATTGGTATCCCTTGCATTTTCAATTAGGATCAGAGTTGCTTCGTGTACTAATAGTGTTACAAGCGAGATGAAGATCTCTTGCTTTGATAGGAACGGTCAATTAACGGATCCCGAGTGTATTCTAGAAACCATCGATGTTGATCTGAGCATTGATTTGGCTAAAGCCATTGAGAATATTTTTCATGAGAAAAACGATTGATAAGAAAAATTAATGGACTACATCGTAAACTATACATGAAGAATTCTGATCTTCGAGAAGGATCTGAAAGAGAATAGGCTCTTCAAAAGAAGTTGAATGTATAAATCCATCTCAACGCGGAGTATATTGCCAGTCTAGCTGAATCAAAGGCTACATTAGCAAAAACCCTTGGGGATTTGAAATCTGAAAAAGATACATCTAACCTTTTGAAGAATCCATGTCATGAATCTCTTGATTCTTGTTTAAAGAATTTTCGTCAGTCAGGTGATAAACGAAGTCTCGGCTTTGTTAAAACTGATGTACTTAGATTTCATCTAAAGTACCTAATGATGTTCATACCACTTCTGTAGGTTCCTTATCTTTTGTGGCTCATTCAATCATTATCAACATACTTGTAAGCACTTTAGACAAAAGTTAAAAGTTGTCAATGTTTTGCATAAGAAAGCTGAAAGAATTTTTTTCAACATTGAAAGACTTGCAAAAGGAGTGACAATACATCCTAATACTAGGAAAAGTAATTTCAGTCTAGGAGATGGGAGTTGTTGTTATATTAGAAAAAGGGGACGATCAAGCTTCCAGGAGTGCCTGAAATCCATGATGTTGTTTACGTCAAAGGTATGTCTGCTAATCTTCTTTTTGTTAGTCAAATTTGTAACAAAGGCCATAAAGTTATCTTCAATGCAGAAGGATATGACATCATAAATAAGTCTGGAAATTAATTTTTCATGACATTCGTGGAAAAAATAACTATTATCTTTTGGATATTCAGTTTAATCTTTGTTGTAACTTGACTAAGGTGGAATCTACTCAACTTTGGCATGAGCGTTTTGGTCACATCAATGATCGCCTCCTAGGAAAGATCATTAACAAAGAAATTGTTAGAGGTGTACCCAAAATCAATGTCAAAGTAGATGGTGTTTGTGGTGCTTTTCAGAAAGGTAAACAAGCTATAGTCCCACATAAGTCATCACAACACATTTCCACCAAATCTCCTGTATAGATTTTTTTGTTCCCATCCAAAAAAATACTATTTGTGGGAAGAAATATGCATTAGTAATGGTAGATGATTACACTAGATTTACTTGGGTGCCGTTCTTAACTCATAAGAATGAGTGAATTCAAGATTATTGTGAATAGAATTCAGAATTAACAAGGTTGAAGACTAAAGAAAATGAGGAGCGATCGTGGAACATAATTTAAATATACTAAGGTATTTGAGTTATGTGACACTCTGGTAATTGTTCAACAATACTCTCCACCAATAACTCCACATGCTAATGGGGTTGCAGAAAGGAAGAACGAAAACATACAAGAAATGGCCCGGGAAATGCTTCACAATAAAAAATTACCTCTTAAGTATTGGAGAGAAGCTGTCTTTATGGCATGGTATTTGATCAACCATGTTAACCTACGGTCACGAACCCTAAACACTCTGCATGGGTTATGGTATGGTAAAAAACCAAACTTGAGTTATCTCCGTGTGTTTGGTAGTAAGTGTTACATTCTGAAAGATCGAGAACAAAAAGGGCAATTCGATTCCAAAAGTGACGAATGAATTTTTCTCGGCTATGCATCTGATAGTCGTATTTTTCGAGTATATAATCTCAGAACAAATGTCATGATGGAATCGGCAAATGTTATTATTGAAGATTTGAGCAGATTTCATCATGATAACTCTCCTGCTGAGTTACCTCCCATGGAGACAACTGACACTGTCAAGAAAGCACCTACATTGGAAGAAGTGGTTCTTATTGTTTCTGATCATGACTGCTCTAGTGACGAGGAGAAAATCCCTGACGAACGAACCCTTTCTCGAAATTATGGGTTCGTAGGGATCACGATACCAATAATATTATTGATGGAAAATACTCAACTGCTAAGACAAGAGGTCAGGTTCAAACTTGTACAACTTTGCATGCTACTTATCTCAAGCTGAGCCTAAATATATTGATGAAGCTCTGAAGGATCCGACTTGGGTTAGTTTTGTGCACGTAAAGCTCAATCAATTTAAGAGACAATAAGTTTGGGATCTTGTTCCTTGTCCATCCAATATAAATATTGTCGGTACCAAATGGATTTTTAAAAACAAGTTAGATGAATTTGGAACGGTGGTTCAAAATAAAGCAAGACTTGTCGCTCAAGGTTATTCAGAGACTAAAGGAATCGATTTTGAGGAAACCTTTGCCTCGGTTGAACGCCTTGAGTCCGTACATTTGCTATTAGCTCGTGCTTGTTTTCTCATGATTAAGCTATATCAAATGGACATAAAATCTTCTTTCTTAAATGGGTGCCTAAAGGAAGAAGTCTATGTTGCTCAACCTAAAGAATTTGAATGTCCATAAAATCCCGATTAAATCTTGTGGCTTGGCATAGAAAGAAACAAAACTCACAGTCCCTGTCTACATGTTAAGCCGAATACATTGCTGCAGGTTCATGTTGTACTCAACTTTTATGGATGAAGCAAATGCTTACTGATTATGGAATCGATACTGGAACTATGAAAATATTTTGTGATAACTCAAGTGCAATTCGAGTCATATTTTGTGATAACTCAAGTGCACTCAAGAATAAATCACATTGACATAAGATATCATTTTATAAGAGAACTTTATGAGAATGGTATTTTCAAGATTGTTTTTGTGCCTTCAGAACGACAATTGGTTGATATTCTTACCAAACCTCTTGATACTCGAACGTTTTATGACCTTCAAAAAGATATTGGTGTTAATCTAGTTCATTAATTAAAGGAAATATAAATTGAGATCCGGTATCTTCCTTTATCTGAGATTGTTTTTCGTTCTTGTGTACATCTTTCGACCAATGTATTATAGGAAATATGACGTTCTTATAGGTGTCTGTCTGAAGTATCTGAAAGGTAAAACATATTTTGTGAGATTTGTTCTTTGATATCATTCTTTGGTAATTAAAACATATATCTCATATTTTCTCATAGGTTAAGCTCTTTCACTCTTGCAAAAGGGGAGTAAACTATTTTGAGAATTACAGTATTGATCTCTCCAATGATTACACTTTTGTGAATAAACTCTTACAGGATTCCGTAAGATGTTCTTTAGGGATCGACTTACTTCTTTGATTGTATAGTCATCAGGGATTAAGTGGTGAACTTTAATCTCTATGTATGTACATGGCGAGAAAAGTTATAATTCTTATGTTGAGTCATATCGCACTAATTGTTCTCTTGTTCGTAACTGAGAATAGTTTGTGTCGATGATTTTTCTCATGAAAATATTGTATCTTAGTGCCTCTAATATTAAGATCTTTATTTTTAACTTCTTTGTTTGTTATTGGTGAGAAGAGATAAAAATATTGGATACACATTTATTTTGTTTGTAACTGGCTAATAAATTTAAATTCAAATTAAATCCTTCTCTTGTGACTAGAGTAAGGTCGCTCATGTTGTTCTTCCGAGAATGAAATTAATTGGGGTGAATTCTTTTGAGCTTGAGATTAATGGTAATATCTTTGTGAGGAGAGCGGATGTGGAATTGTAGGAGATGCTTATGCCTTATGTCTCATTGACGCAAACCGAGATTTCTTGATTGAAATCTTCTAAACTAAAGGTTAGTATGTGTTCTCTAGTCTTGAAACTCTTTTGATTAGTTTATGATTATCCTGATTTTTCACCTTTTCCAATTTTGTTGACAAAAAGGTGGAGAATTATTATGTTGTATCTTACTACATTACATATGGCTTTACAGAGCATCATTTAAAGGGGAGTGAATTATTATCTATAGGTTTTACCTATTTTGCAAAAGTATTATGTATTGACTAAGGGGGAGAACATATCACCGTAGTATTGCTTCAAAATTGTGGTGCAATTGCATTTTGAGCAAGGTAACAATATTATGTTTATGTATAACAACCAATGAATAGAGTGATTACCTCATTCTATCATCACTACGGATCTTCAACAACAAAGTGTTAAACGAACAAATGCAGAACATTAGAAGAACTTGAAGTACGAACTTAAAGTACGAAGGATTCAAGACGTGTGTTGAAGAACCAAGGAAATCAAGCATAGTGGATCAAGCTGATTTACTTTTCCATATGTATTGAATAGTTTTGTCACTATAATTGACAAAATGGGAGATTGTTAGAGCATTGCTCCTTTGAACCCACAAGTTTTTCTATAACAAGCTTGTTGTCAATGTTAGATGATCAAAACTATATCTTGATTTGTCAAGTTTCAGATTAGGTTAGAATTTGTAGTTTAGTATCGGGAATCAACCTTGAAAACTGAAGATCAACGAAGACATTTGGAGAACTTTTATATCAGGTATGTGAAGGATGAACCATTTTATTTTACTCACTATCTCACCATTTTATCTATTGAGACTATATCGTATGAATTCTAGTAGATTTAGAAAGAAGAAGTTTCAAGTCAAGCTTGTCTTGTGAGGAATATCGAAAGATGATTCTAAGCAAAGATGTTCAACGGCCCTTAACAATATTAGTTTTATGAAGCAATTTGTGAATCGATTGAAAATTGCCCATGCAAATGATTACTTGGGAATGTTTCAAACATCATAAGAGAGAAATATTTAATTTACTGATATTTCTGCTTAGTGAAGGTTGGCAAACCAGTTTGCAATCCATAGATGTCTGAGTTTCAGAAATATTTGAAGGTATTGGAAAACCATCTCGCAAACCGCAAGTTCAGTTGGGAACATTTCATTCATGAACCCGGTTGGCAAACCGTGGTGAATAGAATTTTCAAAGTTGGAATAATAGGCTAACAGTTGGGAAACCCGGTTCACGAACCGTTGTCAACCGAGTTTGGAAGTCTTGTAGGGTTGGAAAACTAAGTTCATGAGTCGTTGCACCCTGACTCGTGAACAAGCCCTACGGTTGCCAAACCGTTGTACCAACTGTCCCAGTTTATATATTTTAGTAAATGCTCAAAGAATTATTTTCATAATATGTTTAGCATTACTAGAACTCTCTTAAACACTTCTACGACTTCATCGATCACTTAAACACTTATGTGTGTGCATCATGATTAAACTTGAAAATGCGGGGGTACCAAAATACACCACCAAATTTTTTTAGGAAACCTGTATAGACAAACTCAAATATAATTCCAACAGTTCAACTTAATGAATCTCACTCAAGAAAGAATATTCAGAGTTATATCTCTTTCACAATCAGAAAGTTTAGAGAGGCAAGTCCGTGAACCTGATTTGCGGGTGAGAGTACTTGGTGATTCCAAAGATTAATTTCCAAGAATCAATCAAGTCGTATCTAACAAACAATGATGGATGTATCTACTTTGATTGATTAACGCATAACCTGTGATATTTCAATTATAAAGATAAAGAGTATAATGCGGAAAAGGAATAACAAAGACACTAGAAGTTTTGTTAACGAGGAAACCGCAAATGCATAAAAACCCCGGGACCTAGTCCAGATTGAACCCCAAACTGTATTAAGCCACTACAGACACTAGCCTACTACCAATTAACTTCTGACTGGAATGTAGTTGAGACCGAATTAAACCCTCACAGCAATTCAGTTATAGTCGCGCTCCTTACACCTTTTGAATCCCAGCAGGAATCCGTGCAATTGATTCCCTTAGCTGACGTCACACCAACTAAGAGTTGCTTCAACTCAATTGAAGACTTTAAACCAATCTGCCTCCCACTGATAAGCCTATATGTGTGATTTCCTTTTTGATCGTAAATCAAGGTGATGGAAATTGATAGCAATAAACAAAGTCTAGCTAACCTAAAAATTCGGACTTATGCAACCCGAAGTACAGCCTAGATAATTATTCACCTCATAAGTATTAAACTTGTGGAATTAACAAAGTATGGGACGAAGAGAACTTTAATGATTTATATCTATCTTGTTCAAGTGAGCAGCTCAATAATCGAACAAGATCAGGATACTCGAGCTATCAAGATAAAAAATAGATGGACCTGGCTTCACGAAACCCTATGAAGTCTTTGTAGTCGCTAAACCCTAAAAGGGTTTTAGTAAGAGGACGACTCTAGTTACAACTAGGACACACAAAGAAAAGTAGTGTCGGGATTCAAAGATCCCAGTTGTTTGAGGTTCCCCTTATATAGACATTCAAAGCATAGGTTGCTTTAGGTTTAAGCTAAGATAGCTTTGGAATCAAGCAAATAATATCCACCATTAGATGAATCTTTGAATATGATTAACATAATCAAGATATACTCTCTGGTTAGGATGAACCATAATCGAACTGTGTATAAGACCACGCTCATGAATGGTTAGCCGAAGCTAGCCAACTGAACTATAAGCTTGGGCATTTTCATAAACATTTAAGACTTAACTCGAAACACAATCATGTGATCAAATATGTCTATGGTGTTTTTAGAGATTATTCAAATGTTAATTATCTCGGAGAAATAATTTTATGTGTATATGAATTTAATCGACATGGTAAGTAGGCGTACAAGATACAATTACTTAACTTGTTCGTGAACAGTTATGTCACGGTAAATGTACCGGTATGTAAACCTTAAGATATAACCGAGTTCCGGAGTTCACTAAAAAAAATCGGTTTGCGTACTAGTATGGATACCATTTAAACATAACTAGTTCCGGAGGCCATAGAATTTTTTTGGTATGCGTACTAGTATATACGGATACCATTTAAACATCTCCACGTTCCGGAGTCCACATAACTTTTCTGGTACGTGTACCGGTATGGATACCAAACCGGTTTCGTAACCAACAGTTCCTTTATAGTACGCGTACTACTTTGCGTACCGATCTGGATTCATGAGTTCACAGACTTTTAAAGGTGTGCATACTAATATGTGTACCAAAAATATGTTTGTCGACATAAAGCTACTTCATTACGTGTACGAGTACATGTATTATGGCTTCAGACGTATAACAGTTTTCCCAATTTGGAAGACTGGTATGTATATCCTAATTTATAGTAGTTCTATATTTCTCTCTAAATCGATCCGAAACATTCCCGAATAACATCAATAACACATATCACTGTTCCAGGCTATTTCGAATGATAATTCTTGAATCATGATTTTGATTGCGAACAATAAATTGTCCTTAATCGAAATTCATCAAGTATAAATAAATGTTCATTAAGCTTAGTCATATTCTAAGAACTAATTACAAGATGAATCTTGACTCGAAATTCTTGGTATGCTTACAATAGTCTAATTAGTTATACGACAATGTCTCATAGATATAAAGATGAATATAACTTGAGAAATAAATAGTTCAGTCTTCACTTAACTTTTGCTGAAGAAGTTCTCCAAAATATTCGGTTGATGTTCGCCTTCAAACGGTAGAACGCAATGATGACTGACGTGATGTCCATTTATCAACTATACTTTTATCATAATCCAAGACTTAACTAATTGTAGACTAGAAATCTAGATATAGTTTTGACAACTAAATTTGACAACAAGCTTGAGATTGCAACACTTGTGAGTTCGACCGAGCAATACTCTAACAAAACTCTTAATTGTTTCAATGGATATCAAATTGCATTTAGTTCGTTGGATAACTTGCCAAACCGAATGGTCATTATACATGGTTCAGTAACCAAACTTAAGTGTATATTCTTCTATTTTATTTTTCAAGAATAGAGTTTGAATGATTCTCAAGTTATCTTAGCTTGAATTCGAAGCTAACCATGGCCTTGGAAAAACTATAAATAGAAATGCTCTTTCAATTGGGAAAATAAATCCCCGATACTTTGTGTCCTGGTTTATTCTAGTTTCGTCCTCTATTGACCTAGGTTTTCTCTAAGAAACATAATTCGGTCGACGACTAAAGACTTCGCTTGGATTCGTGAAGTCAGGTTTGACTACCTTTACCTTGATATTTCGTGTATCCTGATCTTATTTTTCTATCATTGAGGTTTTCGTAATCTCTTTCAGGAAACATAGATAGAAATCGCAAAGTTCTCTTCGTCTCATACTTTGTGATTTCTCAAGATAGATATCTAAAAACTGATCTTAGTTGATCTTTTGAAGATTTTTCTTGAGAGGTAGTTAAGAATTTAGGATGCTCTTCGGGAGTAGTAAGATCCGGATTTGTGATGTTTGCTAGCTTTTTCTATTGTAAACATATTTTCATATCTTGATCTTTGATCTAAATGGAAATCAAATAGACTTATCTGTTAGAGGCAGATTGGTATCAAACGTTTTCACTGAGGCCAAAGAAACTCTAAGGCTGTAAAGGACGTAAGCTAAGGAAATCAAGTGTGTATATCCTTGCGAGGTTCAAGAGACGTAAGGAGCGCGACTCTAACTGAACCACTAGGATGGTGGATTCGGTCTCAACTACATTCTAGTCCGAAGTTTAATAGTCGGCTAATATCTCTAGAGGCTTAATACAATGTGGTGTTCAAATATGGACGAGGTCCCGGGGTTTTTCTGCTATTGTAATTTCCTCGTTAACAAAATTCTTGTATGTGTGTTTTTTAATTTTTTCGTATCTTTTGATTATTAAAAGTACTGCATTGGTTCATACTCCTATCAAAGATGAAAAAGTTGGGTGTATTTGGTGTTCCAAAACCCTGGAACATAATACATATTCTTTTGTGTAATTTCAAGGTGGACTTCTCACATGCTTATATGAATTCCTAATAAGGATTTCATCTAAACTGAGAAAGCGATGCTTGAATTCCAAGAAACCTTAGTTTAAATCAAAACTACCTAGATCCTTGAAAATCAATAAATAAAAAGACTCTTGTAATAGGATTTATTAACCCCCAACACGCTTGAGTCCTAGTTGCTAAGCTAAAGCCGTTCCCTATAACCTAGGTTCCTCATAGACTATATCATAGGTTACGACTTTGAAGACTTCATTTAGGGATTCATGAAGCCCCGTCAGAATATCTTTTATCTAATAGTTCATGTATCCAGGTCTTATTCTTATTGATTTTTAGGTTTTAATCTCACATCAGGAATGGTATGGATAAAAATAACAAAGTTATCTTTGTCTCAGACTTTGTGATTCCTCAAGATAGATACATCATATCTTTTTTGATTTTTTGTTGGGATTGTTTCTGAGAGGTGGTTAATAACCCAGGCTTCTCAGCTTACTGAGTGTAAATGTTCCGGATTCATAAGGTTTGTTGGACTTTGTCTTTTGCAATAATATTTGCAAACCTATATCGAATGATCAAAAGGAAAATGTAATAGGCTTGTCTGTTATAGGAAGATTGGTATAAAAAAAATTACTTAGGTTGAAGCAACTCTTAGGATGGAAATGACGTCATCTAAGGGAATCAATTGCGTGGATCCTTGCGAGGTATAAGATACCTGAGGAGCACGGTTGTAGCTGAATTGCTTAGAGGGTTAATTCGGTCTCAACTACATTTCAGTCCAAAGTCTGATTATGCTAATGTATATAACGGTTTAATACAATGTGGTGTTCAAAGCTGGACGAGATCCCGTGATTTTTATGCAGGTGCGATTTTCGTCGTTAACAAAACTTCTAGTGACTTGTATTTTTCCATTTCCGCATTATGTAATTTTATCTTTATAAAAGGAATAACATAAGTAGTACTTAATCAATCTAGATAGTTGAATTCCTTATTATGAGATAAAAAAAACAAGGCTCGTTCTTGCTTGAATTCATATCTTAAAAGATAGATTGCAAGCTTCATACTTGTTAGAATTTGGATCCTCTTAATTCGGATACGACTAGATTGACTTTGGATTTTGATTTTTGAGATCGTTCAAGAACTCTTCTACACAATCAGGTTCAAGGACATTTAGTCTAAACATATTGATTGTGGAAGAGAAAGAGAAAAACTCTATATACAATCTTCTTCAAGGGTCTTTTTCTTTGACCTACTTGTGATTGTATTAGGTTTTGTCCATACAAGTTGTCGAACGAAAAAGTTGGTGGTATACTTGGTACCCTCTCCTTTTTATTCACCATCCAAAATTCTTTGTGCTTGAATTTATATCTTTCCCATTTATTTACAAATGTCTTATAGAAAGACTTTCTTATAAGAAGGGAAAACACAAATTGCACCATCCACTTTTACTCTTTTTCGAGTTCAAAGCTTACTAAATAATCAATTCAACTCATCATAAGGCTTTTGGTAGCACAAAACATGAATCCAATAAGTACACAACCATGCTACTTAAGACAACTCAGTATTAGTGAAAGTCATCCAGCGTAAGAAAGAAATCTACGAATTTATGTATATTTGTCCCATATTGAAAAAGAAAAAAAAACTACATTGTACATGAATAAATATTTAGAATATGACAGATATCATTAACCCTACAATATTGAGCTGTGTACTTAGTATCTTCCTAGACGGTAGATAACAATAGTGGTTGTTTTTTGGGATCTCCAAAGAAAACACGCGAGGATGATGATCAACCGCTTAAGGAAATCTTTTTTTTCCAAGCGGCTAAAGATCAGCCTCTTGGTCTCCACTGTGACACATTCCTTCACATGAAGGAGTGTATGAATGAGATTGGGTGATTGAATGAGTGTTCCCATTACATATACATTATAATAACACCTAGATTGTCTTTTTAATCAAAACTCCTTCACTTTCAGTGAGTATTCTCATTACGTAGACCTTTCTCTATGAAAACGCTTTTGAAAAAAAAATCGAGTTTTTTATAATGGAGGAATGAAAGAAGGTATTGAAGTGGAAGAGCTGGAGTGTAGAGCAATGAAGGCAGCTGTTGTCCAGGCAGTTTCAAGAAATCTCAGTAATATCATATTTGAGTCTGATAATAAAGTTTTAGTTAAATCCATAAATGAACCAAACTGATATGTTCATTGGATGAATCAAGGTTTAATTTTAGATATTAAGTTTGTTTTAAAGAAAATTAGTAACTGGAAATGTGTCTCATTGAAAAGAGAGGCTAATGGAGTTGCAAATAAGCTAGCTAAGAAAGCTAGAGCTCTCAAGGTTGATTTTGAGTTTTTTGATGTTTTCCCTCTTGATATTCAAGATTGGGTAACTCATGACAATCTACTTAATTTTAATGTAATTATCTTTTAAATAAAAATAAAAAAAAATTAAAACTTGTAAAGGTAAATCGTTGTCAATGTAGTACAATGATAAAATCATTGGATGATGCTACTAATGACCCGAATTCAAAATTCATCAGCACCAATTTTTTTTACCGTCGGATCAAAAAATATATAGGCAGTGGGTTTGGGATTCACCCTTATCTGGGGATCTGGGGGTATATGATTCATAAGAATGAAATTTCCATCCCACCACCCAAACCATGTGTCCATTAAAACCAGTTCAATTTAAGAACCAAAACGTATGTAATGCAAATGTCGGTTTTTAACTTGAAAGCTCATATTGACAGGAATTTGTTTGTACAATTAATGACCTACCTACATAACAAACGGTCACCAGTACCTCAATTCTATCTTCTTCTTCTTTCTTGATATCAAAGAAATAACAAATTTGTCAAATCAGGATTAAAATTTGTGATTTTCTGGAAAAATGGGTGCTTCTAGTTCCAGTTGTGTAGAAGAATCTGTGTATGATTTCACTGTCAAGGTTTGAAATTTCATCCTCATTTTCATGTTTTCTCAATCAATTCTTTCTTTTCTCTTTCTTAATTTTTTTGTTGTTGTGATGGTGGTGGCAGGATAAAACGGGTAATGATGTTGATCTTAGCATCTACAAAGGGAAAGTTCTTCTATTTGTTAATGTTGCTTCCAATTGGTATATCAATTTCTCCTCAAATTTTGATTTTTTTGATTTTTTTTTTTTTTTTTTTGTGTGTGTGTGTATTTTTGATTTGGGTTTGTTCTTGGAAATGGAACAGTGGGTTAACAGATGTGAATTACACACAATTAGCAGAGATTTACACCAAATACAAAGATCAAGGTATGGTTATAAAAATGAAAAATTTGTCGAAAAATGGATTTATTTTTTGTGATTTTAATGTATTGTTGTTGTTGGGGGTGTAGGTCTTGAGGTATTGGCATTTCCATGCAATCAATTTCTGAAGCAAGAACCAAAATCAGCCCAAGAAGTTGAGCAGTTTGTATGTACAAGGTTCAAGGCTGAGTTTCCTGTTTTTCAAAAGGTAATTATTCAACAGGTATTTTTGTTTTAGTGTTGCTTCTTCTTAGAACTGAATCGCAATATGATTTGTATGGGAACAATTAGGAGAATTAGATACCAATATTGCGAATTCTATTTCTGATGGTGTCCTAGTTCATGCTAGAATTCTTGAATAATTAGTGTAATGGTAAGCGAACTGATAGTAATAATTAGTGGGATTATACATTACACGGGAAGAAGTACAGATAAACCTCGAGAACTTGTAAGATGATTATTATTGTTTAGTATGCTTCTCTGGTAACCGTGTCTTATGCTTTTTCGATGTCAGCTGCTAATATTGTGGGTAAATGATTATGATTGATGAGGTTTTGAGTTTTTCAGTCTAAAATGTAATTTGCTCGTAGTATTTACGTGTCCTGTAATTGGGAGGTGCACTATGCAAGAAGCTCGTAATTCTGGGTGAAATCCAGAATTTTGAAGGGAAACTGATATCTGTTTGGATTTAAGTTTCTTCCAATATACAATTAGAGGTTAACAAGAATAGTGTCGTCCGTATGTTAAAGCTTATGTAAATAATACTGCAACCTCTTCATCTTTGGCACCATAAAAAGAAATTAAAAGACCTGTGATAGCGTTGACATCATCATAATGTTATGACTCGTACAACTTTATTGTGTAAACAGAGATGGTCGGTATCTCAATGCTAATAGTGCATTTTTTCAACATTATGAAAAGAAATTGTGGAAGGGGAAGGAGCTAGAAGTTTTATTATACAGGGTTACTTTGGCATAGAATGGCCTTAATGTTTTGAGGAAACAAATGAAGTTTCTTAAGGAGAGTTAAGTTAAAGGGTAAAGAGAAAACATTTAATGATCAATAACAGTTTTTGATAAGACTAGAATAACCCCATTACTGCTCGTGAAGGTCTATTGGAACCAATTTCGTAGAAATTCGTGTGTACAACTTCTTCGTATGTAATATCTGTAATTTTTATTAACTTCTTACTTCGTTCATCTTTTTTTTCGTTGCTTCAAAAAGAAATCTTGTTTTTTCCGTCTCTTCTTGTTTTGTTTCTGTTTCAAAATTATACTTCACCTTACCCTTAAATTTACTTGAATTTGAATAAAAACTCAGCTGTTTTACTTGCTGTTCTTGATCAGGTTCGCGTGAATGGTACGACCGCAGCACCTGTTTTCAAGTTTCTGAAATCGAAGTCATCTGGGAGTCTGGGATCGAGGGTCAAATGGAACTTCACCAAATTTTTGGTGGATAGAGAAGGCCGTGTCATTGGCCGTTATGCGCCAACAACACCCCCATTTGCGTTTGAGGTTGGTCTCTCCTTCTCTCTATCTCTATAAATTTACTTGTTATCTTCATTTATTTATAGTTTCTGGTTACATGGTTTCTCAAATGCAGAAAGACATTCAAAATGCACTGGAGTCGAAACCAAACTAATTGAGTGTGCACTCAAGTTCAATTCTTATAAGAATTGAATCCTTATCCTTGTTAGCGTGAAATTGTGTATAGTGGTGTGCGGTTGAATTCCATTTCTCTTCTACGTTCTTCTTGTACGCCTTAATTTTGTTTGTTCATAATATTATTTATTTTTGTTCCTTGTAAAACTGTTTTAAAATATTAGTGTGGTCAATATTATGATGAATGATTTTAACCAGCAGTGTCAATTCGGCGAACTCCCATAACAGTTACAGGGTCTGCAGAGACTGGTTAATATAGTGGTGCCATGGCATAGCTGGTTCGACTCAGCTGGGCCGTCGAGCACTTCTCTGTAATAGATGATTCCGGAGTATATAATCTGACAGCTAGAAGTTTCCCCCTAGCTCTGATATTTTGTTAGGTATGGGTTCATCAAGGTGTAGACAATGAGGTCTCTCAACAAACCCCTGTCTACCCTATCTGTACACTGTCAATCTCAACATGAACAGAATATCTTGATGTGGGATGTTTCACAACAAATGCCAGAAATACCTACATCAACTCCAATAGCCCATAGATTCATTGGTATTAGTCCTTAGGTGCTCACTTGTGCTCGGTTCACCATGGATTCAGTGGTATTACTTGGTTACAGAATCTCAAAACGTCGCGCGTTTGGATACAAATCTGTGTCAGTGTTAGGCTAGCTTCTGCCTTTATCCTCGTGGTTTCTTAAAGACTAATAAGGGTTTCTGTCAATTCATAACGAAACAAAAGCTTCAATGTTCACACGTGAAATCTCCTGTACTCTGGTAGATATTTCCTATCAAAAACACAAAAGATGGTGACCAAGTGCAATTACCAGGCCCCTAACCACTCCCAAATTCTCAAGACCTGTCTCCTAATTGTCAAATGACACTTCTGGCCGACGGCCCCATAATATGCAAGGGTCCTCGACCATCATTTCACGTTCAAATTCAGTTTTTTAAAATAATCTTTGTTTACTACACCCCCCCTATGCCCAAAAATGTTGCCTTGTAAAGGTCATGCACAAAATGAACCATTATCCATACACAGGTATGCACGGTTGCCTGGTTGGGGTGGCATGACATATTTCTTGCCAATCTTTTGGAGGACACTCATTGGTGCATGACTGTTCACACGTGGAACTGACCCCTCTGATTGAATCTTTATCTCGATCCATAGACATCAAAGAATATTTGGATAGACAGGTGTCGAACCGTCGACCCAACACTAGAGTGACATTTGAGGTGGGAAACTATTGATAAGTCACTCTCCCTGTCCTGATGAGATGATTGTAGGGTTCATTTTCGCAAGATTGCTAATAGGGGAACCGGTTTGTTTGGGGGTGTACCAAATTACAAATAAGACAAAACAACATTTGCCTTGGGGTTGGTACACCCCCAAGCAAATTGGTACCCCCTTTAGCAGCTTTGCATTTTTTTTTGGAGAAGATAAGTGCAATGTCTATATCTACTTCTTCAGAGCTTGGTTGTCAATCATGCAAAATGATCAATTCTTGCAACATTGCCTTCTTAGCTAGCCTACTTAGACCAAGTATATGACAATCATAGAGACAATGTACACGTGATATCGAGACGTTTTGGGTGGTACGATGGACCCGTCGACGACGACCGTGGTGTTCACACGTGGGTCTGATTTGGTACCACCACATGATCATAAATTCATAATCAAGGCTCATGATAAATTCAAGTTAAGGGTTTAGCAATTAGGAGATAGGGAAAGAAAAAGAAAGGGAAAAAAAAATGGGGAAGAGATATGAAAAGTTCAAGAAAATGGTGAAACAATACAGAGGGAAGTTGTATATTATGAAAGTATGCATTGGTATGCTTTTGTGTTGGAATGAGCATTACTCTTCACAAGAATCCACTGAGTTGTTTAGGACTTGATAAGATAATCACAATTCTTTAGCTACTTTTGTTCCACTTCTCTTGTCTTTCTCTTTACATTATAGTGTTGCAGATATGTGTATAGTATGTATATATAATCTAATGGAATTGTAGGGGAAATTTCAAGTCTTAATAATGTGAATCTCTTGGTATGTAAAATTTTGTGTAATTCTTTTTGTAGTGAATGCAATGTAAGCTAATTCTTAATTGCGGAGTTCTTATTGCTTATCTTAGTACTGCTCTCGCTCAAGAAGGAATTTGAGTTCAGAAACAACTTTTGGTAAACTATCTTCCTCATTGTTGATGGTAGTAGGCTGCTCTGGCAGGTTATGTGCCAGTTGTATTTTTCTCCTTACAAGTAATCTTAGTCGGGGAGTGTAAATAAGGTGTGAGAATTATTGGTAACATACTGTAAGAATTGCGGTTACTATAGGACATGTTTGGATACAGGGAGACACTGCACATTGGCAATAATGTGGTGTACTACTTGAATTCGAAGAACTGAACAATCAACTAATTAGTACCACAAGTGGTGTTTTACGTTGACACTATTTTAGGGTCTTTCTTTTTTAGTCGAGCAAATATGGATGATTTGATACCACAGAGTACAAAATCTATTGAAAAGTGTTGTCAAAGATCTCAAAGTAACAAAAGTAGCTTAAACCAGTAAAAATCTTGCTGGCAATGATTTCTCCCGTGTCAAACAGTCTTTTTTTTTGTTTTATATATAGAAAAACCAGGGACGGACTCAGAAATTGTCGTAGGGTAGGGCTAGAATATCACCAAGGCAAATTTTTCGAACGAGTTACATAGTGGTTTGTTGGAATTTTCCTATCAAATACTAGATAAATAGACAAGTAAAATATTAAAATCCATAATTTTAATTACAAAAATTGATTGGAGAAAGAAATTTATGGTATATAGAAGAAAAATGGGAAAGCAAATGGATGTGCCAAAGAAAGTTCTATGTTTTAAACAAGATTTTGGGCTAAAAATTATTAATGTTACAATTACAAGGATTAAATTATGAATAGAGGTAGGCTAAATACTAATTTTGAAAAAATTATCCATACAAATTTTATATTAAGCTAAAATTAGGGACGGGCTATAGCCCGGGTTAGCCCCTTGCTAGGCCTGTTCCTGAGAAAAACTTAGGCCATGGAAGCCTAAGAGGAGTACAAGCTAATGCTAGTGGTAAGTAAGGTACCAATGCTCCTAGTAATAGAGTTTTTACAAGCCATAGCCAAGTTAAAGGATTCCAAGTTTTGAAATCTTCCCTGGACTGCATTGTGGTAGAGCATTGTGAAACGAAGCAGAACTTCCATTGATTCAGCTTGAATTTCAACGTTGGTGTGCTGCAATTCTTTGACTCAATCGAAAGCTAAGTCTGCTCCTGTGGTTCCCATTCTCCATAGTGTCCTGGATGTCCTCTAGTCCCAATAATACTTCCTGCAAAATCCATAGTTGTAAGTGCAGTGAAAAAAGCTAGGGATTATGGATATTGTGGAGTGTATATTTTGATGATTCTGTCAAATGCCTCTCTTTGGTCAACACTACTTGAGTAGTAGTCAGTATCATCAACCTTATTTCCATAATCTTCATCCTGAATAACATAATTAAGAATATGGTTCTTTAAGTGATGAACTCTATGATGATTACTCAAGTGTTGTTGGATACTGAGAGTGGTATATCTAGCATTTAGCTGAGTGTGATTAAAGATGAAAGCACATCTATCTTTCCAGATATACCAAGCAGTTTCATAAATGTTGTTACTGGATTGGTTTGTTGCAGAATTAAACCAAGAGTTTAACCAGTCCAGGAAGTTTGTGGTGGAATCAAACTTTCCATGGGATGGTCCAAGCAGCAAATGCCAAACTGAGGTTGCAGCAGCGAAATTTAAGAACATATGTGCCATTGATTCCTCCCCACTATTGCATATCTTGCAGATGGGATCAATGTAATGAAGTATGCTAGAAATTTTAGCATTTGTGGGGAGGATTCCTTGAGCACAATTCCATAAGAAAATCTGTATGAATTGAGCAATATCCATACTCCATAAAGCTTGCCAATTATTGGTTTGGACATCATTCCTACATAGAGTATCCATCTTTGCTCTGTACAAGGATTTGAATGTGAAATTTCCAGAGTCAGATAGATTCCACATGATTTGGTCCTCTTCACCTGGATGAGTGTTAATATCCAGGATAGCCTTGGAAGTAATAGATTTAAACCAATTGTTAATCAGAGCTATGTTCCAATCACCATTGTGAGTTAGGAGGTGTTTCACCATGAGAAGATCTTGGGTACAGATGGCAGGTTTAGGTATTTTAGTAGTAATGGTAGGAATCCATATATCCTCCCAAATTTTGATGTTCTTGTCATTACCAATTCTCCAAGATATATGGTCTTGGATATTGTTGATGTCTTCCAGAATACCTTTCCATATCCAAGAACTAGGGGTGCCAATGGGTCCCATCGGGTCCAGGTATCATACTATCCGGAACCGGAACCGATTATATTGTTCGGGTCCGGGTCCTACGGTTTCGGGTCCGGTTCCATAATTATTGGACCCGGAACCGGACCCGATAAAACAGCCGGGTACCCGTCGGGTCCGGGTATTAAATGGGTATTTTCTAAAGTTCAATTTTTTACAGAGTAAATTTGCACATCACACACCAAATCCTCTGAATATATGATCCTACGTCAATAAACAATTTTCTAAAGCTGTTAGAATAACAACACCAGTTATATGCTTAATCGTCTTTGACAATTTGAAATCTATTTAGTTTTAATCATTAAGAAAAACACCATTAGAGCTTTACCCAATACTTAAGTAGTTCTCATATTGGGTAGCATTAAAATTACTGGTGTTTCATCGGGTAATACCTTAACCTTATGCTTTCACATTTCCAAGTACTATTGAAGATAACTTATCAATGTCAACTATTGGACATTAGAATTTATTTGTTTACAGTAGTGATGCATACATACCATAACCAGCTGATGCTTGACTCATTTGTGTTCTTTATTTCAATCGAGTTTCCATGTCTTCTTAAATACATCTATTAACACGTATACTATTTTACAACAACTTAGAAAATTAACTAACCTATTCACCAAAAGAACATCCATAATCAACACCAAAAGAACATCCACAATCAAGATTCAAATAACGTAATATAAAAAAATACAATTGAACTTTTCCATGTTTGACCGATGAATACACTTATTAAAGATGAAGAGAAACAAATTTCCATTAAGTGGACAGAGAATTTCGTGAGGCTCTTAACGAAGAGTCGAAAGATAAGATATTATAACTCTATATCGTTACTCATTAGGGTTTTATACTAAAATATAAACTTTATGCCGGGTACCCGTCGGGTATACCCGATTAGGACCCGATATCAATCAGTTCTTTAACGGGTCTACCCGTCGGGTAGTAAAATGCTAATGGGTCTCATATTAGGACCCGGAACCGGACCCGACACACCCGGTTCCGGTTCGATTCCGGGTAATCGGGTACCCATTGGCAGCCCTACCAGAAACTCCATCTTTAGGCTTGGTATCCATATTGAAAATATTTCTGTCAAGCAAGTATTTTTCATCCATGAGCTGGTACCAGAGGGAATCTTTGTCTTTCTCCAACCTCCAGCCAATTTTAGTGACATAGCATTGTTGAAGTGTTCCATGTTCATAAACCGCAATCCTCCTAGATCCTTTGGTTTACACACAACAATCCAGGCTTTTGGGTAGTATCCTTTTGGGTTATCTAAGCTTTTACCCTAAAAGAAATCTCTTTGAAGCTTGTTTAGGTCTTGACAGGTTTGTTTTGGGAGCTTGAAACCGTTCATATGGTAGATACTAGTAGTGGAAGTAACAGAGTTAATGAGAACTTGTCTACCAGCAGGGTGAAGAGGTCATTCTTCCAACCGACAAGTTTGAGTTTAAGTTGATCAACTCCAAATTTGAAAGAGGTAATTATTCTTCTATGAGTGAAGAGAGGAGACCCAAGGTACCTATCATTTAGTTGAAGTATTTGAACTCCCATATTGTTGCTAATTATGGTGTTAAGGTAGGGTCAGTGTTGTTGCTAAATAAAACACCGAATTCGCTAAAGTTGATTAACTGACCCGAAGTATCACTTGAAATCAGTAATATATCCATTAGGTTTTGACTTTCTATTTTGGTGGCTTTGCAGAACACCATAGAATCATCAGCAAAGAAGAGGTGGTTGATGGATGGAGCATTCTTGCAGATTTTGATACCAGTAATGAGACCCATATCTTCAGCTTGGATGAGGGTTCTTGAAATATCTTACATGCAAAATAGGAAAAGGTAAGAGGAGAGAGGATCACCTTATCTTAGCCCTCTAGAAGGTTTGAAGAAATTGTATGGGGTGCCATTTATGAGAACTATAAAGGTGGTTGTAGAAATACATTGAAATATTTTTCCACATCATTGGTCATTGAAGCTAATTTTCCACATCATTGGTCATTATAGCAAGTGAATTCTTCCTAATTGAGTATAAGCTAACCTTTTGCGGTACATTTCTTCCGAAGTTATTTGGTTTCCATTCTTACGGCTTTTATCAAAGGAAAGAATTTTCAATTGCTAGAATATTTTAACTAAGGAAACAAATTTTACTTGGGACCAAAGTAAAAAAATTATTCTGAGCACTAAGAGATTACTTGCGATCAAATTAATTCTTTTACATGGGAACTAGTTCAAGAACTCGATTTGAATGCAACTAATAGTTGGTTAAACTTTTAAGAAACCTAAACTTCTTCATCGTTATAAGTAGAGGACTCTCTGTGACTAAAATTCTCATCCTCTGCACGTTGTTCATCTTGTTGTTGCAAAAGTCGTCCTCCATAGGTTTCCTTGAGAAGCATAATTAGGTTATGACTTTGAAGAATTCACTTGAAATTCGTGAAATCCATTCAGACTATGTTTTACCTGATAGATCTTTGTTATCTGAAATCTTATCTTGATCATCGTAGTTTTTGTCTATTCTAAAGGCCCCTCTCTTTTATTATACATCTATTTAAGAACTATCCATCATAAGAGTGATAGAAGATACAAGGAGTTCTTTGTCTCTAACTTGTAGTTCCACAAGATTACGATGTAAACTTGATTTAGATATATCTTGTGAGAAAAGATAAATTAGGCCTATGACCTTTTGAATAGATTAACCCATAATTGCTTGACAACTTTTTACCTGAAGAACCCTCAAAGAAAATAGATTTCCATTACCTTAGTTGAAACATATCTGAAGAAAATAAAATAGGTGTCATGTTGGAGGAAGGGTAGCATTAGTCTTAACGAAGGAATGAAAGACTCCTAGGACTATAAAGAATATCAACTATGGAAATCAAGTGTATAGGGTCTTACGAAATCCAAGAGACATAAGGAGGAAAACTACAGTTGAATAACTTGGAGGGTATATTCAGTCTAAACTACATTCCATTCCGAAGTTTAATTGTGGGTTAATATCTATATTGGCTTAATACAGTATGGTGTTCAAACTAGACGAGGTCCCGGAGTTTTATTTCTAGATTGTAGGTTTCCTCATTAACAAAATTTATGGTATTTTGTGTTATTTTATTTTCGTGTTGTATTTTCTATCTTTATAATTAAAACATCACAAGTACTAAGTCAATCAACCTAGATGTTTTTTAGCTTCATACTAAGATCTTACAAAACTAGCTCCTGCTGAATTCGGATCTTGAAATACGGATCATACAAGATTTCGTCCTGACTGAATTCAGTTCTCGAAGGTTCAAGTACATACTAGGTTCACCTTGTAATTATAATTAGAAATAAGGATCTTTTTGGTTAAACATCTACGTGTATTGATTGTATAAGGATTTACCATTTAGGGTCGCAAAAAAAAGGGTGGTGTACCAGGTATTCTCTCATTTTCAACTTAGGTTCGCTTACTCAAAACTTTAGGTTCATGAACCTAGTGCAGAAAAAGTCACGGGACAAAATAAATTCCTTTTAGGTTCGCGAACTCAGTACTTAGGTCCACGAAACATGGTGACCTTAAAAGCTAAAGAAGAAGTAAACTTCTTTTAGGTCCATGAACTCAAATTTTATGTTTGCGAACCTAGTGAGTACAAATTATTTTTGATAAAAAATTCTTGAACTGGGTTAGCTAACCTAAGTTTTTCTCATAACTTAGAGTTTTTCTCAATAGTTCGTAGTTTCAAATTGTGACAAACAAAAACTTGAAACTGAAAATTACTCGACTTTC